>CM069132.1:110148273-110579370 GCA_035221665.1 Okamejei kenojei | reverse complement strand
CTCTGCTCCACGGTTAGATGGTCTAGAGGTTTTTATTGTCTAATGTCCCAGTAGAAACAATGAAATTCATGCAGCACAATAAAATGTTGCAGCCCAACAATATGTAAACATATTACCGAACTGAAAACAATATAAATAAACGGGAGAAATTAAAAAGTCCCCAAGCGAGTATTCAGTGCCCTCCATAATGTTTGGGATCAAAGACCCATCATTTATTACTTATTTGCCACTGTACGCCACAATTTGAGATTGTAATAGAATACAACACGGGTTAAAGTGTGCCCTACATAGGTAGAGGTGAATAAAGGCCATTTTTACACAATTTTGTTTCACCATGTAAAATTACAACAGTGTTTTGTACATAGTCCCCCCCCCCCCCCCCCCCCCAAACAGTCTCCCTTCTCCCACCACCACCCTTTCCCCCCACGCCCCATTTCAGGGCACCATAATGTTTGATACAGCAAATGTCATACAAATGAAAGTAGTCATCTGACATAACAGAATCTCGTAATCTTCTCAGAAGTATAGTCGTTGATGAGCTTTATTATTAATTGCATCCAGTGTCTGGGTCCAAAAGAATTTTCGGAAATATGAACACCGAGAAATTTGAAGTTTTGACTTCTCCACCAACGTTTCCCGTTGATATAAACAGGAATGTCGTCCTCATCCTTCCTGCTTCCGAAGTCCACAAATCAGTTCATATGGTTTTATGGATATTGAGAGCCAGGTTGTTGTGCTGGCACTATTTAGTCAATCGGTCGATCTCACTTCTATACTCTGACTCAGCGCCATCTGTAATTCGTCCAACAACAGTGGTGTCGGCGAACTTGAAGTTGGAGTTTGCATTTCAATTATATTCAAATATAAAATAAATTTATTTTTATCACCAGTTCTCTCAAGTCTGTCCCTGTCTGATGTGGGTATACTAATGGGTCTGCAGCTTCATCTTGTATTTTTTTCAGTAGAACCATGGTACAAAGTGTTTCTGCAGATGAAAGGGAATGATTGCTGCGGGTATAGTCTGCTGAAAATTTGGTGCAATAGCACCCTCTAGGAGTAAATGGGCCATCCTACAAATGAATGGAAGTGGGTGTGTAAAACATACTTCTCTGTCTCATTGCTTGATTTTGTTTGTTTTCCAACAATTTATTATCCTGTATCGTTTCTTATTTTGTTTTGTATGCATTTGTCAATTACCAGGCATTTTGAAGATGAGGATTTGATAAGGGTACTTGAGGATTAGGGGCCATTTGGAGTAGTGACCAAAATATATATTTTTAATCACAAGTTAGATGGGAGAAGTGTAAATCAAAGTGTCCAGTATACAGTTAAACAAAGGGGACCATGGAGCCATGAGGGAAGAGCTGGGCCAAATTTGGCTGAAAATACATACTAGCAGGGATGACAGTGAACAACAATGGCAGATTTCATGAATAATAGAGGTGCAGGATCAGTTCATTCCAAAGAGGAAGAAAGATTCCAAGAGGAGTAAGGGGAATCACGGAAGTCAGGGAAGTCATAAAAATAAAAGAGAAGATTGCACATAGCAAAGATGAGCGGGAAGCCAAGAGGATTGGGTAAAATTTAAAGTAGGCAACAGAAGATAATTAAAAAAAAATACAGGGAAAAAAGAGAGGTATGAAGGTATGCTAGCCAAGATATAAAGAGGATAGGTAAAAAGCATCTTTAGTATGTAAGAGAGGAAAAAATAGTTAAGACCAAAGTGGAACCTTGAAGACGAAAAGGGTGCTTATAATGGATAACAAGGAAATGAAATGAGTTGACCAAGTATTTTGGACCATTTTTCACTAAGGAGGACCCAAACAATCTTCCTGAAGAACTATGTCCAGAGGATCCTGGGTGACAGAGGAACTGAAGGAAATCCACATTAGGCAGGAAATAGTGGGTGTGGGTAGGACTGATGGGACTGAAGGCTGATTAAATCCCCAGGGCCTGATGATCTGCATCCAGGTACTAAGAGTGGAACTAAAAAAGTGGGACCGCATGGTGTTTTCATTTTCCAATGTTCTATAGATTCAGATCACTCCTGTGGATTGTGCATAGCAAATGTGATCCCACTTTTAAGGAAAGGCTGGAGCGGGAATACATGGATTATAGACCCGGTTAGCCTGACATCGTTGGTGGGAAGATGCTGGAGGTCATTTACAAAAAGATAAATAGCGGCACATTTGGATAGCAGTAACAGAGCGGCTTGAAGTTACAGGGTTTGCCAAAGGGGAAATCATCTTGACTAATCTTCTGATGTGAGGATGAAACAGAAAATGGACAAGGAACCAGTGGAGTAGTGGTATCCTGGACTTTCAGAAAGCAATTTGAATAAATCCACCCATATAGGAGATTATGGCTAAATTAGGGCACCATGTATTGGGGTAGAGTGTTGACTGGATATGAAAATTTGGTTGCAGACAGGAAACAAACATAAGGATTAACGGTCACTTTCCAGAATGGCAGGCATGACCTAGTGGGGTTACCAGAAGAGCATCTGAACCCGCAGCTATTTACAATATATATTAATTATTTGATGAAGGAATTACAAGTAACTAAGCAAATTTATGCAGATGACATAAAGCTGGGTGGCAACATGACTGTGAGGAGGATGCTATAATGCAGGGTGACTTGGACAGGCTTGGGTGAAGTGGGCAGATGCAGTTTAATGTGGATAAATGTGAGGTTTTTCCCACTTTGGTGGCAAAAACAGGAAGGAAGATTATTATCTTAAATGATTTCCAAGTTGGACAAGGGGAAGTACAACGGACTGGGGGGTCCATTTTCAAATCATTCAATAGAAAGTAAGACATGCAGGTACAGCAGCAGTGAAGGAAGCGAGTGGCATGTTGTCCTTCATAACAAAATTGAAGTATAGGAGCAAAGAGCCATCTGTATTGTACAGGCCCTAGTGCACTAGTGAGATCAACATCTGGAGTATAGTGAGCATTGTGGTGTCCAAATTTGAGAAGGACATTCTTCCTAACTGATGGATGCAGCGTAGGTTCCCAAGTAAATATCCCGGATGGCCTATGCCTGAGAGAATGAAGCAGCTGTCTTGTATACTCTGCAAGTAGTACGGATTTTCGTATTTTTGTACGGAAATGCGATCAGAATACGGATGTACTGTTTGCTTGTAAAATACGGGATTTTTTAAAATCACCGACCGCGTCCTGTTCAATCTTGCAGCTTAAAAAAGCAAGGTTATAAATACATACTGTACCACTAAAAATTATGACAGATTAAAAATGTTTAGTATTAAAATTCAAGATAAATTTTAGTAAGCTTGATCTGCTGTCCCGCTACAAGGTTTAAACAGTGCTGTCATCTTAAACGATTGGGAATGTCAACGAACTACACTATGGGTTCTAAAAACTAGCACTCCCAGCTGGAGGGCTATTGCCTTCACACATAGTGTTATGGGCTTTACACATCACGCTATGGCCACAGAACTATGGATCACAGACTGAGAGGGGAAGGGAGAGAGGAGTATGGCATAAGCTAGTGAGGAGAAAAAGGAAGAGGGTGGGAGGAAAGAGGGAGGTAGGAAGAGAGAGAGAGTGGGAGGGAGAGAGAGGGAGGGAGGGCGGGAGGGAGACTTCCAAAATGGCTTCTACATCATCATTGGTGCTAAAAACAGGAAGCAGCCGTTCAACACAGAATACAAAGAGATGGCAATGAATGCCAGCAATAAACAATTGAAGGCGACATGTGTTCTAACATCTTTACAGGAATATTTTAATTATATATTGAATTATAAAAATTATATTTATTTGTTCAATTTTCATGATGTAAAGACCAGCATTTTAGTTTAGAGATACAGCGCGGAAACAAGCCCTTTGACCCACCTAATCCGCACCAACCAGCGATACCCGCACATTAACACTATTCTAAACCCACCAGGAACAATTTAACATTCATACCAAGCCAATTAACCAACAAAACTGTACGTCTTTGGAATGTGGGAGGAAACCGAAGATCACAGCGAAAACCCGTGGGGAGAACGTACAAATTCGTGACAGACAAACACCCAGTACATGATGGAACCTGGGCCTCTCTGTGAGTAAAAGCCCTGTCCCACGGTAATAGTTCATTCCAAGAGTTTCTCCCGATTTGCCCTTATTCGAACTCGGAGATATTAGGTAATGGCCCCACGTCGGTAACTAAGCGCTCTTTGGCCATTTTTCAACATGTTAAAAATCTTCCGAGTCTTCCCGTCTTAACCTGCCGTTAGCGAGTCTTTCCCGAGTACCCGCCGTTAGCGAGCTAAGAGACGTTCCCCGAGCTCCGACGTACCTGCTACATTCATTCTCCGTGCTTACCACGAGTTTGATTTTTTTTTTAAACTCTGGGCGAGCTCTATGGAATGAACTCGTACACGTGGACAGGCTCTATAGAAGGCAGCACCTCTGCCGCTGTGCCACCGTGCCGCCCAAGCTCCTATATGCCTTTAAGAAGGATGAGGTGATCATAGCATCCTTCTTGTGAAGCAACTACTCTCACAGTGCTATTGGGAAGGGAGTTCCAGGGGTTAGACTGAACGAAGTAACACATGTCTGAGAGAGAATAGTGTGTGCTTTGGAAGGGAGCCTGCAGATGGTGCTGTTTCCATTCTCTTCCTGCCCTTGTCCTCTTCAGTGGGGTAGTTTGCAGTGTGGAAGCATTTTCAATATAAACAGATAAAAATTAATACACAAGAAAATATGTGACTGAAGTGCTCACTCTATCTCTTCAATTTAATCAGGTCAAAGAATGGTAGAAGAATTTATGCCAATATCACAAGGATATTTCTAATTTTTCATTGTCTTAAATTGTACTTGATGTTATGGACAAGTTGATAGCAACATGCAAGTTGTAAACTGTTTGAATGTTTTAACTTCTATGGTAATGTAAATTTATAAAGCATCACAAATACAGTAAAATCCCCCAAATGTATTTCTTGACTATTGTGAGGAAAACATGGAAATGACTGAGAACGCAAAGTGCTAGAGTAGACACGAGACATTACTGCTACAATTTAAACATTAAACCATGAGAAAGCTGCATATATAACAAAGCTGGTAACAAATACCTTGCATGTAAGTAGCATGCATGGCAAACCAATGTTATGAAGAGTGAAAGATGTAATTATAGATGAATTACAGCTCTTTCTTTTAATTACAGGTTTTGGGAACTCCAACAGAGGAAACCTGGCCTGGAGTTAGCTCTTTACCGTACTTGAAAACAGGTATGCACTTCCGAATTTGCAGTAATCCAGAGACTACTTAATTTTTTTAAATCACACTGCAAGGCAGCTCACCAACTTGTGATACCTTATGAAATGTTGGATGAGGATAGAATGTGTTCAGGAAGAATCTAATAGCATAGTACTTTTGAAGGATTGGAAACCCCGGGCCGTGTGGATAAAGGAAAGAAGGGTCTGAGGAAGTTCTCTACTTAACAGCAATCACCAATCCTTGTTCTCCAGAGATTCTGCTCACCTGCTGGTTCCTCCGCACTTTGTTTCCTTTTGTCTGGGTAAGGTTGCATATGACGTTGTCTCAATAACCCTTTTTTCATGATTTCTCCATTTAAACATTATGAAGACCTACGTCACCATCTCCAGCCCCAGCACAAACTGTTTATCATCCTTTCCACCCTTTTCAGAGAAACAACTCAAGCTAACTAGACTTTTCACTACCTGACACTATTAGTTGACCTCGAGTTAAACTTCTGACCCCACATATTCCAATTCACAAACCCTGGTTATTTCTATCTTTGTTAAAGGTAGACAAAAATGCTGGAGAAACTCAGCGGGTGAGGCAGCATCTATGGAGCGAAGGAATATGTGATGTTTCGGGTCGAGACCCTTCTTCAGACTGATGAGGGGGGGCGGGCGGGAAGAAGAAAGGAAGAGGCGCGGGAGAAAAAGAAAGAAGTGGGTGTGGGAGAGCTGGGAAGGGGAGGGGAAGGAGGGAGAAAGCAAGGACTTCCTGAAATTGGAGGTCAATGTTCATACCGCTGGGGTGTAAACTACACAAGTGAAATATGAGGTGCTGCTCCTCCCATTTGCGGTGGGACTCACTCTGGCCATGGAGGAGGCCCAGAACGGGAAGGTCGGATACGGAATGGGAGGGGGAGTTGAAGTGCTGAGCCACCGGGAGATATTAACCTTTGTTAATATTGACTGTCTCCGACCTTTTCGGCTCTACTCTTCCAATGTCCTCAGGCATCCCTTCATCACCTCCCGCAGTGTTTTCCTGTGAATCTGAACATCTTCTTGTTTGCATAAACTTTATCTCTGCCAAAACTCTGCTGGCAACAAAGTCAGAGATGCCAAGTGTTTCCCGGATTCGCCATATTTTGTCCCGGCGAATTATACCTTTTACGGTGTTCCGCAGCCAAACATGCTGTTACGGAACACCGCCGCGCCGGTGTTCCTCCCGTGGTTTGGAACGCCGGCGCCCATTTGTGTCCCGGTTTGCCGACCCACTTCCGCGCGATCAGCGGCACTTTGCCGGGCCCTAGTGGCCGCGCGTGCGCAGTGGGGGGAGGTTGCCGGGCCCTAGTGTCCGCGCCTGCGCAGTTTGGGGAGGGTTTGCGGGGGCCCAGTGGCCGCGGGGCGCAGTGGGGGAGGGTTGTGCCGGGCCTGGCGCCATTTTCGAGCCACGCCACGCCGGCCCACGCGATCAGCGGCACTTTCTTGCCGGCAGCCAGGACCCGAGTTCCGCGCAGCCCCATCACCGGGCCCCCCCCCACCCAGTGGGCAGTGCGCAGACCCGCCGGCAACCTTGCCAACGTGCGCATGTGCCGCACCCGCCCGCCGGGCAGCCCGCTGATCTGCACCATGCGCAGGCGCATAGCCGCCAGGCAACATCCCCAAGTAGAGGGTATGTTACAGGAGAGGGAAAATGCATTTAACCCCATTTTTACGGACAAATGGGTTGAATGTTTACTGTGAACTAATTTAGGTTGGCATGCTCTGCAAATTATACTCAAATACATTCCTTGGCTATTTGTTGGCTAACTTTCCCAGAGGTGAAAAGTCTAATCTTCAATCTGTAGATTTTGTTTAATTCTCACTATGTTTTTTTGCACCTCCATTTCACTGTGACCACAGTCAACTCCTCAACCCTTTGCATCTCTGCTGTCATCCAGCCCTGGCCGCATACATTTCTCTTTCCGTCACCACTCTCCCTCCCACAAAACATGACAGACCTACTCTTCACTGAGGCATGAGCAACTCTACCTCTAGAAAAGCAGTCTGAAGTCTTTGCCAAATCCACCTCAGGCAGCAAAGCTCCCCTGCAAAGTCCCCCTGACTCAGGGCACTGTTCCCAACACCTAGGGATCATTTACGATTGCCAGTTTACCTACCAATCTCCACATCATTACAATGTGGATGGAAACCCACACAGTCATGGAGAAAAGGTGCAAACCCCTCACAGCCAGCATGTGGTTTGAAAACGGATCTCCTTCTCCAAGAGACAGCCCAACCAAAATCTGTTTGCAGTGTTCTATTATGGACAAGATTGCGGCCCCCCCCCCCCCCCCCCCCCCCCCCCCCCCCCCTTTCGAGAGTGAGTGTTGCTGGAAGAGTGTGTACTATTCGCGATTGTACCATAGTGGCTGCCTTAAACAATGTCAATGCTCAGAGTGGAAATGGGACCAGAAGTCACATGATTAAACCTCTTGCTGCTGTGGGGAATTTCCACCTCCTGACTTGTTCAACTGATGTAGTTGTTGATCCAGAACATCCCCTGAGCTCAGTTCTATTTTCCCATTATGATGGACATTAGACTGGCATAGAGCATGCTGGCTGAGGGCAAGAGGGGTACAGGCTCATACTCCAAGCAAGCCACAAGTATCAATTTTCAAACTTAAACAGAAGAACATACTTTTACATGCACAGTGGTCTGGTGACTTTGACAGTCAGCCAGAACACCTGTTTTATAAGTGAACAGCCTTACAGAGGGGGGGGGGGGGGGGGGGGGGGGGGGGGGGGGGGGGGGCACTACAGATAAGTTGTCTCTGCATATCCGCAAGCTAAAAAATCTGCGGGTGAGCAATTGCTAAGAAAGTTCGAGAGCAACAGGAACTATCTATGACTGTGTTTCCAAGCTCTACTATCTAAATTAAAGTATCTCCTGCTGACTAAAAAAGATTAAAGTGGCGAACCATTCCTCTCAAGCTGACTTAAATCTATTCCCATCTTAATTGAATCAAACTTCAACCTATAGTGGTTCCTTTCCACAATACAATCCTCCTTATTTCGCTGGATCCCTGCGAAGTACTTTCTCTAGGCATAAATATAGAGTAATAATTGTCAGTCTTATCAAAATGATTGAAAATCATGGTTTTTTTGTATCACCATGGGAAATGTGTTAATTATGCTGCAGCAGAAGAGAATATTCCCAAAGTTTTGAGTGAATGCCCCAGTGCTTTTACATTTATTTGATAAACCTAGTTTTGCACGACGTGAATATTTCTGATTCTGATGGTGTCCCCGATAAATATTTGGCACAGTGGCGCAGATGGTAGAGCTGCTGCCTCAGCACCAGAGCCCCGGGTTTTATCCTGACTGCATGCTGTCTGTGTGGAGTTTTCACGTTCTCCCTCCTACTGCATGGGTTTCCACCAAGGTAAATTCCTTGTCTGTGAATACTTGGCCAATAAACTTACTTACTTATTTACTTATATCCCAAAGATGTGCGCGTTTGCAAATCAATTGGCCTGTGCAAATTGCCCCTAGTGTGTAGGAGGTGGATGAAAAATTGGGATAACATCGAACTAGTGTGAATGGGTGGTTGACGAGGACTCGATACACCAATGGGCCTGTTTCCATGCTGTATCTGTATAACTAATTCCAAGAAATGGCATAACATGTAATAACAAGGAACTACAGTTGTTGGTTTATACCAATGGAAGATACAGTGAAAGGTCACCTATCTATATCCTCCAGAGATGTTGCCTGACTGGCTGAGTTACTTCCAGCACGTTGTCTCTTTCCTGGAAATGGTGTTGCCGTCAATCTGGGAACTGTGCAGTACCTTATATTAAGCAGGAGGTGGCGAAAAATACCATTACATTCATTAATTTAAAACTGATGCAGCATTAAGAGTTCTTGATTTTATGACGTTCTCCAAAATATAGTTTTATCATTAAATGAACTGACGATGAAAGTTACGAGTGTCAAAACAGTTTGTTCTATATATGCACTTACAAATTTATATTGGAATCCAATTATCTTAAAACAACTGTTTTTTTAATTGAAATTTCTTGAATAATTTAATAATTCTTGAAGGTCTCACTCCTCCATTAACTATACTCAAAATCTTGTTCTCTGTTTATTGGGTTCTTTTCCACTTTCCCATGCATACACACACCTTTTCCATTGCTATTTGTACTCTTCTGATGATGGTTTGATTTGTCTAAATGCATCTCAAAAGGAATTCTAAAGTGGTGTATATATGGCCTTTGTCAGGTAATCTGAGGTATAGCATTATACTGAATGCAAAAATAGACAGGAATTCATTGCAGTTTTGTTTTCTATTAAGAGTCAAATACATTAAGGCTTTACAAATTGAATCATTATTCATGGGGCTCCAATCTTCTTCACTGATAAGTGGAACACTCTGAGATGCCATGCTGGGTTTCAGCATACATGTAGGGCAATCGTAGTGTGGAGTCTCCTCTTGGATGTGGTGAATTTCATTTTTAACAGGATATGAGAGAAGGCATCTCTAAGACTTTATTTTTAAACAAGATTTGGCTGTATGTTAGCTGTTATCACGATTCATCTCTCAACAGGCCACAGTAGACACAGTTTCCATGTTATCTAATATTCAGTACAGCAGTCTACCAGGTATCCATGCAAGATGTAAATCAGATGAAATGTCTGCAGTATCGCAAGCGCTGGACTATTGACTAGTATGACTACTGGCAGGGTTGGAACTGAAGGAGTTGCTAGTTCACAATTGAAGGATATACAACCCCAAAGGGAAATATAGTTTCCTCCTCTGCTGGGAACAACACTCTATATAGAGAGAGTTTATAATTTATTACCAATTTTTATTTTGTCATTAGTTTTTGCAACTCTCTCTTGGTGGTATTCTGTTCCCATTTAATCAAGTCAAGGAGAAAAGGTAATGGAAAAGTATTCCTTATGTTTCTTACCTTATAAAAGGCCAGTGCAATGTTTCCTCTTGTGACGTCTGATTGAGACACTCTTCTGATTGAGACCAGGATGATATCATATTTTCTTTTCTTATTTTCTTATTTACAATCTTATTTTCATTCAGTCAGAGTCAATTAACAAAATGGTGGTAATATCAATTTGCATGCAGGGTTTTTTTAATCTTGGTTTTACTTGTATGAAGGGATCAAGGTGTCAAAGTTTAATTCCTACCTGGTGTTGAAACAAACTATAACTTAGTTCTACAAAAACAATTGACCCTTGAGATTGGAATGTTGTTAATTTAGGCTGTTCTTTATTTCTTATTGTGCTTGTGGGAAAAAGATTTGTCTTTCGTTAAAAGGGTTGTACAGGCACGTTGATAGAGAGGAACTGGAGACTGCAGATGTGTTTAGTTTCTTGTCATGTGTACTGAGGTACAGTGAAAAGCTTTTGCTGCGTACTAACCAGTCAACGGAAAGGACATACATGATCACAAACGAGCCATTTACAGCGTACAGCAGTTGCTGGAATCTGATTTTAATGGAGGAGCGCTGTTGGAGGAACTCAGTGGGGCGGTCAATATGTGTGTGTGGGATGTGCAGAGATGCCAAGTGTCCCGGATTCGCCGTATTTTATCCGGCGAAATAAACTTTTTACGGTGTTCCGGCAGCCAAACATGCTGTTACGGAACACCGCCGCGCCGGTGTTCCTCCCGTGGTGAACGCCGGCGCCATGTGTCCCCGGTTTGCCAGCCCGCGCGATCAGCGGGCACTTTGCCGGGCCCTAGTGTCCGCGCCTGCGCAGTGGGGGAGGGTTGCCGGGCCCCAGTGGCCGCGCGTGCGCAGTGGGGGAGGGTTGCCGGGCCTGGCGCCATTTCGAGCCACGCCACGCCCGGCCCAGAGCCCGGGCGGCGCCGGCCCGCGCGATCAGCGGCACTTTCTTGCCGCCAGCCGGCCGCTCGCGGCAGCCCCATCACCGGGCCTCCCCCCACCCAGTGCGCAGGCGCAGACCCGCCGGCAACCTTGCCAAGTGCGCATGTGCCGCACCCGCCCGCCGGCAGCCCGCTGATCTGCACCAGTGCGCAGGCGCAAAGCCGCCGGCAACAACCCCAAGTGAGTATGTTACGGAGAGAAATGCATTTAACCCCATTTGTTACGGACAAATGGGTTGAATGTTACTGTGAACTAAATTTAGGGTTGGCATCTCTGTACAGTAGAATAGCAACAGTTTATGGGGCTCTGATCTATTTTATTTAAACAAATTAAGAAAAACAGAATATGTTGAAAATACTCAACAGCATCAAGCGGTATTGGTGGTAAGAGAAATGGAGTTAACATTTTAGGTCAAGGATCCTTTGGCAGTTCCATCAATTCTGCCCGAACTGCTCAGAGTTGTTTTAGATTTCCCCCATCTGCAGGTTTTGGTTTACCTTTTTCAACTAATCAATCAGTTGGTGAGCAGACAAAATTTATGTCACTCAAAAAGAGTAGCAGCCAGTTTTAATATTTTTGTCGATAGTTTGGAGTTTGATTGCAATTTCGAGATAATAAGAAAGCAGTGTCAGATTGTGTTTCTAAGATCAGGATTGAACCAAGAAACCTGGGGTATTGTATGCGAGTGCCGATAGTCAGCCCATCAATAAACAGCATTGCTATTGGTGTCAATGGCTCTGTGTGCTCTTGTAGTTTACAAGATAAAAATAGAAAATGGTGGAAACAGGTCAAGGTGCATCCGTTTGGAGGTAACTGTGTCTCATTTCACAGATGCTGCTGGACATGCAGAGTGTTTCCAGCATTTTTTGTTTTGTGCCAGAAATCCATGCTTTCTTATTATCTTGAAATCCAGTATCTGCTATTTTGCTTACATTTTCTAAGCAAAACTAATGTTTAGTTCAGTTTAGAAATACCGTATGGAAACAGGATCATTGGCCCTCTGAGTCCACACCAACCATTGACCACCCGTTCATTCTAGTTCTATGTTATCCCAATTTCTCATCCACACCCTACACACTAGGGATAATATACAGAGGGCAATTCACCTACAAATCTGCACATCTTTAGGATGAGGCAGGAAACCGGAACACCCAGAGAAAAGCAAAGCGGTGACAAGGAGAACGTGCAAACTCCACACAGACAGCACCCGAGGTCCGGATCGAACCTGTGTCTCTGGCGCCGTGAGGCAGCAGCTTTACTAGCACCACGACTGTTTCTTCACAATTATTTCTTCGAGTCCATTCCTATAAATCACAGAAACATAAAACGTAGACAAACAGGTGGAGTAGGCCATTCGGCCTTTCGAGCCAGCCATTCAATATGATCATGGCTGATCATCTAAAATCAGTACCCCGTTCCTGCTTTTTCCCCATATACATTGATTCCTTCAGGCCTAAGAGCTGAATCTATCTCTCTCTTGAAAACATGCAGTGGCTTGGCCTCCACTGCCTTCTGTGGTAGAGAATTCCACACATTCACAACTCTCTGGGTGAACTTTTTTTTCCTCATCTCAGTTCTTATGTAGCTTCAAATAAAAACCTCTGAGATACTGAGTCTTATTTAGAATAGGTGTAGGAGTATGACATTTGGCCCTTCGAGCCAGCACCGCCATTCACTGTGATCATGGCTGATCATCCCCAATCAGTACCCCGCCTGCCTTCTCGCCATACCCCCTGACTCCGCTATCTTTGAGGTCTATCTAACTCTCTCTTGAAAACACCATAGAAATGGCTTCCACTGCCATCTGAGGCAGAGAATTCCACAGATTCACAACTCTCTGGGTGAAAACGTTTTTCCTCATCTCCATTCTAAATGGCCTACCCCTTATTCTTTAACTGTGGCCCATGGTTCTGGATTCCCCCAACATCGGGAACATGTTTCCTTCCTCTAACGTGTCCAATCCCTTAATAATCTTATATTTTTCAATAAGATCCCATCTTCTCCTTTTAAATTCAGGACTATTCAAGCCCAGCCGCTCTATTCTATCAACATATGACCGTTCCACCAGCCCGGGAACTGTGAAGCTCTTCCTTAATAGCAAGAATGTCCTTCCTCAAATTTGGAGACCAAAACTGCACACAATACTCCAGGTGTGGTCTCACTAGGGCCATGTACAACTGCAGAAGGACCTCTTTGCTCCTATACACAACTCATCTTGTTATGAAGATCAACATGCCATTAGATTTCTTCACTGCCTGCTGTACCTGCATGCTTACTTTCAGTGACTGATGAACAAGGACCCCCAGATCTCGTTGTACTTCCCCTTTTCTCAGCGTGACACCATTCAGATAATAATCTTCCTTCCTGTTTTTGCCACCAAAATGGATAACCTCACATTTATCCACATTAAACTGCATCTGCCATGCATCTGCCATTTATCAAATCTGTCCAAGTCACCCTGCATCTCATAGCATCCTCCTCACACTTCACACTGCTACCCAGCTTTATGCCATCTGCAAATTTGCTAATGTTACTTTTTATCCCTTCATCTAAATCATTAATGTATATTGTAAATAGCTGCTGTCCCAGCACTGAGCCTTGAGGTACCCCATTAGTCACTGCGTGCCATTTTGAAAAGGACCTGTTAATCCCTACACTTTGTTTCCTGTCTGCCAACCAATTTTCTATCCATGTCAGTACCCTACCCCCAATACTATGTGCTCTAATTTTGCCCACTAATCTCCTATGTGGGACCTTATCAAATGCTTTCTGAAAGTCCAGGTACACTACATCCACCGGCTCTCCCTTGTCCATTTTCCTAGTTACATCCTCAAAAAATTCCAGAAGATTAGTCAAGCATGATTTCCCTTTCGTAAATCCATGCTGACTTGGACAGATCCTGTTACTGCTTTCCAAATGTGCCACTATTTCATCTTTTATGAATATCTCCAGCATCTTCTTAACACCAATGTCAGGCTAACTGGTCTATAATTCCCTGTTTTCTCTCTCCCACCTTTCTTAAAAAGTGGGATAACATTAGCTATCCTCCAATCCACAGGAACTGATCCTGAACCTACAGAACATTGGAAAATGATCACCAATGCGTCCATGATTTCTAGAGCCATTCCCTTAAGTATCCTGGGATGCAGACCATCAGGCCCTGGGGATTTATCAGCCTTCAATCCCATCTGTCTAACCCTCAGTTCCTCCGTCACCCTAGGTCCTCTGGCCACTAGTACATCTGGGAGATTGTTTGTGTTGTCTTTAGTGATCCTTGGGTTTCCATGGATGAAAATGTATGCACAATTAAACATTTGGAAAGAGCCATGGTTTTCAAGGGAAATTGGACACTTGTTTCGAAAAAAGAGAGATATCTACAATAATTATAGGAGGCATGGAGTAAATGAGGTGCTAGAGGAGTATAAAGAATGTAAAAAGAATCTTAAGAAAGAAATTAGGAAGGCTAAAAGAAGATATGAGGTTGCTTTGGCAAGAAAGGTGAAAGTAAACCCAAAGGGATTCTACAGCTATATTAATAGCAAAAGGATAACGAGGGATAAAATTGGACCATTAGAGAACCAGAATGGACAGCTATCTGCAGAGCCAAAGAGATGGGGAGATATTGAACAATTTCTTGTCTTCGGTATTCACCAAGGAGAAGGATATTGAACTCTGTGAGTTAAGGGGAAAAAGTAGAGTAGCTATGGAAAACTATGAGATTCAAAGAGGAGGAAGTACTGACACTTTTGAAAAATATAAAAAGTGGATAAGTCTCCAGGTCCTGACAGGATATTCCCTAGGACATTGAGGGAAGTTAGTGTAGAAATAGCAGGAGCTATGACAGAAATATTTCAAATGTCATTAGAAACGGGAATAGTGCCGGAGGATTGGCGTACTGCGCATGTTATTCCATTGTTTAAAAAGGGTTCAAAGAATAAACCTAGCAATTATAGACCTATTAGTTTGACGTCAGTGGTGGGCAAATTAATGGAAAGGATACTTAGAGATAATATATATAAGCATCTGGATAAACAGAGTCTGATCAGGAACAGTCAACATGGATTTGTGCCTGGAAGGTCATGTTTGACAAACCTTCTTGAATTTTTTGAAGCGGTAACTAGGGAAATTGATGAGGGTAAAGCAGTGGATGTTGTCTATATGGATTTCAGTAAGGCCTTTGACAAGGTTCCCCATGGAAGGTTGGTTAAGAAGGTTCAATCTTTGGGTGTTAATGGCGGAGTAGCAAGATGGATTCAACAGTGGCTGAATGTGAGATGTCAGAGAGTAATGGTGGATGGCTGTTTGTCAGGTTGGAAGCCGGTGACCAGTGGGGTGCCTCAGGGATCTGTGTTGGGGTCCACTGTTTGTTTGTCATGTACATCAATGATCTGGATGATGGGGTGGAAAATTGGATAAGTAAGTATGCAGATGATACTAAGATAGGTGGTGTTGTAGATAATGAAGTAGATTTTCAAAGTCTACAGAGAGATTTGGGCCATTTGGAAAAGTGGGCTGAAAGATGGCAGATGGAGTTTAATGCTGTTAAGTGTGAAGTGCTACATCTTGGCAGGACAAATCAAAATAGGAAGTACATGGTAAATGGTAGGGAATTGAGGAATGCTGTGGAACAGAGGAATCTAGGAATAACTGTGCATAGTTCCCTGAAGGTGGAATCGCATGTAGATAGGGTGGTAAAGAAAGCCTTTGGTGTGCTGGCCTTTATAAATCAGAGCATTGAATATAGGAGTAGGGAAGTAATGTTAAAATTGTACAAGGCATTGGCAAGACCAATTCTGGAGTATGGTGTACAATTTTGGTCGCCTAGTTATAGGAAGGATGTCAACAAAATAGAGAGAGTACAGAGCAGATTTACTAGAATGTTGCCAGGGTTCCAGCAACTATGTTACAGAGAAAGGTTGAACGTTAGGTCTTTATTCTTTGGAGTGCAGAAGGTTAAGGGGGGACTTGATTGAGGTCTTTAAAATGATGAAAGGGATAGACAGAGTTGACGTGGATACGTTTTTCCCATTGAGGGTAGGGAAGATTCAAACAAGAGGGCATGACATGAGAATTAAGAGACAGAAGTTTTGGGGTAACGTGAGGGGGAACTTCTTTACTCAGAGGGTGGTGGCTGTGTGGAATGAGCTTCCAGCAGAAGTGGTGGAGGCAGGATCGATTTTAACATTTAAGAGTAAAGTGGATAGGTATATGGACGTGAAGGGAATGGAGGGGTATGGTCTGAGTGCAGGTAGATGGGACTAGGGGAAAACAAATGGTCGGCACGGACTGGAAGGGCCGAGAGGGCCTGTTTCCGTGCTGTAATTGTTATATGGTTATATGGTTATTTAAGAGTAGCTATCCATTAATTTGAAAGTAAATACAAATGCAAAAGCTGGACATTTTAAAATAGAAAATGAAAATGATGCAAAATCTCAGCAGTTCAGCCACATCAGTGGGAATAAGCCACACCAGATGATCACACAATCTTATTTACACCTTAGTCACCTTATCAGAGACATAAAACAGTACAGTTCACAAACCAATTATTTGGCCCACAATATCTGTGCTGAACATGATGCATAGGCCATCACTTATCTTCCGGCACATAACCCATATTCCACCAATACTGCATTTCTAATGCCACTAAACATATTTTCTTCCAACACCACTCCTGGCAGCATGTTCCAGGCACTTGCCACCCTTTGTGCTAAATAAAATGACCCGCACGCCTCCTTTAAATGTTGCCCCTCTTGCCCTCTCAGCTAGAAGCTATGCCCTCTACAATCTAATTTTTCCATCCGTGAGAAATGTTCTGACAGTCTACCCTATCTATTCCTTATAATATTATATACTATTATCAGGCCTCCCAGTAACCTCTGGTTTTCCAGAGAAAACAATCCCAGTCTGTCCAACCTCTGCTGCACCCTTTCCAAAGCCACCAAAGATTGTTAAGGGTTTGGACACACTGGAGGCAGGAAACATGTTCCCAATGTTGGGAGAGTCCAGAACCAGAGGCCACTGAGTAAGCCATTTAGAACTGAGACGAGGAAACACTTTTTCTCACAGGGAGTGGTGAGTCTGTGGAATTCTCTGCCTCAGAGGGCGGTGGAGGCAGGTTCTCTGGATGCTTTCAAGAGAGAGCTAGATAGGGCTCTTAAAAATAGCGGAGTCAGGGGATATGGGGAGAAGGCAGGAACTGGGTACCGATTGGGGATGATCAGCCATGATCACATTGAATGGCGGTGCTGGCTCGAAGCACCAAATGGCCTACTCGTGCACCTATTGTCGATTGTCATCCTTCCTGCAATGGGGTGACCAGAACTGCATACAATACTCCAAATGACATCCTCTTCCCCATCCTCATAGAAACATAGAAACATAGAAACATAGAAATTAGGTGCAGGAGTAGGCCATTCAGCCCTTCGAGCCTGCACCGCCATTCAATATGATCATGGCTGATCATCCAACTCAGTATCCCGTACCTGCCTTCTCTCCATACCCTCTGATCCCCTTAGCCACAAGGGCCACATCCAACTCACTCTTAAATATAGCCAATGAACTGGCCTCAACTACCCTCTGTGGCAGAGAGTTCCAGAGACTCACCACTCTCTGTGTGAAAAAAAGTCTTTCTCATCTCGGTCTTAAAGGATTTCCCCCTTATCCTTAAGCTGTGACCCCTTGTCCTGGACTTCCCCAACATCGGGAACAATCTTCCTGCATCTAGCCTGTCCAACCCCTTAAGAATTTTGTAAGTTTCTATAAAATCCCCTCTCAATCTCCTAAATTCCAGAGAGTATAAACCGAGTCTATCCAGTCTTTCTTCATAAGACAGTCCTGACATCCCAGGAATCAGTCTGGTGAACCTTCTCTGCACTCCCTCTATGGCAATAATGTCCTTCCTCAGATTTGGAGACCAAAACTGTACGCAATACTCCAGGTGTGGTCTCACCAAGACCCTGTACAACTGAAGTAGAACCTCCCTGCTCCTGTACTCAAATCCTTTTGCTATGAAAGCTAACATACCATTCGCTTTTTTCACTGCCTGCTGCACCTGCATGCTTACTTTCAATGACTGGTGTACCATGACACCCAGGTCTCGCTGCATCTCCCCTTTTCCTAATCGGCCACCATTTAAATAATAGTCTGCTTTCCTGTTTTTGCCACCAAAGTGGATAACCTCACATTTATCCACATTATACTGCATCTGCCAAACATTTGCCCACTCACCCAGCCTATCCAAGTCACCTTGCAGTCTCCTAGCATCCTCCTCACAGCGAACACTGCCCACCAGCTTAGTGTCATCCGCAAACTTGGAGATATTGCCTTCAATTCCCTCATCCAGATCATTAATATATATTGTAAATAGCTGGGGTCCCAGCACTGAGCCCTGCGGTACCCCACTAGTTACTGCCTGCCATTGTGAAAAGGACCCGTTTACTCCTACTCTTTGCTTCCTGTTTGCCAGCCAGTTCTCTATCCACATCAATACTGAACCCCTAATACCGTATGCTTTAAGTTTGTATACTAATCTCTTATGTGGGACCTTGTCGAAAGCCTTCTGGAAGTCCAGATATACCACATCCACTGGTTCTCCCTTATCCACGCTACTAGTTACATCCTCGAAAAATTCCACAAGATTCGTCAGACATGATTTACCTTTCGTAAATCCATGCTGACTTTGTCCAATGATTTCACCACTTTCCTAATGTGCTGCTATCCCATCTTTAATAACTGACTCTAGCAGTTTCCCCACTACCGATGTTAGACTAACTGGTCTAACTGTAATTCCCCGTTTTCTCTCTCCCTCCCTTCTTAAAAAAGAGGGGTTACATTTGCTACCCGCCAATCCTCAGGAACTACTCCAGAATCTAAAGAGTTTTGAAAGATTATCACTAATGCATCCACTATTTCCTGAGCTACTTCCTTAAGTACTCTGGGATGCAGCCTATCTGGCCCTGGGGATTTATCGGCCTGTAATCTATTCAATTTACCCAACACCACTTCCCGACTGACCTGGATTTCACTCAATTCCTCCTTTGACCCACAGTTCCCTGCTATTTCAGGCAGATTATTTATGTCTTCCTTAGTGAAGACGGAACCAAAGTAGTTATTCAATTGGTCCGCCATATCCTTGTTCCCCATGATCAACTCACCTGTTTCTGACTGCAAGGGACCTACATTTGTTTTAACTAACCTCTTTCTCTTCACATATCTATACAATCTATCTATCCTCCTTGTAGCTTTGGAAGCTGCTTTGGTCTCCTTCCCAGTTCTAATAAATGGTCTTCAATCTGAAATATTAGATGTTTCTCATGCCCCAGATGCAACCTAACCTACTGTGTATTTCCAACATTGTTTTTATTAACATGATTCTCCAAGCATGTTCTTCAGTAAAATAGTCAAGATGTGGATTAATAATTTCAAAGATTTGTCCCAGTGAGAGTAGGAGTCAGACTGCGTCGAGTTTAAACTAACAAAATTACACATTCATTGCAAACAGGAGTCAAGAATGATGGTAAATGTTTTTAACTTGATGTAAGTAACAATCTCTCAAAAACCCAGTCAATAGAATTTTCTTATTAGAAAAAAAAGTATTCATTTGACTTAATTTAATGTGGTGAATTGTTAAACCACATTTCAACTTGACAATAGACAACTTTAATCAATAATTCCAGTTTATTAATCACTGCAAATTAAAATTCAGAGCACATGCAATACTGAAACTGTTTCCCACAAGTGTATTGTTACATGCCATGAAATCAAGAGAAACTAAAAAAATTGAAATTATAGAGGAAATAGTTGTGTGACAGATCTGGTGTTTCACTTAAACTGAAATTTAATACCAGACTATTATTTACTGTGGATTATAATTTTGTATATTGACATTGAAGGTCACCACAGCTTGAACCTGTCATTGGTACATGGAGATTTGTTCACAATTACAATAGTAATTATTTAGGCATAGAGCTATTTTGTTATCCAACTTTGAATTACTTTCTGTTGCTTGTGTTCATGCCATTTGGTTTGAACGACAGTCAAATGTATAATGTGATTCTAGGGTGACTGTACAAGAATCTTTTTCCCAGGTTAGTGGAATCAAGAACATGTGGGCATGTTTAAGGTGAGAGGGAAAAGATTTAATAGGAACACGTGGCAACTTTTTCACACAGAGGGTGGGGGAAAATATGGAACGAGCTGCCAGAATAAGTAGATGAAGCCGATAAAATAACAGCATTTTAAAGATATTTGGGTAGGTGCATGGATCGGAAAGGTTTAGAGGAATATGGGTAAATGGGATTAGTTTAGATGGGCAATGTTGATCGGCATGGTCGATTTGAGCCAAAGGCTGTGAGACTCTGCAAGGCATAAATAAAATGGAGAACTGTTCTAAAGTTGTGGAGGGGTGGTCAGCATCACCATCACAGGTATTTTCAAACGCATTCAAGTTACAATTCAGTTTCAACAAGGGCCCACATTGTGTAAAGTGGATCCAAACCCTGTCACTAAATCCATCTGATATTTTCTTCCTTCCCCCTCCACATCTTTAATTGAATTGGGGTTGAGTTAAACATTTACATGGAATTGTGGTTTAACAATGGCTTCCGTGTGCGTTGTGGAATGTGGTCAACTAAACAATTAGAAAACTCATTATTACAAGTCTATTTTCTTTGCACTAAACTTGTTAGGTGATTATAAAGTTTGAAGAAAAGAATTGTATTTGGGCGATAGCTTGTCACTGAGAACCTAATGCAATTAAATACTTATAGTTTGGAAGCAGTTTTGGGTAGCTTAGAAACAGCACCAATACACACAATTATTTACTGTTGAAATTCTAGTATATAACTACTCTAAAGATTTAATTAACAACTTAGTAGTGCACAGTTTAGATTAAATTAAATAGCTTTTTACATTATGGTGTTTACACTAAAAATAACTGAAGAGATATAAATAAGCTTGCAGTCAAATGAATGACCCAATAGAAACTTGTATATTATTTCCAAGTTAACCTCAACTTGTGAAGATTGTTATGATTACATAGTTCCTCAAAAATAATATTCTAAGACTGAATATATTTTTTGAGTTTTAGCAAATCAGAAAATCCTGCTTTATATGTGTACTGGTGTTTTGCTGGGAAACAAAAAACCCAACAAGAATATGCTCAACCACAATCAAGTGAATGGTCCTACAATGATGATCTGTGGAAGTTAATAAAGGTTGAATTGTGAATTTAGAATTTAGGGTGGCATGGTGGCAGAGTTAAAGACCTGGATTTGATCCTGGCTATGGGTGCTTGTCTGTACAGAGTTTGTACATTCTCCCCGTGACCTGCGTGGGTTTTCTCCAAGATCTTCGGTTTCCTCCCACACTCCAAAGACGCACAGGTTTGTAGGTTAATTGGCTTGGTATAAATGTAAAATACATTGTCCCTTGTGTGTGTAGTGTTAATATGTGGGGTTCACTGATTGGTGTAAAAACTCGGTGGACCGAAAGGTCTGTTTCCGTGCTGTATCTCTAAGCTAAACTAAACTTTATTGAAAAGAAAAAAAAATATTTCGTTGCATTGATTAACTTGAATGTTCTGAGAATCTTGTGGAAGGTTAAGGTCACTCTTGCATGTTTGCACTAATGCACAGTAATGAAGTGCCTTCATCTGAGGATCAGTGGCTTAGTAAGGGACCCATTGACCTTCTTGGAGATTATTTACTGTGGTAACCTTACAGTGCAGTTCATAGCAAAATCCTAACTTCATCAAAGGATAGTTATATGAGTAAAATAGTTTTTTTTCTGTAGATTATTTTTTTCCAGTTGAAAGTCAATGACTGTTCAACATCTCAATGGAGTCATTCACTTTACTTTGCAATCTATTGGCAAACAAATAGCTTGGGATGAGGCAAAGTATTTCTCAGGTACATTAATAATTTTTACAGCATTAAATAGAATTTCATGAATCAAATTTTCGATACTTTGGTTTGATAGAAACATAGAAATTAGGTGCAGGAGTAGGCCATTCAGCCCTTCGAGCCTGCACCGCCATTCAATATGATCATGGCTGATCATCCAACTCAGTATCCCGTACCTGCCTTCTCTCCATACCCTCTGATCCCCTTAGCCACAATGTGATCAATGTAATTTTCAGAATGATCAATGTGTTGTTAATATTTTGAATCGTAACATTTTTTTATTTTCTGTAGAAACCCTCATTCTGCAGAAACGTATCTGAACAAGAGCAGGTGATTTTCTCCCAGGCTCTTGCTCTGTAAATGGGCAATAGTTAACTTTCCATCTGAATTTAAATTTGTTGTTTCCTAGAAAACACAAACTTGCTCAGCATGAATGGCTGCATTGAAGGTCTGTGCCAAGTGTAAATTTTAATCCTGCATTCATTTCCCAAATTTACCCACAGTGAAGTTAAATAACTTGATTTAGAATTTCTAATGTAAATGTATGTTAGTCACCATGAACTTTAGTTTAAAAATGTGTTTCCAAGCATCTCGTCTAAAGCTAGCAACCTTTCATGAGACAAGGAAGAATATGGAAAGATAACACTCATTTCCTCGACATGTCAGTTGTTATAAGTTATGAAGAGACAATAGACAATAGACAATAGGTGCAGGAGTAGGCCATTCGGCCCTTCGAGCCAGCACCGCCATTCAAAAGTCAAAAGTCAAAGTATCCTTTATTGTCATTCAGACCTTTCGGTCTGAACGAAATTTCGTTGCCTTGCAGCCATACATATAATAAAAAACAAAACATACAATAAACACATATTTAACATCCACCACAGTGAGTTCACCAGGCACCTCCTCACTGTGATGGAAGGCAAAAGTCTTAAAGTCTTTGTCTTCTTCCCTCCTTGTTCTCCCTCTATGCTGAGGCGATCCAGGCCTCCGATGTTATCGTCCACTAGGCCCGCGGCCTAGTCTCCGAAGCCGGGCTGCCGCAACCACCATCACCGGAACATCGCCACACCTCTGAAGCCGGGTCCGCCGCTGGAACGCTGGAACACCAAAGCTCTGAAGCCGGGTCAGCTGTCGCCGCAGAAACGCTGGAACACAACAGCTCTGAAGCCGGGTCGCCCTGGAGTCGGTTTCACAGCTGGAACGCCACCACAGCTCTGAAGCCGAGCCGCCGCCGCCGCTGTAACGCTGGAACGCCGCCACAGCTCCGAGGCAGCCAGCTCCGCCATTAGGCCTCAGCAGAGACGGTGACACGACAAGAAAAAGTCGCATCCCCCCCGAAGGGAGAGACTAAAACCTTGTTTCTCCCATGCTTCTCCCCCCCCCCTCCCACACACACACATACACAGTCTAATAAACTAAATTTAACTAAAACAGACACAAGAAAACAAAACTAAAACTAAAAAAAACAGACAGACGGCAGGTGAGCCGCAGCTGCCAGGCTGTGTCGCCACTTCCGGTGATCAATGTGATCATGGTTGATCATCCCCGTTCCTGCCTGCTCCCCATATCCCCTGACTCTGCTATATTTAAGAGCCCTATCTAGCTCTCTTTTGAAAGCATCCAGAGAACCTGACTGAGGCAGAGAATTCCACAGACTCGCCACTCTCTGTGAGAAAAAGTGTTTCCTAGTCTCCGTTCTAAATGGCTTAATCCTTATTCTTAAACTGTGGCCCCTGGTTCTGGACCCCCCAATATTGGGAACATGTTTCCTGCCTCTAGCGTGTCCAAACCCATAACAATCTTATATGTTTCAATGAGATCCCACTCATCCTTCTAAACTCCAGAGTGTACAAGCCCAGCTGCTCCATTCTCTCAGCATATGACAGTCCCGCCATCCCAGGAATTAACCTCGTAAAACTACACTGCACTTCCCTCAATAGCAAGAATGTCCTTCCTCAAATTAGGGGAGCACAACTGCACACAATACTCCAGGGGTGGTCTCACTAGGGCTCTGTACAACTGCAGAAGGACCTCTTTGCTCCTATATTCGATTCCTCTTGTTATAAAGGCCAACATTCCATTAGTTTTCTTCACTGCCTGCTGTACCTGCATGCTTACTTTCATAGACTGATGAACAAGGGCCCCCAGATCCCGTTGTACTTCCCCTTTTCCCAACTTGACGTCATTTAGATAGTAATCTGCCTTCCTGCTTTTGCTGCCAAAGTGGATAACCTCACATTTATCCGCATTAAACTTCATCTACCATGCATCTGCCCACTCCCCCAACCTGTCCAAGTCACCCTGCATTCTCATAGCATACTCCTCACAGTTCACACTGCCACCCAGCTTTGTGTCAACTACAAATTTGCTAATGTTACTTTGAATCCCTTCATCAAAATCAATGATGTATATTGTAAATAGCTGCGATCCCAGCACCGAGCCTTGCCTGCCATTCTGAAAGGGACCCATTAATCCCTACTCTTTGTTTCCTGTCTGCCAACCACTTCTCTATCCATGTCAGGACTCTACCCCCAAAACCATGTGCCCTAATTTTGCCCACTAATCTCCTATGTGGGACCTTATCAAATGCTTTCTGAAAGTCCAGGTACACTACATCCACTGGCTCTCCTTTGTCCATTTCCGTAGTAACATCTTCTAAAATTTCCAGAAGATTAGTCAAGCATGATTTCCCCTTCGTAAATCCATACTGACTCGGAATCCATCCTGTTACTGCTATCCAAATGTTCGGCTATCTCATCTTTTATAATTGACTCCAGCATCTTCCCCACCACCGATGCCAGGCTAACTGGTCTATAATTCCCTGTTTTCTCTCTCCCGCCTTTCTTAAAAAGTGGGATAACATTAGCGACCCTCCAATCCACAGGAACTGATCCTGAGTCTATAGAACATTGGAAAATTATCACCAATGCATCCACAATTTCTAGAGCCACTTCCTTAAGTACCCTGAAGTTGAGAATTAAGAGATGAACTGATGGAGATCATCAAGACTGTTTAAAGTTGGAATAATTTATTAATAGGTTGTTGGCACCGTGATATAAAAACATACCTTTAATTGGGACACCAAAGGAATTCTGGGGAATATTAAAAAACATCCTTTACTAGGAGGATTAGCATGTTGGAACTCTTAATCACAAAGTGCACTGAAGCAGGTTCCATCAATTACTTTCAGATCAGGTTAGTTGCTTTTAAATAGAAATGTTGTTAGAGTTCGAGAATTGGATTAGACCAGATGACTCACTTGAAAACATCAATTTTGAAATTACAAACCAAATATTCTACCCCTGTGATCCCACAATGTGATTACAGAAGTAACTACATTCAGATATATTATGCATTCCTCTCTTCGACCAAGTATTTCCTGTTAATAGTTAATCTGAAATAGGTATAGACAAGTATGTTTTAATTTGTAAAACGTCAGTGATGAACTTTGTAACAGTTAAAGAAAATTCCAAAACTTTTTCCACTGATATTAAAAACAAGAGGATAACAAAGGAGAAAGTAGGGCAGATTAAGGATAAAGGAGAGAATTTGTGCTTGGAGTCTGAGGATGCAGGCTAGCTACTAAACAAGTATTTTGCATCTGTTTTCACCGAGGAGAAAGGCATGGAGGATGGCAAGATCAGTAGGAAAATACTAATATGCAAGGGCAGTTTGAGATCAAGGAGGAGATGGTGTTGGGGCTTTTAAGGAGCAGTAAGGTAAATAAATTCTCAGGACATGACGGGACAAAAAGGAAGTAGGGAGGTCCCAGGGAATTATAGTTATTTGGCTATTGGAGAGGATTTCCTCCCATTTGGAAGAGAATGGGTTAATTAGTGACAGGCAGCGTGACTTTGTACTGAGCAGATCGTGTCTTACGAACGATTGCGTTTTTAGACGTGATGACTGAGATGATTAATCAGGATAGAATGGTGGATGTTATCAACATGGATTATAGCAATGCATTTGATAAAGTCTTCCATGGTAGGCTGATCCAGAAGATTAAGATGCACAGGATTAACAGTGACATGGTCATATGGATTCAGAACTGATTAATTGATAGAAGACAGAGGGTTGTGGTGGAGGGATAGCTCTATACAAGCTGAAACTTTTTTTTTTCACAAAGTGTTTGGAATGCACTGCCAGCGTTGTGGATGAGACAGGTAAAATTGTGGCATTTAAGAGACTTTTGTATAGGCACATAGATATGCAGGGAATAGAAGGATATGGATTACATGCAGGCAGATAGGTGAAAGTCTTGGGATCATATTTGGCATAGACATTGTGGACCGAAGTGCTTGTTTTTGTGCTGTACTGTTCTATATTCTTATATAGTTTTACATTCATAACACAGCACTAGGAACTGATATCACTAGTTGGTTGATTGTGCTACTTCCCAAGAATATATTCATGGGCATAAACATTTTTACGGGTACTTAATGTAAGCTAACATTTTATTTTAAAAACACTGTAGCGAGATCTGCTTCAAAGATTATGGTGCAACTACCACACGGAAATTGAGAACATGGAAACACCAACAGTTATTAACATTTTCCAAGAATGTCCAAACAGGATAGGCAGAAGAAGTTGAATCTGACCAGGTACTGCACCTTGAGCTTACTTCCAATTATTAGCAAAGTAATGGAGAGAGTCAACAGATGTGACCATACGGATGGATATTGAGTTTCAGTGTTCTGGCTTGACTCATGATTACTTCCTTACTACAATGCACAACAAGACCATTGTCCATCTGGGTCACATCAGCTCTCAACAAAGCAACCTCATCAGTGTCATTCCTCTTCACCTCCTCCCATCCTCCCCTCCCCCATGCAATTTATCCTCTCTCGCAAGCCCACCATTGCTCCTTGTGTTCATTTGCCATTCTCCGATTTTACAGAGCTACTTTAGATGTTAATTTAGCCCACTATCCCAGCTTTGTAATATGGGAGGAAAGGGGAACACCCAACCGAAACCCGCTGTGTGGCTCATGTTCAAAATCTCCTCCCTGGGAGAAAGGTCTGACTGTCTACCCTATCTATGCCCCTCGTATTGCTGTACTGACATGCCACCTCTTGAATCATGAATGCAGGAGCCGAATGGCATATCAAAGATTAGAGTAGCTTCACTCAATGCAAGGGGAAAGTTTGCAAATAACACTGTGAATCTACATCAAATTGTGTTCAATAGAATAAGTGGGTTAAGGGAAAAGAAGTTGAGCCCTGAAGGAAATGAAATCTGATACAGCAGAAGTTGGCCCTTCAGCCCAGAGTGCCTCTGCTGCCTATCAAGTACCTAACTGAACTAATCCTATTTTCTAGCTCTCAGGCCATGGCTTTCTTAGCCATGTTCTGTGACTCGTGAGCTGTTAAAGGCTTTTCAGTGTGTCCTCGAGGCTCATAGCAGGTGTGTGAAGGATCACTTGTCATTGCTATGAATGATGTTAATGCAATTACACTACAGGGGCAAGTCCTAACAAGCTGATGCCTGGAGGGAAATTGCAATGCTTGGACATGGAAGAAATGCCAATCAAGTTACTCCAGAAATAAATTGGACCAAGGAAGTGAAGTTGTAATTATGGAAGGTAGACAAGGAGATGTCATGAGGGAAACCGCCTAAAGGAGAAATATTGTGCAAGGTTGACTGGGTCTGGTGTGACGGCCCCTGTGTGTATGTGTAATCAAAAATGGCAGTAAAGGATAGCAGTACCCATGCCAATCTCTAGTAAAAGAGTCAGAGCAACAGGAGGCAGCATAGCCAGGACTAGCCTTGAGGAGAGTTAGCAAATCACAGGCTAAAATAAGGAGATGGGTTATTTTTATTCTTATGAGAGGACCAATTGTGTACACCAAAGTGAGAGTGTAACTTTGTAATCAAAACCCATTGATTTTGTTGCTATGCCACATACAAATATACCTGCATGAGTTTAAGAATGCTATTGCTATTGAGTACTAATGAGAAGGAGAAGGTTAATAAGAAGGAGAAAATTACAATTTGAGAAGGAGAAGGTTAAATTGGAAGTGTCAGTGATGCAATTGAACAAAGGGGACCATGAAGGCATGAGAGAGGAGCTGGCCAAGGTAGACTGGAAAGGGATCCTAGCAGGAATGACAGTGGAACAGCAATGGCAGGAATTTCTGGGCATAATCCAGATGATGAAGGATCATTTCATTCCAAAAAGGAAGAAAGATTCTAAGGGGAGTAGGAGGCAACCATGGCTGACAAGAGAAGTTGGGGATAGAATAAAACTAAAAGAAAAGATGTATAACACAGCAAAGAGTAGCCGGAAGCCAGAGGATTGGGAAACTTCCATAGGACAACAGAAGGAAACAAAACGGGTAATACGGGCTGAAAAGATGAAGTACGAGGGGAAGCTGGCCAGGAATATAAGCAAGGATAGTAAAAGCTTCTTTAGATATGTTAAGGGAAAAAGAGTAGCAAAGTCAAATGTGGGTCCCTTGAAGGCAGACACGGTTGAAATTATTATGGGTAACAAGGAAATGGCAGAAGAGTTGAACAGGTACTTCGGATCTGTCTTCACTAAGGAAGACACAAACAATCTCCCAGATGTACTGGAGGACAGAGGATCTAAGGGGGTAGAGGAACTGAAAGAAATTTTCATTAGGCGAGAAATAGTATTGGGTAGGCTAATGGGACTGAAGGATGATAAATCCCCTGGGCCTGATGGTCTGCATGCCAGGGTCCTCAGGGAGGTGGATCTAGAAATAGTGGACGCATTGGTGATCATCTTCCAATGTTGACTAGATTCAGGATCAGTTCCTGTGGATTGGAGATAGCTAATGTTATCCCACTTTTCAAGAAAGGATCGAGAGAGAAAACAGGGAAATCACAGACCAGTTAGCCTGACTTCGGTGGTGGGAAAGTTGCTGGAGTCAATTATTAAAGAGGTAATAATGGGGCATTTGGATAGAAGTAAAAATGTTAGTCCAAGTCAACATGGATTTATGAAAAGGAAATCATGCTTGACTAATCTTCTGGAATTTTTTGAGGATGTGACAAGTAAAATGGATGAAGGGGAGCCAGTGGATGTAGTGTATCTAGACTTTCAGAAAGCCTTTGATAAGGTCCCGCACGGGAGACTGGTGACAAAAATGAGAGCACATGGTATTGGATGTTGACATGGATAGAAATTTGGTTGGCTGACAGGAAGCAAAGAGTAGGAATGAACAGGTCCTTTTCAGAATGGCAGGCAGTGGCGAGTGGAGTGCCGCAAGGCTCGGTGTTCGGGCCGCAACTGTTTACCATATATATTAATGATTTGGAAGAGGGAATTAGGAACAACACTAGCAAGTTTGCGGATGAAACAAAGCTGGGTGGCAGTGTGAACTGTGAAGAGGATGTTAGGAGGTTGCAGGATGACCTGGACAGGTTGAGTGAGTGGGCAGATGCGTGGCAGTATAATATAGATAAATGTGAGGTTATCCACTTTAGGGGCAAAAACAAGGGGGCAGATTAGGTAAGGGGGAGGTGCAGCGAAAGTTGGGTGTCCTTGTACACCAGTCACTGAAAGTTGGCGTGCAGGTGCAGCAGGCAGTGAAGAAAGCTAATGGAATGTTTGCCTTCATAACAAGAGGATTTCAGTATAGGAGTAAAGAGGTTCTTCTGCAGTTGTATAGGGCTCAGGTAAGACCACATCTGGAGTATTGTGTACAGTGTTGGTCTCCTAATTTGAGGAAGGACATCCTTGTGATTGAGGCAGTGCAGTGTAGGTTCACAAGATTGATCCCAGGGATGGCGGGACTGTCATATGAGGAAAGATTGAAAAGACTAGGCTTGTATTCACTCCTTCAGAAAAAAACAATCTGAATTTGGCATTAAGGTTGGAAAATAAGTGACTGTCTTTGTCCACAAAGATGAATAAAAAAGAAAATCTTCAGATAAAACTGCTGAATTAGTCACGTTAAACTCATCTTTTTCATACCTCTAGCTTCCCTCTCTCCTGACTCTCAGTCTGAAGAAGGGTCTCGACCCAAAACGTCACCTATTCCTTTACTCCAGAGATGTTACCTGACCCACTGAGTTAGTCCAGCATTTTGTGTAATCGTTTGCAAATTTTGGGCACACACATCCCATGCACCATTGATGTGTCATAATGATCGGTGCTAAGGCCTTAGTATTTTACACTTGTGAAAAGGCCATAGGAGACCACTAAGAAATATAGACAAGTTAAGTGAGTAAGTAAAGATTTGCCCAATTAAATATATTGTTGGAAGATGTGAAATTGCTGATCTTGGCAGAAATGTAATCAAGCATCTATACATCTATACATAACTAAAATTCTGATTTTGTTATCTTCCGGTTTGCGCAGTCTTTCTATTTGCGCAAAAATGGTTTGCGATAGCAATATGATTTTTCATCAGTTCACTCACCGTTCTCCTGTGCTGCGAGTTCACCAAATTTTGTTCCGATCGGTTGAATGTCATAAAAGTTAGTGAGCTTTAAATATCTTAAACACCGCACATGCGCAGACTGATCTCTTCTGCCCGTCAGTGCCGCATGGATTAGTCTCTTACCCTGTCAATCCCCCGGACGGTCCGCCCCTTCCTGCGCCATCACGTCATTACTGGAGCTGAGGGTGGCCGGCGGAGGTTTCCAGCCGGACACAATTTTCAGATGGACCTGAAGTAGCCCAGCGTCAAGCAGCCCAGCGTCAAGCAGCCCAGCGTGGGAGACCCAGCCCAGCCAAGCCCAGAGACGGAGAGCCAACCCAGCCCAGCCCAGGGTCGGAGATGTTGCCAAACGGAAAGCGGAGACTCTGATCCCGGCGCAGCAGAATGACCAGTGACCAGCGCCCGCTGAGAGTCCCCATCGCACCCACTAATTCTAGCCCCTAGCCCTCCAGTCCCCCCCCTGATGCCCCTCTCCCCCCACAGCTTCCCCCGCCCACATACCACTCTCCAACCACACAACCCCCCCGCCCACAAACCCCTGCTCCCACGAGCCCCCCTGCTCACACCCCCTCGCACAAACACACCCCCTGCACACACCCACCCCCCCCCCACGCCCACTACACCCACCCACCCCCACGCCCACCCCCCCTATGCCCACACACCCTCAATGCCCACATCTCCCCCTGCCCACACAACCCCCCTCCCATACCCCTACCCCCCCCCCCCCCCCACACATCCCCCGAACCGCACCTGCACAGTTTGGGGCTATGGGTGAGTGGTGGAATATTGCGTTGGGAGAACGGGTTGCGTTGGGGGAACAGGTGAGTGGTGGAATATTGTATTGGGGAATGGGTTGCATTGGGGAGTCAGACCTCCTGTGTGACTGGGACCCAACGGGTCCCACTTAGTCTAGTGTCTAAATGGTGAGAAATTGCAGAGCTCTGAGTTGAAGTGAGTTCTAGGTATCTTAACAAAAGAGTAGAATGTAGGTACAGGTAGAATTTAGGAAAATTCATCAAATATCGTTGCTAATGCGAGTAGAAATTAGTGTATAAGTAGAGAGCTTGGGCTTTGCTTTGGTTACATTAAGCATTGGTGACGGCACATCTGGAGTACTGGGTAGACTTTGCATTTCAAGCCTCTGTAGGTTTTGTTTAATTTTCACATTCAGGATGCTGTACTGATCTTCTTATTTAATGAAACATTTTGATGCTTTGGAAACAGTTCAAGGAAGTTTATATTGATTGAATGATACCTGGAACAAACTCGTTGAACAGGCTCTTCAGCCCATCACATTTATGCCATCCTTCATTCCTTTGTGCACTAATCCCACTTGCCCACATTAATTCCATACCCCTCTGTGCCTTGCTCATGGTGTATCCAGATGGCCCTGTCATGGGAAATAGAGCCTTACTATCTCTCCATCCATGCTTTTCATAATTGTATATACTTATATTATTGCCACCTCTCAGCCTCCTTCTCCTTGAGCAAAACAGACCCAGACATTCTTAAGTTCTTGTAACTCAAGTCCTTCAATCCAGCCAATATCCTTGCAAATCTTTTCTGCATCATCTGTAGCATAATCGCAATTTTCCTGTAATGTGGCAACAGAACTGCACACAATACTTCAAGACCAGCTTAACCAAGCGCAGCTGAGCTTTCTGTCGTTTTCTGCTTTTGTTTTGGGTCCAGCATCTAAGGTTTTGTTGCTGTAATCAGCGTCTTATGATTACTACTCTACCATCCAGTTAATGTAGTCATATCTACAGGTTAATCCTGGACAATAATACTCGGGGCAGAGACCGCATGATAAGTCTTTGTAAATTGGAACCTTCATCAGATGATTAATATAGCTGTAACACCTTGCGTTGAACACAAAATCAACATTCTATAAAAAGTACCAGCATTTGAATAATAAAAGCTAGTGAGAAAATAATCACCACACCAAAAATTGTTAAATAATACCTGGGAAGAGCAATGTGCAAATAATGATCCAGCTGCATCTGGCTCTGGTGAATTGTGCAGGATAAATTAATCAGATTTACATAGAGAGTGGCAGATGATAATAATCAATTCGGACAATTAAAAGCATTGAATTAAACACCTGCAGATATGGGTAAATCTGTCTCATGTTTCACTTGCTGTGGCTTCTCATTACATGTGATGATTGTATTTGTAAAGTACTTTATTATATTAAAAAAACTGTATTTAGCCTAAAAGCATTCAATATGCATTCCTTGTATGTGAATACTTGGCCAATAAACGTATTCATTCAAAAGCATTAATTCATCCAATATATGGTAAGCGTCATAATATAGAAAATATATCAGTCAGTTTGCATACATTGTTCTACAAACATCAATGCAATAAGGTCCCCAGAACAGCAACATGATCATTTTTATAGCTGATACTAATTGAGGAATAAAGAATATTCAATTCACTCACTTTTTGTAAATTCTTCCTTCAAATGTGGCATCGCAGTTTGATAGGGTGGTCATGAAGCCTTTCAGCACATTGACCTTCATCAGTCAGAGTATTGAATATATCCAGAGCCCTCCATAATGTTTGGGACAAAGACCCATCATTTATTTATTTGTCTCTGTACTCCACAATTTGAGATTTATAATAGAAAAAAATCACACACGGTTAAAGTGCACATTGTCAGATTTTATTAAAGGGTATTTTTATACATTTTGGTTTCACCATGTAGAAATTACATCTGTATTTATACATAGCCCCCTATTTCAGTGCACCATAATGTTTGAGACACATGACTTCACAGGTGCTTGTAATTGGTCAGGTGTGTTTAATTGCCTCCTTAATGCAGGTATAACCTAGTCTCTCCTCCAACCTTTCCATCAACTGGATTAAGGACTTTTTAATTGAATAGAACAATGCAAGTAATGGTTGGTAGTGTCAGATCAGAGACTGTAGAGATAGAGAATGGAACCCTGCAGGGAAGTGTTATCAGTCCAGTTTTATTTAATATCATGATAAACGACATATTTTGTAAATTAGCGAGAGGATTTGGTCTGTCTTTGTTTGCAGATGACGGGGCCATCTGGAAAAGAGGTCATAATGTAGAGTTTGTTTTAAAACCGATTCAAAGAGTGTTAGTGTGTGTAGAGGAATGGGGGAAACACATGGGGCTTTAAAATCTCTGCCTCTAAGACAAAATATATGGTATTTGGTTTTAAAAGAAAGTTAAGATAGAAAAAGATAGGGCTGTATATGTATGGGTCCCTATTGGAGAAGGTAAAGGTTTTTAAGTTTAGGGGTGTTTGGTTTGAAGAGCGTATGACTTGGGCTATGTATGTAGGTAAAATTGTGTTGAAATGTGAAAATGTTCTGAATGTTATGAGGTTTGGTTGGGTGTGAGTGGGGGGCTAACAGGGAGACAATGCTGCTAATTTATCAGGCCATGATCAGATCTTCTCTTGACAATGGGTGTTTTGTGTATGGGTCTGCGTCTAAAACTATTCTGGCTAGGCTAGATGTGTTGCAGGCAAAGGCTTTGAGGCTTTGCTGTGGAGCCTTCAGAACTTCCCCAGTCCCTGCCCTGATTGTTGAAATGGGAGAAATGCCCTTATGGTTAAGGCGCATTAAGCTAGGGTTACATTACTGGGCTAAACTTTGTGGTGTAATGATACCTTCCCAGCAAGGTGATGATGATGGTAACAAATATAACGCATTTTTTGTCATTATAACTCAGTGGGCTAGGAAGCTGGGTTTGGAACAAGGGGGTATTATAGAGCATACAATTTGGCTACCTGTGCCCTATTGGGTTCTTCCTGAACTGTTTATTGAGCTTGCTTTTCTTCAGGAAAAAGATAAGCATGAGGTGATTCCAAGAATAATGGAATATCTTAATCAGTGAGAGCACTTTGATTGTTTTTGCAGATGGATCTAAAGATCCAGTTAGTGGGAGAGCTGGGTTTGGAGTGCATGTGGAGCAACTTGGGTTGAAGATTGGCCGACACATTTCTGATGGAAGCTCTGTTCTCACGACTGAATTAATGGCAATTCAATGGGCTCTATGGTGGATTGAGGAAGCCAGTTTTAGAGAAGTCATTATCTGTTCTGATTCTGCAGCTGCTCTTGAAACTTTAAGAGTAGGGAAATCTAACGCTCGTCCTGACATTCTAAATGAAATCTTGAGTGTGTTTTCTGATTGGGTTTGCGTGTAACATCACTTTTTGCTGGGGTGAGGGGGAATGAGCAGGTGGACCTCATAGCAAAGGAGAGTTTAAGTAGAGAAATAGATATCCATGTATCATTGTGGAGAGTGGAACTGAGAGAAATAATTAAAGAGGGCTTAACAAAAGAATGGCAGAGAGGATGGGAAAAGGAAGTCGGGGGTAGACACTACTTTTCTGTACAAGCTGAAGTTAGAAAAATATGTTTCTGTACATCTCTGTCCCATAGGGACTCAGTTAGACTGTGTAGATTGAGGTTGGGACATTGTGGGTTAAATTACTGTTTGCATTGTAGGGATACATGTTTCTGGCTTGTGTGAATGTGGGAGTAAGGAGACAGTTAAGCATGTTTTCCTAGAATGTAAAAAGTATAGGGTAGAAAAAAAGGCATTGTTTGCTAGACTGACAGGACTTGGAGTTGAGGCTTTTTCTCTTTTATCTTTGTTTGGACACAGTGAGAAACATCAGCTGATATCCAGGGCTGTTCTTCAATTCCTGCATGTTACAGGACTGTATGGAAGAATTTAGTTCTAACCTTGACCTGTGGAGGGCAGTAATATGCTTAGCAGCGTCTACACTGTCGGAATCCTATAAGAAGAAGAACCTTTCCATCACCTTTGGAAACTTTATTGTTGTTTATCAACATGTGGACCAACATTATGCCAATGAAAGTCAACGAAGCCATTATGAGACTGAGAAACAAGAATAAAAGAGACATCAGCCAAACCTTAGACTTACCAAAATCCACTGTTTGGAACACCATTAGGAAGAAAGAGAGCACTGGAGATGCTACTAAACACAAAGAGATTGGCAGGCCAAGGAAGACCTCCACAGCTGATGACAGAAGAATTCTCTCTATACTAAAGAAAAATCTTCACCCAAACATCTGTCCGACAGATCAGAAACACTCTTCAGGAGCCAGGTGTGGATTTGTCAATGACCACTGTCCGTAGAAGACTTAATGGACAGAAATACCGAGGTTACACTGCAAGATGCAAACCACTGGTTAGCTGCAAAGATAGGATTGCCATTTTACAGTTTGCCAAGAAGTACTTAAAAGATCAACCACAGTTCTGGAAAAAAGTCTTGTGGGCAGATAAGACGAAGATTAACATATCAGAGTGATGGCAAGAGCAAAGTATGGAGGAGCGAAGGAACTGCCCAATATCCAAAGCATACCACCTCATCTGTGAAACACAGTGGTGGAGGTGTTATGGGCTGGGCATGTATGAAGGTACTGGCTCACTTATCTTCATTGATGATACAACTGCTGATGGTAGTAACATCATGAATTCTGGTGTATAGACACATCCTATCTGCTCAAGTTCAAACAAATGCCACAAAACTCATTGGCCGGCAGTTCATTCTACAGCAAGAAAATGGTAAATTCTTGAGTGGCTGTCAATCACCTGATCTGAACCCAATTGAGCATGCCTTATATATGCTGTAGAGAAAACTGAGTGGTTAAAACAAGCATAAGCTAAAGATGGCTGCAATACAGGCCTGGCAGAGCATCACCAGAGAAGACACCCAGCAACTGGTGATGTCCATGAATCGCAGACTTCAAGCAGTCATTGCATGCAAAGGATATGCAACAAGATACTAAACGTGCTTACTTTCCTTTACATGACATTGTTGGATTCCAAACATTATGGTGCCCTAAAATGGAGGGACTATGTATAAACACTGCTGCAATTTCAACATGGTGAAACCAAAATGTATAAAAATGGCCTTTATTAAAATCTGTCAATGTGCACTTTAACCACATGTGATTTTTTTTTTTCTATTACAAATCTCAAATTGTGGAGTACAGAGGCAAATAAATAAATGATGGGTCTTCGGCCCAAACATCATGGAGGGCACTGTAAGTTAGGAGTTTCATGTTGCAATTATATAAGACTTTGGTGAGGCCACACATAGAATATTGTGTTCAGTTTTGAGCACCATGTTGCAGGAAAGATGTTGTCAAGCTGGAAATGGCGCAGAAAAGATTTACGAGGGTGTTGCCAGTACTCGAGGGCCTGAGATATAGGGAGAGGTTGGGCAGGCTACGACTCTTCTTTAGAGAACAGGAGGATGAAGTGTACAAAATTATGTGAGGAATAGATCGGATACCTGTAAACGCGCAGAATCTCTTGGAGAACCGTTTTTACACAAAGGGTTGTTGGTATATCGAATGAGCTGCCTGAGGAGGTAGTTGAGGCAGGTACTATCACAACGTTTAAAAAACATTTTTACAGGTACACGGATAGGACAGGTTTAGAGGGATATGGTCCATGAGACCTGGGTTCAATCCTGACGACGGGCGTTATCTGTATGGAGTTTGTATGTTCTTCCTGTGACCATATGGGTTTTCTCCGGGTGCTCCGGTTTCCTACCACACTCTAAAGATGTACAGGTGTGTAGGTTAAAAATGGTAACTTGTAAGTTATATCTTAAGTGTGTGTTTAGGATAGTGCTAGTGATTACTGGTCGGAGCAGACTCGGTAAGCCAAAGAGCCTGTTTTCATGCTGTATCTCTAAAACTAAACTAAAACCTCAGTATAGCATTGCATCTGAAAAACAACATATCTGATGCTGCAGCATTCCCACAATACTGAATTGGAGTATGAGTTTAGATTTTGGTGGACTTGAATCTATCTTGAAAAAGGTTTAAGAGTTCAGATCTTAATTTAATTTGTAAATTGGTGACTGCCTGATTAAAGATACTCGTCTTCATCTTTAAAGTGTCTAAAAGCTGTTTTCATATTCAAGAATGTATAAAGATTTTAACCTGGAAATACTCATTGTATCTTCTTCTTCTTCCAGATCGCATCACACAGCACAGTTCTAAAAAACTTAGACAAGCATGGAATAAGTAAGTCTTTTTGTAGATGATAGTTCTTTACATCCTGTTCTATTCATGTTCCATCCTTCATGTACTTTTGTGTTAGTGACTAATGTTGTTAAAATGGTTTGCTTTGTAAAACAAAAAGAAGCATCTGTATAGATGTACAGTTTTACCCATGAAAATAGTTTGTTACCTACAGTATAATGTGCCTTCTATGCACAATGGGTATTGAATATATTTGTCGAATTGTAAATCTAAATTAATTGCCTCTGTACAATTAATTGCTAAGGTTTGACAGAGCAACTTTAATATACAAAAAATAGAATTTCTGCTGCAACCTGAACCCTTCTGCTGCTTCTTCTTGCGTATGGCGTGCACAGCCTTAAGTTGTAGGACAACTTGTTCTATTTGATCTTATTTGATTGTGCATGCCAGTTGATTGCATTCGTCGAAACAGGGCAGTCCACGTGAAGGTTGCAATCTCTCACCCCAGCCTGAACCTTTAAGCATGCTTAAAATATTGATACAAGTTTTGAATTAATTAAAAGGTTCATTATGGAAATGAGCCCTTGTGCCTACTGAGTCCACGCTGACCATCAATCACCTGTTCACTTTAGTTCCATGTTATTCCACTTTCGCATCCACTTCCGACACACTACGGGCAATCTTAAAGATGCCAATTAGGGTCTCAACTAGGGTTGCCAACAGTCCCGTATTAGCCGGGACATCTCGTATATTGGGCTAAATTGGTTTGTCCCATGCGGGACCACCCTTGTCCCGTATTTGACTGCTACTACTCTGTAATCGCCAGAGGGCACACGTACAGACGGATCCTGGATCTGATACAACAGTGTGCGTGCGTGTGCTGTTGACGCCACACATGAGTGATTCACCTATCATCCAATCACGGGCCCCCTTATGCGCATCAGTTATACGCTATATTTTGCCCGTCTCTGTAACCCCCTTCCTATCCAGTCCCCTCCCCCTCGGTGTCCCCCCCCCCTCGGTGTCCCCCTTTTCCAGTACTGTAATCCATCCCCATCCCCTCTCCCTCAATGTCCCGTCAACTCCCCCTCCCCTCCCTACCCTCCCCCTCTCCCTCAATATCCTCTCCCCTCCATTCTCCTCCCCTTCGCCCCACCACGCCTCTCATGGCGTTGTCCCATCTCCCTCCCCCATCTCTCCTCCCCTCTTCCTTCCCTCCCCTCCTCGCCCCCTCCCCACCCCCACCCCTCTTTCTGTTCCTCTCCCTCCTCACTCCTCTCCCTCCACCCCTCCTTCCCTCTCTCCCTCTCCACATCCCCTCTCCCCCACCCCTCGCATTCCCTCCCGTCCCATCGAATCAGTCCTGGGATACAGTCACACAGCGTGGAAAGAGGCCCTTTGGCCCAACGTGCCCACAATGACCAACATGCCCCTCTACACCAGTCCCTTATTGTCCCTTACATGCCCCGTTTACACCCATAGAATACAGAACAGTGCAGTACAGCAATTGGCCCCACAGCCACAGTGTTTGTGCTGAACATAATGTCCCTTATTTGGGAGGGAGAAATTTGGCAACCCTACTCTCAACCCACACATTTTTGGGAAGTGGGAGGAAACCTGAGAATACTCTGCTGTCACAGAATAAGTGCAAACTCCACACTGATAGCACCCAAGGTCAGGATTGAACATGGGCTTCAGGCACTGTGGGGCAGAACTGTGCGACACTTTTACATTTTACCACATTTCACTGTAACTTTTGTTAAACATTGACAGAGCAGTTACAGGAATGTCTCAGCCAATCTGAATGTTATAGGCCGGCATTAACAGTGAAACACCTTCGCAAAAGGAGGTCTCCCGACCCAAAATTATGTTTGCCCATTCCATCCACTGCTCCATTGAGTTTCTCCAGTGATTTAGTTTCTGCTGAGGATTCCAGCATCGGCAGTTTTGTATGTTTCCATACACTTTGTCTTGCAGGGTGCTGCAATATCTCATTTTTTAAATCTTGATCAGGTTCATGCTCACATTTTGCATTCATTACACACAGATTATCACAAAATCAAATATAGAAACATAGAAACATAGAAATTAGGTGCAGGAGTAGGCCATTCAGCCCTTCGAGCCTGCACCGCCATTCAATATGATCATGGCTGATCATCCAACTCAGTATCCCGTACCTGCCTTCTCTCCATACCCTCTGATCCCCTTAGCCACAAGGGCCACATCCAACTCACTCTTAAATATAGCCAATGAACTGGCCTCAACTACCCTCTGTGGCAGAGAGTTCCAGAGACTCACCACTCTCTGTGTGAAAAAAGTCTTTCTCATCTCGGTCTTAAGGATTTCCCTTATCCTTAAGCTGTGACCCCTTGTCCTGGACTTCCCCAACATCGGGAACAATCTTCCTGCATCTAGCCTGTCCAACCCCTTAAGAATTTTGTAAGTTTCTATAAGATCCCCTCTTAATCTCCTAAATTCCAGAGAGTATAAACCGAGTCTATCCAGTCTTTCTTCATAAGACAGTCCTGACATCCCAGGAATCAGTCTGGTGAACCTTCTCTGCACTCCCTCTATGGAAATAATGTCCTTCCTCAGATTTGGAGACCAAAACTGCACGCAATACTCCAGGTGTGGTCTCACCAAGACCCTGTACAACTGAAGTAGAACCTCCCTGCTCCTGTACTCAAATCCTTTTGCTATGAAAGCTAACATACCATTCGCTTTTTTCACTGCCTTTAATGTCATTAAAGGAGGAATAAAGTCAGTGTACAGTTACAAGAGAAAGGCAACTTTGGTTGCTTAAGCAAACATTTGAAGTAGCCCTGAATTTAAAATGGAGTTACAGCTAGACGATTGCTTTAATTAGTTTGGATTCTAGTAATCTTGATAATATCACATTTAGATAATTTGGCCATACTGTTGATCTGGACAGGTTGAGTGAGTGGGCAGATGCAGTATAATTTCGATAAATGTGAGGTTATCCACTTTGGCGGCAAAACAAGGGGGCAGATAATTATCTCAACGGGGTTAGGTTAGGTAAGGGGGAGGTGCAGTGAGACCTGGGTGTCCTTGTACACCAGTCACTGAAAGTTGGGGTGCAGGTACAGCAGGCAGTGAAGAAAGCTAATGGAATGTTGGCCTTCATAACAAGAGCATTTCAGTATAGGAGTAAAGAGGTTCTTCTGCAGTTGTATAGGGCTCTGGGAGACCACATCTGGAGTATTGTGTACAGTTTTGGTCTCCTAATTTGAGGAAGGACATCCTTGTGATTGAGGCAGTGCAGCGTAGGTTCACGAGATTGATCCCTGGGATGGCAGGACTGTCATATGAGGAAAGATTGAAAAGACTAGGCTTGTATTCATTGGAGTTTAGAAGGATGAGGGGGGGGATCTTATAGAAACATATAAAATTATAAAAGGACTGGGGTGGAAGATTGCAACCTTCATGCGGTCCGCCCTATTTCGACTAATGCAATCAACTCGACGTGCACAAACAGAAGATCAAATGGAACAAGTTGTCCTACAACCTTAGGCCGTGCATGCCACACGAAAGAAGATAAAAGGACTGGACAAGCTAGATGCAGGAAAAATGTTCCCAATGTTCGGCGAGTCCAGAACTAGGGGCCACAGTCTTAGAATAAAGTGGAGGCCATTGAAGACTGAGTTGATAAAAAACGTTTTCATCCAGAGAGTTGTGAATTTGTGGAATTCCCTGCCACAGAGGGCAGTGGAGGCCAACACTGGATGGATTTAAGAGAGTTAGATAGAGCTGTAGGGGCTAGTGGAATCAAGGGATATGGGGAGAAGGCAGGCACGGGTTATTGATTGGGGATGATCAGCCATGATTACAATGAATGGCGGTGTTGGCTCAAAGGGCCGAATGGCCTCATCCTGCACCTATTTTCTATGTTTCTTAGATGTGTATCATGCCTTTTTTCTGAAGAAACTGTGGTATTTAGTTGTCTTCTATAATGATTTGAAGGACGATCATTGTATGGCATTTAATTTTTTTCTTCTATGAGAGTCGCATGTCAATTTCTTGCAATAAATTTAGGATAGTCTTTTAAAGTATAAATGTTTTGTGTGGGAAATTAAAAGGTACATTTTCCCAATTTACTTACAAACTCTGAAGCTATTTTATATTCTTAGAAAAAGATCCAACATTTATATATTCTGAGCAAAAAATATATTTTTTATCTTATCTTGAATTCTGTTACTGCTACAAATAAAAACAAAACCAGGAAAATTCAGGGGATCGTGTAACGATCGAAGCACCATGAAAATGCCAGTAAATCTTTCCTAATTTATTTGTAGCTCTATAACAAAAGGTAAATCTTATTTACTTCTGTTTACATTCATTGTCCAGTTTTGTTTCTTTGTATTCGTAGAATACAGAACAGTGCAGTACAGGAATTGCCCCACAGCCACAAGGTGCCGAACATAATGCCTACTGAGTCAAGAGTGTTTTATTGTCATATATCCCAGATGGAACAATGAAATTCTTACTTGCAGCAGCACAACAGAATATGTAAACGTAGTACACTGTAAACAATATAACAAACGAGAGAGAAAAAATGTTCTGTGTGTGTATATGTATATGTATATATATGTGTATATATATATATATATGTGTGTGTGTGTGTATGTGTGTATATATATATATATATATATATATATATATATATATACATATACACACACACGTACACACACACGTGTACACACAAAAAACAAACATTAATAGTGCAATAATAGTCTATGTAGTTCAGTGTGTTTTTGAAGTTGTCGTGTTTAATATCCGAATGGCTGCAGGGAGTAGGGAAGATGCTGTTCCTGGACCTGGACGTTACTAATGGCAGGGGTGAAATAAGTGTATGGCCAGGGTGGTTTGGGTCTTTGATTGTTCACAACTTTTTGCAGTCTTCTTGGGTCCTAGGCATGCAAGTTGCCGAACCAGGCCGTGATGCAACCAGTCAATGTGCTATCTACTGTACCCCTGTAGAAGTTCAAGAGAATCGTCCCTGACATACCAAATCTCCGTAATCATCACAGGAAATAGAGGAGTTGATGTGCTTTCTTTATAATTGCATCAGTGTGCTGGGGCCAGGAAAGTTCTTAGGAAATATGCATGCCCAGGAATTTGAAGTTTTTGACTCTCTCCACCATCGCCCCTTTATATAAATATATTATATTATAACTCTAGTGTTGAACATTTACACCCTGGGGAAAAGGTTCTGACTGTCTACTCTATCCATGCCACTCATAATTTGATATACTTCTATCATCTCCCCTCAGCCTCCGACATTCCAGAGAAAACAATCCATCCAACCTTTCCCTGTAGCTGGAATGCAGGCAGCATTCTGGTAGAAGAGATATTGGATCCTTAGAAGAGATGTAGAATCCTAACTGTTCAAATGATTTAGAACGTGTATGTTGTGATGATTTTCATATTTGATAAGAGCCAGTCATAACTTTGTTGTCACACATCAACCACCATCTACTTCACTGAACTTTAGTTGTATATTTTGTGACTACCTTTTTTCTGATGTTGTGAAATTAATTAGCAAGTAAACAGATCTATCATTTGAGCTCCAGTGGGCCCTGCAATATATTAGTACTGCTCATTATTTGCCTTGTGCTTATGTTTATCTGTGAGACTACGTCTGGTGGCTCGATATATTTTAGTTGTATGAAATATTTAATGCCATTACCACAGGTTTATTGTATCTCAATGGAATGGGTTAGGTTGTAACAGATGATAGGTGTGGAATTATGGTATCTGTGCTAACTATAAAGATTCAATGGTTTAAAATAATGAATCAACAAGCAACTTTATTTTCTCATGGATTGACTAATTTGAGTGCTTGTTTCTGGTTATTTTTATTTATAATTTACCATTACTTGACGACTTGATCTGAATCATTGTAATTCACAGCCATTTGATTGTCCCCCTCTGAAGGACTATGATGCTGCTGCATGGCTATAAAGGTTCCAGCAGCTACTTCGTTAAGCACCTTTACAGCCTATTCTTTGTATGAATCTAAATAATAAGAGTCAGCGGGCTATGCAACAGTGGATAGTCCCATGGATAAACCTGATAAATCTTATTTTCCCCAATGTTTAGTTTAGTTTAGAGATACAGTGTGGAAACAGGCCCTTCGGCCCACCAAGTCCGCGCCGACCAGCAACCTCGCACATTAACACTATCCTACACACACTAGGGACAATTTTCACTTCTTCTGAGCCAATTAACCTACAAACCTGTACGTCTTTGGAGTGTGGGAGGAAACCAAAGATCTCGGGGATAACCTATGCGGTCACGGGGAGAACGTACAGACAAGCACCCAAAGTCAGGATCGATCCCGGGTCTCCGTAGCTGCAAGCGCTATAAGGCAGCAACTCTACCGCCGTGCCACATATATATTTCCAGGTGTCAACTTCTCTACATCGGCGAGACCAAGCACAGGCTCGGCGATTGTTTCGCTGAACTCCGCTCAGTCCGTCTTAACCAACCTGATCGCCCGGTTGCTCAGCACTTCAACTCCCCCTCCAATTCCCACACTGACCTTTCTGTCCTGGGCCTCCTCCATTGCCAGAGTGAGGCCCAGCGTAAATTGGAGGAACAACACCTCATATTTCGCTTGGTTAGTTTACACCCCAGCGATATGAACACTGACCTCTAATTTTATATAGCCCTTGCTTTCTACCTCCTTCCCCTCCCCTTCCCAGTTCTCCCACAAGTCCTACTGTCTCTGCCTACTTCCTTTCTTCCCCCCTCCGACATCAGTCTGAAGAACGGTCTCAACCCCAATTCCTTTTCTCCATAGATACTGCCTCACCTGCTGAGTTTCTCCAGCATATATAAAAAGTATCACATAGATGCTAGGCAATGACTGTCTGCAGTGGGAACAGCCAGTCACTGTCTAGACCTTCAGCCACATGTGCATCATCAGCACTTCCCAATTGCATCATTTCGACAAGATTAAGAGCAGTGCAAGTACCGACTCATTCAATTCATACATTTTCCTGATTTGAACATACATTGTTGTCCTTTTGTGATCAATATGATCACCACATAGGCCACATTGCCTTTGGATGCGTGGCCTCTGCTATCATCTGAATTTATTCCTCAGGAACCTGGAGGATCAATGCAGCCTTCCCCGCATTGTCCACGTCTGCACACAAATGAAATGACTACACAGCCTATCTCTGGGATATTACATTCAGGGATGTAAAGCTGAGGCTTTATAAGGCAGGGCTTTAGTTCTGAGGCTTTATAAGGCATTAGTCAGACCGCATTTGGAATATTGTGTATCTGGAGTATAAGGTTTCCAAGATGGCGCCTAACACAGGCAACTGCGTGCTAGCCACAGAAGCAGATCTACAAACTCATACAACAATCGCTTCACACTTTCTATTCCAACATTTCTTACTTTAACTATGATCTTTCAGGTCTTTAACTAACTTCTTTCAGATCTTTCCTTACTTTGCACTAAACCTTATCATGTATCTATACATTATAAATGGACCGATTGTAAACATGTATTGTCTTTCTATTGACTGGTTAGCACGCAACAAAACCTTTTCACTGAATGAACTAAACTGAACTGATTGCGAACAGTTTTGTGTCCCATATCTGAGGAAGGAAGAGCTGGCGTTGGAGAGGGTCCAGAGGAGGTTTACGAGAATTATTCTAGAGGTGATTGGGTTAACGCATGATGAGCATTTGATGGCACTGGGCCTGTACTCGCTGGAGTTTGGAAGGATGAGGGGCCTCACTGAAATTGATGGAATAGTGAAAGGCCTGGATAGAGTGTCTGGATGTGGAGAGGATGCTTCCTATAGTGGGAGAGTTTAGACCTGAGGGCATAGCCTCAGAATAAAAGGATGTACCTTTAGAAAGGAGATAAGGAGGGATTTCTTTAGTCAAAGGGTGATGAATCTGCAGAATTATTTGCCACAGACGGCTATTTTTAAGGTGGAGATTGACAGATATTTGAATAGTAAGGGTGTCAAGGGTTATAGGGAGAATGGGGTTGAGAGGGAATGATAGATCAGCCATGATTGAATGGCAGAGTGGACTCGATAGGCCTAATAGCCCAATTCTGCTCCTATAAACATATGAACATGACAGACTTTGAAGGGAACTTTTTCTGTGATTGCCTGTCTTATCCTGGAAAGGTGAAGGAAGATCAAGCACTGTCTCCGCCTCTTCCTTTCTTCTTCCTGCCCCCACCACCCCCACATTGGTCTGAAGAAAGGTCTCGACCTGAAACGCTATTCCTTCGCTCCATAGATGCTGCCTCACCCGCTGAGTTTCTTCAGCATTTTTACCTACCTTAGAGTAAAAACTTGTTCCCTTTTTGAGCATTGCTTCTGAAGGTAGTCAGGAGCAACTTATGGACCTGTGGAAGGGCAAGCTTTTGGTGAACGGTGCTCACCATAGTTATGCTGGGGGAAGGTGTATTGTGCACGGAAGATTGTGGGAGACACTTTGGGAGAATATGGATAACCATGGGAAGGAAATTGATCGCAGAAGATACATGATATAATAAAGATAAAATGAATAAAAGGACGTACCTATAGAAAGGAGATGTGGAGGAATTTATTGAGTCAGAGGATGATGAACCTGTGGAATTCATTGCCACAGATGGCTATGGAAGCCAATCATTAGGTGTTTGTAAAGTGGAGATTGACAGGTTCTTGATTAGTAAGGGTGTCAAAAAGATTATGGGGAGAATGGATTTGAGAGGGAAAGGTAGATCAGCCTTGATTGAATGGCAGAGTAAACTCGATGGTCCAAATGGCCTATTTCTGTTCCTATGACTTATGATGATTCAAGACCCGACACCTTTGAGAAAGCATGGAGATGTTTGTAGGATAGTGCTAGTGTACGGGGATCGCTGGTCGGCATAGACTCAATGGGCCGAAGGGCCTGTTTCTGCATCGAATCTCTAAACTAAACTAAACTAAGAAACAATGCGCACATAGCCATCAGGTTTGCATTTTGGTCATTTTGTTTGTCACTTCCTTTCCTGCCGTTATTTGCCCCCCTTAGCACCATGTGGGTGGGACTGGTCTCCTGCTTTTAACTTTCTGTGCCTCATCTGAATATTTGTTAAGGCATAACCCTGACATCCTCTGACATAATTCCCTTTAACTAAAGTAACAGTTTCAGTCAGATGAAGAAACAAACCAAAACAAAGAGACCCAAAATAAAGGTAAATGCTTCACTAACACAGCCAGATTACAGACAGCATTGCCTGAAGCAGTCTATAGACAGACTGAAATGTGCAAAGATCATAATCAATTCAGCGACAGGAAATGCTCCGCCCAGCCACTTCAAGGCTTGCAATGCACCTCAGCTTCCTAGATCCTGTCATCACATGGCCACCTGCTCCATGTATAACTGTCTGCAGAACAGCACACGCGTGCTTCTAGAGTGCTTGCTAATTCCTTTTTTCCTGTCTCATTTCTTTTTTTTTCAATTATCTTCCTTTTAAGGGGATCTCGGCTTACCTGTCTGATTCTGTGCTGTACACAATTGTCTTTATATACTGTATGAAAGATCTAACAATGTTTTTAGTCTCTTTTAAAGAATAAAAGCTGCACACATTGTTGGTCCATTTTAAGAATAAAGCTGCACTAAGTGCAACTTTAGAATACACTTTTGATGGAACAAAGCTTATGGCAGAAAAAAAATATACATTTCAGATAAACTCATTTACTGCTCTCTGATGTTAGAATTTCAAAGAGAGCAATTAATACTAGTCCTTAAGCAGCAGATTGGCCACTACCAATTTCTCGCATGAACTTCACCAGTGTATATGACCTTCTATTTATACTGAGAGTAACTGCAATAACCCTACAATTGTTGGTACTTTATCTTTTCTTGAGCAGTGAGATGCATGGAATAAATTAAAGGTCTGTGACAGGTTATGCAGATCCAGTAATGGAGCTTAATGTTTAGTGTTTTTGCACCTGTCATTGCCAGAGTTTTGAATGACATGATGTTTCAAAAGGATTTTCTACTTTCTCACTGATTGTCTATTCCCGTATCCTCTGGCAAGAAATTAGTTCAAATTGTAACACATTTTGTCTGGGTAACAGTATTTTAAAAAGTGTTAAAACAATAATTCTTTAATGTCCACTAGCTTTGTTTGCCCCACAAGTTGATGTGGTTGTTAAAGTGCTGTATAAAAAAAAAGGCCACTGATTTTGAGATTTATTTATTTTTTGTTCATATTTTAAAAATAGGTTGAAATTGTTAATTCTTAAACTTTAAAAAAACTTGGCAATAATAAAGAATGATTGACAGTTTTCTTCTGTCATGCACCTCCTATCATAACATTTAAGAAACAATTAGACAGGCATGGATAGGACAGGTTTAGAGAGATATGGGCCAAATATACACAGGTGGGACTAGTGTAGACGGGACATGTTGGTTAGTGTGGGCGTTGGGCCGAAGGGCTTGTTTCCACGGTGTAAGACTCTAAACATAGAAACATAGAAAATAGGTGCCATTCGGCGCATTGAGCCAGCACTGCCATTCAATATAATCAGGGCTGATCTTCCAGAATCAGTACCCCGTTCCTGCTTTTTCCCCCATATCCCTTGATTCCATTAGCCCTAAGAGCTATATTGAACTTTCTCTTTACCACCAGGGGCGCCGCACGATTGGCAGCCTCGCCAACAGTTGATCTGTTTTTTTTTTATTTTTGGTATTTTTAGTGTTTTGAAAGTTTAGAGCTGGTGACCTTGCTCGGGGCAGACTTTGAGCCCCACCACGGGGCATAGACCAGTGGTTGGAGTGATCCCTTGCCTGCGGACTTTACCATCGAGAGCTTGCAGTCTCGGGAGAGACTGTGGATGTCGGGAGCTCCAACGACGCAGAAGGTTTGACATGCCCCGACCCGAGGTCCAATCGCTCAGCACGGGAGAGCTGAGATTCTCTCCCCCCCCCCCCGCCGATGCAGAAGCCTGAATCATCCCGATATGGAGGGCCCGACTGGTGCCGACAGCGGAAGTAAGATCGCCCCATCAACGGAAGGCTCGAGGCCCCTGACTTTGGGAGAACAAAGAAGGGAGGAGATTGAACTTTTTCTTTTGCTTTCCATCACAGTGAGGAATGTGGAGGAGTCGCTGTGTTGGATGTTTATGTTAAAATGTGTTTTGTGTGTTCTGTTGCGTTTTGTTTGTATGACTGACTTGGCAAATGAAATTCCTCGTATGTTGCAAAACATATTTGGCTAATAAAGTATTATCGTATTGTATTGAAAACATCCAGTGATTTGGCCACCACTGCCGTCTATGGCAGAGAATTCCACAGATTCACAACTCTCTTGGTAAAAATGTTTTTCCTCATCTCAGTCCTAAGTGGCCTACCCCTTATTTTTAAACTGTGCCCCCTGGTTCTGGACTCCCCCAACATCGGGAACATTTTTCCTGCATCTAGCCTGCCCAATCCCTTAAGAATTTTATATGTTTCTATAAGATTCCATCTAAATTCCAGTGAATATAAGCCCAGTCGATCCATTCTTTCATCATATGTCAGTCCCGCCATCTCGGGAATTAACCTGGTGACCTACACTGCACTCCCTCAATAGCAAGAATGTCCTTCCTCAAATGAGGACCAAAACTGCACACAATACTCCAGGTGCGGTCTCACCAGGGGCCTGACCTACTGCAGTAGGACCTCCTTGCTCCTATACTCAAATCCTCTCACTATGAAGACCAACATGCCATTCGCTTTTTTCATTGCCTGCTGTACCTGCATGCTTACTTTCAGTGACTTTTGTACAAGGAAACCCAGGTCTTGTTGCACCTTCCCTTTTCCTAATCTGACACCAAAGAGATAATAATTTGCAGCCTTGTTCTTGCCACCAAAGTGGATAACCTCACATTTATCCACAATAATCCTCATCTGCCCACTCACCCAACCTATCCAAGTCACCCTGCAGCTGCATAGCATCCTCCCCGCAGCTCACATTGCCACCCAGCTGTGTGTCATCCGCAAACTTGCAGATGTTACGTTTAATTCCTTAAATAACTGGGATCCCAGCACTGAGCCTTGTGGCACCCCTCTAGTCACTGCCTGCCATTCTGAAAGGACCAGTTGATTCCTACTCTTTGCTTCCTGTCTGTCAACCAGTTCTCTAGCCATATCAATACCATGCCCCCAATACCGTGTGCTCTAATTTTGCACACGAATCTCTTGTGCGGGACCTTGTCGAAAGCTTTTTGAAAGTCCAGGTACGCCACATCTACTGGCTATCCCTTATCCATTCTACTTGTTACATCCTCAAAAAAAAAATTCCAGAAGATTAGTCCAGCATGATTTTCCCTTCATAAATCCATGCTGACTTTGACCAACCCGGTCGCTACTTTCCAAATGTGCCGCATAAAAAGTACGTGTTAATGTTCTCTGGTTTGTTTTATGGGGGTAGGGGGGGGTCGGAGGACACTTTTTTTTCAATCTCTTACCTTGCCGGTGATATGATTGTTTTCCGGATCATATCTCCGGTTGCTCTGCGGCCTAACATCGTTGAACTGGAGGCCTTGTTCGGGACTGACTTTGAGCTCCACTGCGGAGGCGTGGACTTAGCATCTAAGCTGATTCCTTGCCTGGGATCGACACTCCAACTGCAGCCTGCGGACTAACATCAAGGAGCTCGCAATTTTAGATTGAGACCGACGTCAGGAAGCTCCAAATGCCGCACGACGTTTGACTAGCCCTTATCCAGGGTAGATCGCCCTCTGGCTTGTGACCTGCTTTTCAGAATGGAGGAAAGGACGTATGTTCACCCAGTCAATGTGTTCCATTTCTATAAACCAGAGGGGAATAATAATTCCTGAAAATAGTTTAGCCTGTCTACGAATTTTCAATCTCAAGACTTGAGACAAAGGCTTTAAATCAATTGAAGCTAGAACCACGATCCATTCCATTTATGCAGGAGGAATCAAAGCAGAAAAATTGAACCTTGAAGTAGCTTTTGATATAATGCACACTTCAGTTTTTTGGCCTTTAAGTTGTTCACCATTAAACTTAAATATGTGATGTAGTGGTGTTCAGATCAGGCTGCCGTTCAAGTGAGACTTGATCAGTCTTGGTATCATCACCTGCTTTGTGATTTTAAGCTATTTTTATTCAAATGTTTTTTCTTAGTAAATTGAAATTAATTATGATTTATTCACCACTAAAGATTAAATCAAAAATTAGTTCTTCAACATAACATTACGTGATTTGTGTTCAATTTAAAGATACTGAACATGCAGGAAGAGCTTGTTGCCATGGTGAAAATAAAACAGCTTTATTAGGAAATCTCCTGTATTGCCTAAGGAGGAAATGTGCATTCATTTAGTAGAGGTGACATTTGTGGAATTTCTTTGGGATTTCTGCCTGGAAAATGGCTGCAGCCACTAACAGAAGTTAAAACACAATCTCTCTTTATTTTTACTTTGAGGGGGGAGGAGGTGATCATTGTAAATTGTTGCAAAATGTCACGATCTCTGCAAGTTGCAAATGGAACAACATTGGGCTGGATCAATAATTTTTTGGGGGCTTATCCTTTTGCTTTTCCTGTGGCTTCACTCACTTGCAGTGATCTAGTATAACCAGTCATTGTGGAGCCCTTGCAGCTGTAGTTATGGAATAGGGGTGGAATAGTATGAGTGACGACAAGGCCTCGGGAGACATATCCTAGCGTCCAACACCGTGAATACCCTGATGGCTTTTTGGCTGTCGACAGCTGTCAAAGGAGTTTGAACAATTTAATGGATTTAAATAGTTGAGAAAAATAAAAATCATTACTTGGGCAACTTGAAGTGCTAGATTTACGATACGATAAGACGCGAAGATACGATAGAACTTTATTTATCCCAGGAGGGAAATTGATCTCCCAGCAGTCATAAAAACACAGAATGCACAAAACACAAAATACATGAAGCATGAAATTAAAGTGACGAGTGGAAAGGCTTGGGGGATGTTGGACGATGTGCAAAGATTGGGGGGGGGGGGGGGGGGGGTTGGGGAGTTAGTCTACCCCACGGCAGGGGGAGGATTACTTCTGATGAAAAGCCAATAACCTGAAATATTAGCCATTCCTCTCACCACAGACGCTGCTTGGTCTGCTGAGTGTCAGCAGTATTTTCCATCTACTTCAGATTTTCAGCATTTGCACTTCAATGCTCTCAGTTTAATTATTTCTGCTTTGCTTTTCTATTCTTATGATTAGCTATGGCATTGAGAAATCAAAAAATGTAGATAACTACGTTTGTATCTGCTTCTGGAAAGCACTTTTTTAATAGCTGTTACTGCCTGGCTAAATGTAAATGAAAGTTCAAAGTGAAGATTATTCTTTAGATACCTACACTACCACACAGTGGCATTTCTGCTTCACAATTCAGCAGCTAGTGTCCTTTCTTATGGATCGTCAGTCAAAGTAACCAGGTTCTACAGGTAACACATGGCAAATGCTTCATACTCTTTATGAGTCATGAGTGTTTTATTGGCATATGTCCCAAAACGGAACAACTAAATTCTTAGGTAGACAAAAGAGCCGGAGAAACTCAGTGGGTGCGGCAGCTGTCACCGGGGGGGAGGGGGAAGAAGAAAGTAAGAGAAGGAACCATAGGGCTGAGGGAGAGCTGAGAAGGGGAGGAGACAATAAGGGCTACCGGAAATTGGAGACGTCAATGTTCATGCCGTTGGGGTGTAAACTGCCCAAGCGGAGTATGAGGTGCTGCTCCTCCAATTTTTGGTGGTGCTCACTCCGGCCATGGAGGAGGCCCAGGACGAAAGGTCGGATTCGGAATGGGAGGGGGAGTTGAAGTGCTGAGCCACCGGGAGATCAGATTGGACCGAGCGGAGGTGTTCGGCGAAACAATTAAGTGGAGTTGAGGGGGGAGTGCGTGGGGAGGGGGTGGTACGGATGGGAAGGGAAGAATTGACCAGGGAGTTACGGAGGAAGCAATCTTTGCGGAAAGAAGATGTGGCGAATGGTGGGGTCATGTTGGAGGTTGCGAAAATGACAGAGGACTATTTGTTGTATGTCTTCTTACCGATGGCGTTAGAGAGAGTCCTCCTTGACACACCGACTCTCCGTAATCTTCTCATGAAGTAGAGTCGCTGATGTGCTTTCTTAATAATTGCATCAGTGTTCTCGGACCAAGAGAGATCTTCCGAAATATGCACGCCCAGGAATTTTAAGCTATTGACCCGCCCCACCCATTGATATAAACGGGACTGTGGGTCCCCATCCTTCCCCTTCCAAAGTCCACAATCAGTTCCTTGGTTTTACTGGTATTGAGAGGCAGATTATTGTGCTGGCACCATTTGGTCAGTCGGTCGATCTCACTTCTATACTGAAGTCCCCTTCAGTGATACGTCCCACTACAGTGGTGTCGTCAGCGAACGTGATGATGAAGTTCGCACTAGGACCGACTATGCATTCATGAGTATAGAGTGAGTACAGCAGGGGGCTGAGCAGGCAGCCTTGAGGTGCTCCTGTGCTGATTGTTATCGAGGCTGACACATTTCCACCAATACGAACAGTCTGTGGTCTTTGAATGAGGAAGTCGAGGATCCAATTGCAGAGGAATGAGCAGCGATCCATATCTGAGAGCTTGCTATCCAGCTTGGAGGGGATGATTGTATTAAATGCCGAGCTGTATTCAATGAATAACAGCCTGACATATGAGCTTTTGTTGTCCAGAGCGGAGTGGAGAACCAGCAAGATTGCATCCACCGTTGATCTGTTGTTGCGGTAGGCAAACTGCAGTGGGTCTTGGTTTTTGTTGAGGTAGGAGTTGATTTGCGCCATGATCAGCCTCTCAAAGCACTTCATCACCACCGACGTTAGCGCCACTGGTCGATAGTCATTGAGGCACGTCACCTTGCTCTTCTTGGGCACTGGTATTATTGATGCCCTTTTAAAGCAGGTGGGAACCTCAGACCTCAGAGGTTGAAAATGTGAGAGGTTGAAAATGTCCGCAAAAACTCCAGCCAGTTAGTCTGCACAGGTTTTTAGAACACGACCTGGTATACCATCAGGTCCAGGCACTTTTCGAGGGTTCACCCCTCTGAAGGATTTTCTGACGTCGGCCTCTGTGACTGAGGCTAAAATACCATCACAGCGAATGGGGGCTCGAGAAGGCACATCGGTGTTCTCCCAATCAAAGCGCGCGTAAAACGCATTTAGCTCATCAGGGAGTGATGTATCGCCGACATTCGAGCTGCCTCCTGATTTTGCCTTGTAGGAGGTGATTGCATTCAGGCCCTGCCACAGCTGCCGAACATCTGTCTCATCCTCCAGAGCAGGTCCCTTTTGGCCTTTTTGATGGCCTTACCAAGGTCGTATCTGGACTTCTTGTAGACCACTGTATCATCAGACATGAATGCCCGGTGTCTGGTCTTCAGAAGAGTGCGGATCTCAAAGTTCATCCAAGGTTTCTGATTGGGAAACACTCAGAAGGTTTTTGTAGGGATGTAGTCCTCCACACATTTCTTAATGAAGTCTGTGGCGACTGTGGCGTAATCCTTCAGGTTCGTTGCCGAGTTCCTGAACATTGCACAGTCTACAGACTCCAAACAGTCCTGGAGTTCTTCCTGTGTCCCCCCCCCGACCAGCTCTGTACTGTCCTCACCTCTTGGGGTGCGCTCTTTAATTGCAAGAAGAAGCAGCATCGCGGTGTGGTCAAATTTACCGAAGTGTGGGCGAGGGATAGAGCGCTAGGCATTCTTAATGGTGACCTGCCTGAACTGATAGCAACTTCAGCTCCGCATTTCACCATTCCCAGTAACCATTCAAGAAGAGTCTCGACCCAAAACATCACCCATTTCTTCTCTCCAGAGATACTGCCTGTCCTGCTGAGTTACTCCAGCTTCAGTCTATCTTCAGTTTATAACAGGATCTGCAGTTCCTTCCTACACATTCACCTTCCTTGCTTATCAAGAATCTATCTATCCCTACCTTAAAACTATTCAATGAATCTGCTTCCACATGCCTTGAGGAAGAGGATCAGAAAATAATACGGTATGGAAACTGGTTTATCGGCCTAAATCATCCATGCCGATTGAAATAGCCGTCTGAGCTCAGCCCTCATCTCCATTTAGTCCAAACCTTTCCTATCCATGTCTCGGTCTAAATGCCTTTTAATCATTGCAGGGTTACCACTTCCTCTGGAAGCTCATTCCATAAACCCACCATCCTCTGAAAAATGTTCCCACCGGCTCCCTTTTAAGACTTTCCCTCCGCACTTGAAATCTATGAGCTCTAGTTTTAGAGCCCCCTACGCTGGAAAAAAGGTTGTGACCATCCACCTTATCTATACCCCTCATGATATTACATATCTTTATGCAGTCATCCCTTAACCTCCTACACTCTAGGTACCAAGAACAATATAGTACAGGACTAGCTCTTCAGTCGCTATCCTTGCTGAATATGATGCCAAGTTAAACAAATCTCCTGTGTCTGCATTTCCTTCAATCCCTATCTAAAAGCCTTCAAAATGCCACTATCTAATTCACCCCCACTGCTTAATAGTGCAGTGTGTGTGTGTCTGTGAAAAAAATGTCCCAAACATTTCCTTTGTCCCATCACCTTAAAGATATACCCTCAAGTCTTTGACATTCAACCTGAGGGGAAATGGTTCTGACTGTCTAACTTGTCAATGCCTCTCTTAATTTTATATATTTTTATTAGGTCTCAGAGAAACAGTCAGGTTTATCCAACCTCTTCTAATGCCCTCTAATCAAGGCAAGGTCCTGATAAATGTCTTCTGTGTCCCCTCCAAAGCCTTTACATCCTCCTTGTAATGGGGTGACTAGAGTTGCACACAATACTTCAAATGCGGCCTATCCAATGTTTTATGAAGCTATATAGAAACATAGAAAATAGGTGCAGGAGGAGGCCATTCGGCCCTTCGAGCCAGCACCGCCATTCATTGTGATCATGGCTGATCGAACTGGCTGCAACATGACTTCTTAGAGTCATAGAGTGATGCAGTGTGGAAACAGGCCCTTCGGCCCAACTTCCCCACACTGGCCAACATGTCTCAGCTACACTAGTCCCTGCCTGCGCTTGGTCCATATCCCTCCTAACCTGTCCTATCCATGTACCTGTCTAACTGTTTCTTAAACATTTGGGTTAGTCCCAGCGTCAACTACCTCCTGTGGCCGCTTGTTTCATACACCCACCACCCTTTGTGTGAAAAAGTTACCCCTCAGATTCCTATTACTCTATCCAGTTGTCCAGTATCCAACATGGTCAGAACGTAAAGCAGACAATACATAAAATACAGGCAATACATAAAAGCAAAAAAATACTTAAAAATAACCCAATAAATAACTGTTAAAAGTGCAAAGCATCCCCATACAGCTTAACGACTAAATGCCTTAGTCATTCTTCCAAAAACTACTGCCGAGGAGTATTGCCAAGAAACAACTGCTGAATTATGTTACAGGGACTGTTAGAAACATAGAAACATAGAAATTAGGTGCAGGAGCAGGCCATTCGGCCTTTCGAGCCTGCACCGCCATTCAATATGATCATGGCTGATCATCTCATCTGTTCTCTTATCTTATCTTTGTTGGAGTGGTGATCTATGTACGTCACTCCGGTCAACTGCCTGTTCTGTACTTTGCTTATCTCATACTCTGTTCAGTGGTTATTCCAATGATTGCAAGTTTTGCTCACATCCACATGAGTCTGCAGTATTTGTCATCAGTTATCCGCATGCGAGGCACCAGCAGTATTTCAGTTTTCAGCTACATGAGTCGCAGTTATATTTCCTCTGTCAGTAGTTTTACAGTCACATAAGCAAGAATACAGAAATGGGCAAGTATCCCATCATGCAAGGAACCCTAGCTAATAGCGATTAACTCTTTCAGGTGGAAGCCAGTTCTCTAGATACTTTCAAGAGAGAGCTAGATAGAGCTCTTAAAGATGCCGGAGTCAGGGGATATGGGGAGTAGGCAGGAACTGGCTACTGATTGAGGATGATCAGCCATTGTCATATTGAATGGCGGTGCTGGCTCGATGGGCAGAATGGCCTGCTCCTGCACCTATTGTTTATAATAGGGCAGTTCTGCTTTTGTATTAATCTCGCTTTCAAGAGTTCTGCGTGAAGTTCCATTCTTTAATCAGAGAGATTTTTCTCTCTCTCTCTCTCCCCCCCCCCCCCCCCCCCCCCCCCCCCCGCTTTTGGCTCACTGTGCTGTGATTTCCGAGAGAACGCCGCCACTACGGCCATCATATTTGGCCACCTCGCTCAGAGCCTTCCTCGACCGGAGGATTTTTCCCATCAATGAAAAATCAGAGAGATATTAATGATTTTTAATTTTTTGCCATTCTCTCTGCTGCCCCTGCTGGTGGGAGGGGGGAGGGACTATAAACCCGGAAGTAGTGTGCCTCACTCAGTCTCTGCAAGATGGAGGAAGCGAGCGGATCACGTCTCTCTGAATAACACTAACACATGTCTACTCAACTGTGAGTGCCCTTAATGTGGTTTGAAAATTAAAATATGGTTGGATTCAAGTAACAATGCACTGCAAAAGGCTGTTTGGGGGGTTTTGGGTTGAAGTAAAAATGCAATGCAAATGGCTGTTTGGGGAGTTTTGGATTAAAGTAGAAATGCAGTGCAAATGGCTGTTTGGGGAGGGGGGTTGGGTTGAAGTAGAAATGCACTGTAAATGGCTGTTTGGGGGAGGACCCCCTTCTCCCCCCCCCTCACCCCTTTGCTCCTCCCATCCATACCCCCCCTCTCACCCCCCCCTCTCCCCCCTCCCCCTCCCTCCCTTTCCCCCCACCTCACCCCCTCCCTTCCCCCCCACCTCTCCCCCTCCCTTCCCCCCACCCCGCTCTCCCACCCTCCCTCTCCTCCCTTCTCCCTCTGTCTCTTGCCCCTCCTTCTGCCCCTCTCTCTCTGTCTCTGCCTCTTCTCTTTCTGCCCTCACTCTTTAACCCCCCCCCCCCCCCCTCTCAAGAAGCGCCTGTGAGTTGGGGCCTATGCATCAGTAGATTGGGCCGTTATGGGGTAAAAGGAGGAAATTAATAATATTAATATAATATCAAGGGGTAGTTAGCGTGTGTGCAGGGGGGGGGGGTAGTTAGTGTGTGTGACGGTGCATGCTGCCCCCCCCCCTCCCTCCCAGCGACCGCACATTGGGGGAACAGACCCAATGGGTTTGCACTTGATCTGGTATACTTTTAAAACTCTGTGTGTGTGTGTGTGTGTGTTGTGTGTGTGTTATTTTGCATGTGAAATGTATCTCCTCGAAAACCAGACGCAAAAACGTGGAGATTTTTACAATTCCGGTAGGGATTTAACTTACAATTTCATAAATGCACTCCTCTATAAATTTGGTCATTTATCTCTCCACATTTTCAATAAAATTGTTCACAAAACGAACTGTTCTTTTAAAATCAAAGTGCTGCGGCAGCTGCAGATGTCACAATGCCCTTGCTCGCGGCACAGCCCCCCCCCCCCCCCCCACCCGCTCCACGATCAAGGCAGGTGATCTCAACGTGCAGGCACACTTTCCACCTTCCACCACCCTCCCCCCCCCACCCCACTCAGCTGTGCTGCGGAGCAAAGATCCAGAGGGAGTAATGGCCGCCAGGGCCACGTTCTCATCGAGTGCCCCACGCGATGATAAGGGCCGCCGGCGCCGCCATCATGTTCTACGATCGGGCGGGAAAGATTTTTGTTCTGCAGATCGCTCACGCGCGCTGAAAAAGCTTCTCCTCACTGCCGGCGCAGCTCGTGAAGCCCCGTCCCTCCCATCCCACCTGCCCGCTCATTCCAGCTGTGGGTTTCCAGAGAGTCAGAAGCCGGTGAGAGTTGGAGGCCTGTTCGTCTGTCCCCCCCGGCCAGGCCTGGCCGGGCTCGGCTCTGTCACTGTTGGCGCAGCTCGTGAAGTCCCGCGCATTCATTCCAGCTGTGGGTTTCCAGAGTCAGAAGCCGCTTCTCTCTCCCTCTTCATTTGGCAGCCCGGCTCCCCCCCCCCCCCATTGATCATATTACTCCTCCCCTCTCCTTCCTCCCTCTCTTCCCTCTCCTCTCTACCCATCACAGGGGACGATCATCTGTTTCCCAGCCCGGCCCAGCTCTGTCATGCTGGCGGAAGCCACGATCGAAGCCCCTCCCTCCTTCCCTCCATCCCCTCCCCCCTCCCTCCCCTTCTCCCCCTCCCTTTCCCCTCCCCCCCCCTCCCCCTCCTCCTTCCCCTCCCTCCTTTCCCCCTCCCTCCCCCCCTCCTTTCCCCCTCCCTTCCTCCTTTCCCCCCTTCCCTCCCCCCTTTCCCCCTCCCCCTTCCCCCCTCCCCCCTTTCCTTCCCCACTCTCCCCTTCCCCTCTCTCATCCCCTCTCCTCCCCTCTCTCTCCTCCCATCTCATCACCCCTCCCCCACCCTCCTCCCCTCACCCCCCTCCCCTCTGTCTTTGCCCTTCTATCTCTGCCCTTTCTCTCTGTCTCTCCCCATTCTCTATAATGCCCTCACTCTCTACCCAACCCCCCTCTCTAGACGCGCTGAACCTTATCATCACTGTTGGCGCAGCTTGTGAAGCCCTGCGCGCATGCCAGCTGTGGGTTTCCAGAGTCAGAAGCCGCTTCTCTCTCTCTCTTCATTTGGCAGCCGGCTCCCTCCGCCCTTCTCCTTCCTCCTCTCTCTCCCTCACCTCTCTACAAAAGATACTATACCGCTATAGGATCTTGCTCTCTAACCCATCACAGGGGACGATCGTCTGTCTCTCCCCCCCCCCCCCCACCCCCCCCCCCCCCCCTCCCCACCGGCCCGGCTCTGTCACGCTGGCGGAAGCCATGATCGGCTGGTCCCCCCGCTGCTTTTAACCATCCTCAACTCGCAACGTGCCTCGCCGCCGCGTCCCCATCCTATCTCTCTCCCCCTTCTTTCTCTCTCTCTCGCTCTTTCTCTCTTGCTCTCTCTCTCTCTCTCTCTCTCTCTCTCTCTCTCTCTCTCTCTCTCCCCCTCCCCTCCCCCCCGCCTCCCTCCCCTCTCTCCCCTCTCTCTCTCTCCCCCTTCCTCTCCCCAACCCCCTGCCTCCCCACCCTCCCTCCCCCTGAACCCTTCCCCCCTCCACACCCTCCCCTCCACCCCTCTCCTACTCCCTTCCGCCCCCTCCCCTACCCCCTTCCTTCCACCTCCCCCTCCCTTCCCCCCACCCTCTCCTCCTCCCTGCCTCCTCCTCTCTCAGCCCCCCTTTCCCCTCTCGCTCTCCTCCCATCTCTTGCTCCCCTCCTCCCCACCCTCTCCCCCCACACCCACCCTCCCTCTCCCCCTCCCCTCTCTCTCTGTCCCTTGCCCTTCTGTCTCTGTCTCTCCCCATTCTTGCTCTGCCCTCACTCTCCACCCCCCCTCTAGATGCGCCTGCGAGTTGGGGGCTATTCGTCAGTGGATAACGTGGTTATGGGGTAAAAGGAGTAAATTAATAATATTAATATAATATCAAGGGGTGTAGTCAACAGTTTATAAAGTTTATGTTTATAATCCCGTTCTATTCTCGCGGGTGAATGAAAAACGTAGCATGTGTTATGATCTACTCTTCTCCAAGTGCATAGTTTGGAACATAAGAGCATAAATATTCTTGCCCAACTCTAGTGGGAATGAAGTCTGTTTGCTTTCATGGAAGGAATTAAACACATTTTATTTTATTTTTCTGCCAATTCCCAGTACCCAGTTTGAACACTGATATTTCTTCTATTAGGACTGATTTAGCTTCTACAAATGACCTGTGATCAGTATAAACATTAATTTTATTATTACACAGACCAGATTGAATGTAATTTTCTACTGAATAGAGATTATGCTGATTTTTTGTGTTCTATTGTTGTATTAGTTCTGAAAGATTTTTGCTGTTTCTGCAGAACTAAGGTTTCTATCCTCTTACTTTTTGTTATCAGCTTTGGAGATATTTGATAAGTTACACAGATGTGTCTTGATCACAAAGTAACTGCCCCTGACTGTTGCAGTGACGAGGAAACACTTGTGAGATGCTAACTAGTTGAGACCCGCCTGATGGCAATCCATCCTCAAAGAGAAATTGTCAATTCACTGGTTATTTGTATTGGATCTGAAACTGTGCAAGACGGAAGTGGCGGCGCTGCGTGGCAGCTGCGGCTCACCTGCAGTCCGTCTGTTTTTTTCTTTTTTTTCGTCCTTTTGTGTCTGTTTTTAGTTAGAATTTTGGTTTATTAGGCTGTGTTTGTGTGTGTGGGGGGGGGGGGGGGGGGGGGGGGAGGGTGGGAGAAACAAGGTTTTAGTCTCTCCCTTCGGGGGGATGCGACCTTTTCTTGTCGTGTCCCCCGTCACCGTCTCCGTCTGTGCTGAGGCCTAATGGCGGAGCTGGTGGCCTCGGAGCTGTGGCGAGCGTTCAGAGCTCCAGTGTTCCAGCGGCGGCGGCGGCCCGGCTTCGGGGCTTCGGGGCTTCGGCGCTCCAGCAGTTGCTCCAGCGGGTGCTCCAGCAGCGGCCCGGCATTGGCGCTCCGGCGGCTCTCCAGCGGCGCTCCAGCAGCGGCCCGGCTTCGGCGCTCCGGCGGCTCCGGCGGCTCTCCAGCGGCTCTCCAGCAGGTGCTCCAGCAGCGGCCCGGCTTCGGAGCTCCGGCGGCTCCAGCAGTTGCTCCAGCGGTGCTCCAGCAGCGGCCCGGCTTCGGGGCTTCGGCGCTCCAGCGGCTCTCCTGCGGTGCTCCAGCAGCGGCCCGGCTTCGGAGCTCCGGCGGCTCCAGCAGTTGCTCCAGCGGTGCTCCAGCAGCGGCCCAAGCTTCGGGGCTTCGGCGCTCCAGCGGCTCTCCAGCGGTGCTCCAGCAGAGGCCCGGCTGCGGCGCTCCAGCGGCTCTCCAGCGGTGCTCCAGCGGCGGCCCGGCTTCAGAGCTCCGGCGGCTCCAGCGTTCCCGTGGTCGATCCTGACTGGGAGCTGTGGTGGTTATTCCGGCAACGGCGGCGGGTGACGGCCTGGCTTCGGAGGCTCGGCCGCGGGCCTAGTGGACGATGACATCGAAGGCCTGGATTGCCTCAGTACAGAGGGGGAACAAGTAGGGGAAAATGACAAAGACTTTAGACTTTTGCCTTCCACCACAGTGAGGAGGTGCTTGGTGAATCACTGTGGTGGATGTTAAATTATGTGTTTATTGTGTGTTTTGTTTTAATTTATTACATGTTATGACTGCAAGGTAACAAATTTCGTTCAGACCGAAAGGTCTGAATGACAATAAAGGAATCTGGATCTGAATCTGTGCAAGATCGGCCAACAATAGTGGCAAGAACTGGCATTTACATCAGTTGGAAGAAGAATTCCTCTTTCACTGCTCGAGCAGAATTTTGACTAAGTCAAATGAAATCGTCTACATATTTCACAAATTCAAATAACCGAGTAAATTACTGCTTAGATTTAAATGAGAAAAGAATTCTGGAGTTATGTAATCGCAGAGCTATATAGTATAGACATAGGTACTTTGCCTCCCACTTGTTCATGCCCATCAAGTTGCTTAACGGAGCTAGTTCTATTTCCCTGGGTCTGCCCCGTATTGCTCTAAAACCTACTGAAATTCTAAAAGAACGGAAAATATTTATTGTTTTATCTAATATCCGAAGCAATCTTCTTGTATCTGAATAATGAAAGGTCTTGACGGAGTTGATGTGGAGAGGATGTTTCCAGTAGTGGGGGAGCCTAAGACTAGAGGTCACAGAATAAAAGGACATACCTTTAGAATGGAGATTTAGAGGAATTTCTTCAGCAAGAGGGTGGTGAATCTGTGGAATTAATTGCCATGGACAGCAGTGGAGGACAAGTCATTAGGTATTCTTAAAGCGGAGATCGACGGGTTTTTGATTAATAAGGGAACCAAAGGTTACAGGGAGAAGGCAGGAGAATGGGGTTGAGAGTGAAAAATAGGTCTGCCATGATCTAATGGAGCAAACATGATGGGCCAAATGGCGTAATTCTGCTCCTATGTCTTATGATCTATGTCTTATGTGCGTCACCAAATTAAAATATATCACAAAACTCATAGTTGAAATGGAATTTGGTTGTAATTAAATATATGTTGTATATTAATGATAATTATACATGACATATTGAATAATTAGTTGTGTGGTGTATTTTAATCATCACACACAAGAAACAATGGCATATGTAGTCATGGCAGGTGGCACAATGTTAGAAATTATAGATTTATGCCATTTTACACATATATGTCTGACAAAAATGGTGAGAAATTTATTATGTGCCTCTGGTTGTGCGTGCCTGCCAAAATGTGATGCCATTGGCTATAATGGGCATGTGATGGCTGATACTCATGTACTTTGCTACCATGTCAAACCTCTTAGCGTGGAGTTGCAACGAGTAATTTAGGGGAAAGGTCCATTGCAAACGGCTATCTGAAGCTCATGTTTTGTGCCTGCTGTCATTTTATCTTCTTTTCCAAGATTATTAGAAAGGCTCCAGCCCAACTAAAATGTTAAAGAGAATCTTCAAAGAAATGAGTGGTAAGGAATGTTCCTGGCACCACATTTGTGACAGCGGAAGGACAGGGAAGAGGTTGGGCTTGCACATAATGCAGATGTTGTCAACAGCAATACTTGATACTTGGTGTTAGTCATTGGCATTTGAAACAAAATATTTTCTTTCCATTTCTAGATTCTAGAAACTAGCGAACAGTTTTTAAAAAATAATTTGATCTTGCATCAGCTCAAGGGAACGCAGAAATGCACTTGATGATTTAATTTGAACGACAGCTACTGTATATGGTAACTTGTTCTAATTAGACATTGCAATTACTTTTACATTGGAATTCAGCTGAGCTATGCTGCTGGTTCCAAGAAATTGATGTTCTTCCTTTGAGAGTTCAAATCTCATGCTGTTCTATATTTCTTTGCAGTTACCGCTAGAAAATTGATAAACCATAATTTCTAATACTCATATTGTACAGGACACTAAAGGTTCAGCTGGTTGATCTGGTAAGCAGCATATCAACTGGTAACGTTTATATCCCAGGCTATATTGAGGTAGTTAATACTTGTTGGGCCACATTTGAGGTATTCCGGTTATTCTTTTTATCCTCTGAGTGGGGTAGGGGAAAATTAGTGACTTTTTCCAGTTCTTTGTCAACAATCTGCCAACACTCAGGAAACTGACACTTACCAGTGTGCGACACAAAATACTGGAGTAACTCGGTGGGTCAGATAGCATCCCTGGAGAACATGGATAGATGACGTTTCGGATCGGGACTCTTCTTCAGACTACGAGGTGAATTATCGGGTCGGGATTTTCCTTCAGACTGGCTGAAGAAGGGTCCCGATCCAAAACCTTGTAATGCGAGGAAAGTTGCAAAAATGCATATGCACATCCATACATGCAAACCAAAAAAAAAAAACACGTATTCTTCGTTAGGTCAGTGATTCTAACCAGGAATTAAGTAAGGAATCCTAAAAACAGGAAGTAATAGAATAAACATTTTGTCCTATGATAAGCAACTGCAAATCAGTTTATTTTCACATAGTGCAGCTGTAGTTATCAGAACTTTGATATCTATATTACTAAAACTCTTCTCTTGTTTGTGCATATGTATATTTGTGTGACATCTGGGCACAATCTGATTCATTCCTATTTTCTTCCCAATACTAGGCCACAGCCTTCCCATTTTCACACATCCTACTCACATTTTTCCCCGGGATAAACATCTTCCCGTCGTATTTACAACTATTTAAAACTGTGTGTGTGTGTGTCAGATTTTTGCCCTTTGATTCCATGGTCCGCCAAAACCACATGCTCAAATCCGAGATTTTTTCCATTTCGCTAGACATTACACTTATACATTCACTAATGCACTCCTCATTAGACATTGGTATGTACACATTTTTTAATAAAATCCTCCCCCCCCCCCCCCACCCACACTCACTCATTTTAAAATCTAAACGGGACTCACGAGCTGCGGACGTGACAATCCCACATGCCGACCAATCCAAGCCGCTTCTCTCTCTCTCTCTTCATTTGGCAGCCTGGCTCACCTCCACTCCCACCTCCCCTTCCCTCCAACTACACTCGCGTCGCTCCAACTACACTCGCGTCGCACCTCCTGCAGCTGGAATCGCCCTCCCGCTCACTCCAACACCCCCCCCCCCCGTTCTCAAAATGCTTTGCCGATCGGGAGAGGAGATAAGGCGTAAGTTCTGCTGAACTCACAGCTGGCGCAGCTCGTGAAGCTGTGGGCTTCTGACTCTCTGGAGCGCCCCTCCCATCCCCTGAGCGCTCCAGAGAATTAGAAGCCCACAGCTCCACTCCCACGCCGGCCCGCCCACTCACTCCAAACCCCCCCTTCTAAAAATGCTCTGCAGATCAGGAGAGGATATAAGTCTTTGGCTCTCTGACTCCTCCCTGTTCTGTGTTCCTCTCTCTGACCGAGCATGTTCTGCAGATCCGGAGGACAGGCGAGATCCTGGGGAGGTGAAGAGGGGGAGTGGGGGGAATGAGGGAGAGGAGGGAGTAGGGAGGGAGATGGGGGAATGGGGGAGGTGAGGATGGAGAGTGTGGGAATAGAGGAAGAGGAGTGGGGGTGATAGGGAGTGGGGAATAGATGGACTGCCCCCACCCCTCTCCTTCCCCCTCTCTCCCCCTACCCCTCAATCTTCCTCCCCTCTCCCCTGCCCCATCTCCTCCTCCCTCCCCACTCACCTACCCCATCTCCTCCTCCCTTCCCACTCTTCCCCTCTCTCCCCCCCTACCCCCCTCTCACCCTCCCCTATCTCCTCTACCCCATCTCCCTCCACCCATCCACACCTCCCCTACACCCTTCCTTCCACCTCATCCACTCCCCACCTTCCCTCCCCCTCCCTTACCCCACCTTTCCCCCTCCCTTACCCCACCTCTCCCCCTCCCTTCCCCCCCCTCTCCACTTCTCAGCCCCATCTCTCTCTCTCTCTCTTCGCCCCTCTCTCTCTCCACCCATCTCTCTCACCCCTCCTCCCCCCTCACCCACCCTCCCTCACCCATCCTCCCACTCCTCCTCCCCTGCACCCCCTCTCCCTCTGTCTCTTGCCCTTCTGTCTCTGCCTCTTTCTCTTTGTCTCTCCCCATTCTCTCTCTGCTCTCACTCTCTACCTCCCCTCCCTCTGTAGACGCGCCTGCGAGCTGGGGGCTATGCGTCAGTGTATAGGGCGGTTATGGGGTAAAAGGAGCAAATTAATAATATTAATATAATATCAAGGGGGGTGATGCCGCATGCCGCCCCCCCCCCCCCCCCCCCCCCACAACCACACATCGGGGGAACAGACCCAATGGGTTTGCACTAAGTCTAGTATTTCTTAACTTTATGATCCTTGAAATTTAAAAAACAGCACAAACTCACCCATTTTGAGAAAAGGAAATCCGACTGATGTCACAATGCACTCGCAAGGCACTCCGGGAGGGAGGGGCACTCCAGCGCTCGGCTGCCGGCCGCTTGATGCCCTGTGGCCGCCTGGTGCCTGGTGAGGAGGGTGCTGCTGCGGGCCGAGCCGGGGACTGGACCTGGGCTGGAGCCGAGTCCGGAGCTGGAATGAGGACCAAGCCCGGGGCTTGGAATGGAGCCGTGACAGGGGCCGAGAAAGAAGCCGCCGGTGGAACCAAGGACGGGCCTGGGTCCAGGGTCAGGGACTGTGAAGTCGGAACCTGCACTGGAGCCCCAGTCGGCAGCCGAGCTGACGGCTGGAGGCTGCTGCTGGAACCAAGGACAAGCCTGGGTCTACAGCCAGGGCCAGGCCAAGTACGAGAACCAGGCCGAATTCTAGGCCCTGATGTTGCTCTACGACCTGGATCGGTCCTGGGGCAGAGGAGTGAGGGGAAGAGGATGAGGGAAATGAGGAGGAGGGAGATAGGGTAGGGTCTCTGCCCCTCTCCCCCTGTACCCTCCCCCTCTACCTCCCTCCCTCTCTACCCCCACCCCTCCCTCTTTACGTGTGTGTGTGTGTGTGTGTGTGTGTGTGTGTGTGTGTGTGTGTGTGTGTGTTTCCAAATGGCTTAGTCATTGTCCATAACACAGAGGAGCTTATACTAATGGGAAAGGCAACATATTAAGCCTTTACAAATGATTGGAACATTTTTTCTCATTTGCATGAATTCAGTTAAATAGGTACCTTTTCATACTTGTAAGTCTGATTATTTTTTTCCCCTTATTTGTTTATCTTGTAATTCCTCAGTGAAAACATAGAAACATAGAAATTAGGAGCAGGCCATTCGGCCCTTCGAGCCTGCACCGCCATTCAATATGATCATGGCTGATCATCCAACTCAGTATCCTGTACCTGCCTTCTCTCCATACCCCCTGATCCCTTCAGCCACAAGGGCCACATCCAACTCCCTCTTAAATATGGCCAATGAATTGGCCTCAACTACCTTCTGTGGCAGAGAATTCCACAGATTCACCACTCTCTGTGTGAAAAACGATTTTCTCATCTCGGTCCTAAAATACTTCCCCCTTATCCTTAAACTGTGACCCCTTGTCCTGCACTTCCCCAACATCGGGAACAATCTTTCTGCATCTAGCCTGTCCAACCCCTTAAGAATTTTGTAAGTCTCTATGAGATCACCCCTCAATCTTCTAAATTCCAGCGAGTACAAGCCAAGTCTATCCAGTCTTTCTTCATATGGAAGTCGTGCCATCCCAGGAATCAGTCTGGTGAACCTTCTCTGTACTCCCTCTATGGCAAGATTGTCTTTCCTCAGATTAGGAGACCAAAACTGCACGCAATACTCCAGGTGTGGCCTCACCAAGACCCTGTACAACTGCAGTAGAACCTCCCTGCTCTTGTACTCAAATCCCTTTGCTATGATTGCCAACATACCATTTGTTCTCTTCACTGCCTGCTGCACCTGCATGCCTACTTTCAATGACTGGTGTACCATGACACCCAGGTCTCGCTGCATCTCCCCTTTTCCTAATCGGTCACCATTCAAATAATAGTCTACCTTCCTGTTTTTGCCACCAAAGTGGATAACCTCACATTTATCCACATTATACTGCATCTGCCATGCATTTGCCCACTCACCCAGTCTATCCAAGTCATCCTGCAGCCTCCTAGCATCCTCCTCACAGTTAACACTGCCCCCCAGCTTCGTGTCATCCGCAAACTTCGAGATGTTGCATTTAATTCCCTCGTCCCGGGGAGCTGTTGGTGCGAGAGGGTGGAGTTACCTGCGCTGTGTATAAATCTAGCGCGGGGCTTGCTTTTCACAGAGGCCCGGGGAGCCGTTAGTGCGAGAGGGTGGAGTTACCTGCGCTGTGAGTATAAATCTAGCGCGGTGAAAGGTGGAATGATAGGGAGAAAGCAGAAACGTTTTCAGACAGGTGTCACTCTCACGCAGCACTGATTTATGGGTTAACCAGGATAAATGATCTTTGACCTTCCTGGCTCCAAAAGATAATCGCACTGAATTTTGCAGAGCGATTTGTAGAATTCTAGTAAATTCCCGGTGAAGATCTGAACGAACAAATCAACAACACGCCAGTTCCCATTGATGTTTTAGAAATAAAAAGCGTTATCAAATTCTTGAACTTGAAGATGTCTGCCAGAGGAGTACAATTAAATGACATTACTGAAATGTTTATAACACCTAGTAACCAAAGTTCAGATGGGATATGGCTCGGAAGACAGCTGCATTTTACAGCGATTTAACAGCACAAACCCACATGTCTGCTCAGGCAGCTGTTTTCAATGACCATCTAAAAAAAGTCAGCTTTTCTGGGTTGCGAGAATTCCTTTCGGGATCACCTTTTGCAGCTAACGACAACAGAACAAAAATCTGACCAGATAGCATGCCAACCATTTGGTTTAGCTACTTCTGTTCTTTATGTATTTTGTCTCCCTTGTAAGTTCTGGCATGGGACCAAACTATGAGGAAATATGTGACGAAAGAAATCTGTGGAATGTTAACTACAGTGACATATTTTACTTTTATCCCAGGCCAGATTGTACAAGACTTGGTGTAAGATGTGGCTTAGGATCTAACTAATGGCTGCAGCTGAAGGATTGCCATGCTTTTCAATACCAGCTAAGCTGAGGTCAGATTTTATGGAATCGGGAATGGAGTAATAAGGAATGTGACTTAGAAAATCATTCTATATATCTCTGTATGGGGTGATGGTTACAAAACGATCATAGGTATCAATTAAGTTTTGGCAGAAGCACAAAACATAAAGCGAAGCACTTTCATGTGAAGTCTTCTCCAACGTGTAACATTCTGTCTTTCAATTTTGGCCTGGTATGTTTATCCAATTATGGGTTGACCAGTTCCTTTTTTAATGCTGAGACGTTTCAAGAAAAGGGGTTTTCTATAGATATTTTTCAAAGCATGAGAGTTGTGTTTGGTGAATAATCAGGTGTCATGGGTTATGAGGAGAAGGCAGGAAAATGGGATTAGGAGGCAGATATCAGCCATGACTGAATGGTATAGACTTGATGGGACGAATGGTCTGATTCTACTGCTATAACTGTGAACGTAATCAACTATTTGTTTATGCTCTAGTTTTGCTTCAAGTGTTTCAGCAAAATATTTGTCACACTGCTGGTAGGCAGACAGGTAGGTAACAACTGAGTGCATAGAAACCTCATCCTCTCACCCATTCTCCTTCTTGCCTCCCCCTTCTTTGATCATGATTGGGTAGATGCACAGAGTCTCTTGCCCAGAGTAGGGGAATCGAGGACCAGAGAACATAGATTCAAGGTGTCGGGGAAAAGATTTAATGGGAATCTGAGGGGTAACTTTTTCACACAAATGATGGTGGTGCATGGAACAAGCTGCCAGATGAGGCTGGGACTATCTCAACAATTAAGAAACAGTTGGACAGGTACATGGATAGGACAGGGTTTGGAGGGATATGGACCAAGTGCAGGCAAGTGGGACTAGTGTAGCTGAGACATGTTGGCCAGTGTGGGCAAGTTGGGCCGAAGGGCCTTTTTCTACACTGTATCACTCTATGACTCTTGACCCTTGAAGCACTTTCCCAGTTAATAGGGAATAATACCAATGGCCAATGACTGGCACTTCATTAAAAGTCAAAAACCTGCAGCTGCCAGAAAGCTAAAATAAAAACAGAAAATGCTAGCAAAACTTAACATGCAGGCAGTATTTGTGGTAGAAGAAGCAGTTTGTCTTTTGTTTGAAGACCCTTTGTTGGAACAAAGAAAGAGTGATAACGAGTTATTGTCTGGATTTAAAATTCATGTGAGGAGGTTTGATTTTCTATCCAACGTGCTAAGGCAGGGGGGTTTCCTGCTGACCTACTGTTGAAATATTGCATGAACTGGCACAGTAGTTACAGTGAAGATTGTACTGATATTCCTGCTGCTTTATAAGCTGTTAACAACATCAGATACCTGTGTGCTAAATATCATGTATTATTACCCATATCACACATCTGAGGTATGCTTTTATGAAATTGTATTCCCTTCGTTTTTACTGCCAGCAGGGGTAACAGGGGAATATTTTCTTATATTCCCCTTTCTTGCGAACGCCTATGGACTTTACCTGTTAAAACAGCGGGGAATATAGTCTTATATTCCCCTGGTCTCACATCCGGGAACTTGGCAACATGACGGCAACGTGACGCTGCGTGGGAAATTTAGAATATTCAAACGGCAGACAGGAAGACTGCCGCGTCCATTTTGGTTAAATTTTACGTGGAAGTCCGCCGAGCTGAGATGTTAAAATTTTCCTCTAGATGTCTGATAATAATAGAATATTGACTGGCCTTGAGGGGGATACGACATATATTGCCTGAAGTAGATTCATATTGCCCGAGTCGAAGACGAGGGCAATATGGATCTAGTGAGGGCAATATATGTCGTATCTCCCGAAAGAGGACAGTCAATATTGTTATTATTACCCATTATCAGACATCTAGAGGAAAATCTGAACATCTCATATGATATGAATGTATCTATACATTTTGCAATATGCATTGCAACATTGTAAATAAGGGTACTAAAACCATTCCAACATTGTAAATAAGGGTACTAAAAGAATGTAACATTTATGTTTCATTTATGTAATTTATGTAATTCATTTATGTGACAATGTGAAGGTCGAACTTTTAAATCGCGAACCTCTTCTCGCAACCGGCTGCCATTTTTTTTTTTTAAGATAAATTTTAAATTTCGCACGCAGCGTCACGTTGCCGTCACGCAGCGTCACGTTGCCGTCACGCAGCGTCACGTTGCCAAGTTCCCGGATGTGAGACCAGGGGAATATAAGACTATATTCCCCGCTGTTTAAACAGGTAAAGTCCATAGGCGTTCGCTAGAAAGGGGAATATAAGAAAATATACCCCTGTTAGCGCTGCTGGCAGTAAAAACGAAGGGAATACAATTTCGTAAAAGCATACCTCAGATGGATGATATGGGTAATAATGGGTAATAATAACAATATTGACTGTCCTCTTTCGGGAGATACGACATATATTGCCCTCACTAGATCCATATTGCCCTCGTCTTCGACTCGGGCAATATGAATCTACTTCAGGCAATATATGTCGTATCCCCCTCAAGGCCAGTCAATATTCTATTAATATTGCAGTGCAGAAATCCCCAAGTATCAATACCTATATTTGGATATGTAGGAAAGAACTGCAGATGTTGGTTTAAATCGAAAATAGACACAACATGCTGGAGTAACTCAAGGGGACAGTTAGCATCCCTGGAGAGAAGGAATGGGTGACTTTTTGGGTTGAGACCCTTCAGACTGATATTTAATCAGACCTATAATTTGCATGACAGGCTTAACGTAGAAAAATAATTCAAGTTGCTTCACAGAAGTCTAATTGCAAAAATATAAGCCATGTCTACGAAAGAGATTTTAAGGGATGTCTTGATTCCTGATTTAAATGATGGATTTTAATATGGTGGCATTTTTAAAAGCTTGGGGGAGGGGACAAGTGGAAAGACTTAAGAAGATAAATGTGCATTGTTAGGTGTTTAAATTGTTGAAAATGCAGCCCACAGTGGGAGTGAAAAGGTCAGAAAACACATGATAGAGCATTGCACTTTGGCATAGAGTTATAGATGAGGCCTTCATAATGTGTTACAGAACAGTGTTCATAATGTGTTAGGGAAAGATGCAAAGCTGAGGACATGAAACAATTTAAATTTTAGAAGGAAGGATTTTAATTCTGAGACATTGGGAAAAGCAAAGCCAGTTTAAATGTGGAAGTAAACAGATCAGTGGTGAAAGGGATAAGATGGAAAATAAGTTAGAGTAACTGTGTATGACCAGGTCAATGCTGCCTCTCAGATGTTCTACAGTTTGGGCAGTTTTAATCTAATTTTCTGCTTGAATTTACAGATGATGGTGCACATTGATATATACAGTTAACTGATGCTGCAACATGATATTAATACATAGTTGTCTTCAATATTTTTATTGTCTTGCTGGATTTGAAAAAACTTTTAGACCGATGTTTAATTAGAAAGCAGTCAAAACTTGCAGACTAATATTCATGTTGCTACAAAAATTACCCATGCACTAGAAGGATATTTAATTTTGTACTTGATTTGAATATATCTACAGTATATTGATAAATCCTGTTAAAATGTCTCCCCTTGTTGCTATGGTGAAAACGTCAGGCACTGTTTGATGTTCCATGTAAAATGAATTTCAGCTTTGAACATTTAAATTCTTGCCATGATTTTTTCACTATTCTATATGGGGGTGATCACAATTTTCGGAGGCTAAAGGAGAAACGCCACCTCTCCGTGTTTGGCCATTGTTGGCCAGACCAGCATTTATTATACAACCTTAATTGCCGTTGAAAAGATAGCAGTGAATCACTTTGAACTGCTGCAGTCTGTCTGGTGAAGATACTCCCGTAGTGCTGCTGGGTAAGATGTTCCAGAATTTAGACTTTGTGATGATGAATAAACAGTAATACTGTATATTCCCAAGGCAAAATGGTCTAATGTGGTTGGAGTTTCATCTTTGAACTGCATCTGGTGTGTTCCCATGTCTATCTATTGTCTTTCTTCTTGTTGGCAATGAAGGTCATGAGTTTTGGAAGTGTTATTGGAGTTGCCTGGGTGATTAAATGCAATGCATTTTGTAGATCGTACACAAATGCAGCAACTGGGGCTGGTAGTGGAGGGAATTAAAGCACTTTGTGTGTTTTGATCAAGATTGTATCAGATGTAGTTCCTAGTGTCTGCTGAAGCATGGAAGATTTTTGAATTAGATGGGTTTATTTTAAGCTACTTTTTGCTTGCCCTTCTCCTTTGCATCTGCTGCCATCCAGTGAAGAGAATAGACTTGAGTTAGACGTGACACAGGTTCAGCAGGCAGATTGCCAAGTGCAACTGCTGGGAAGTTGCCGCAGGTTTATGTGATTCTGCTTGATTCCATATTCCATATAGAATCCGATGTGGGATCACGTTCAAATTATTCAATTATACTTTATTGTCACAGGTACCTGGGTACAGTGAACTTCTTTGTTTTTGCATACAATCCGATGAAATCATACCTCAGACCTCACCGAGGCAGTACATGGAGAGTCTCCTGTGGCGCTGACAAAGTTACAAAAAGATCATCAAACAGTATTGTCTTCTCGCAGTGACGAACCAGGTCTACCACAGTACGTGGTTGCAGGCCCCTCATCGGGTCACCTCTATGTTCTTGGTGGCTCCCCACCAGGTCCCTCTATGTTCTCGGCAGCACCCTGCCGGGTCCTCCCTTAGTTTTCATTGTCCCCCCCTACCAGGTTGCTCTCAGTGGCCCTCGTCGTGCTCGGCGTACAAAAACCTTGGAGTGTACCTAAACAGAAAACTAGACTGGTCCAGGAACGCTGAGGCCCTGTACAAGAAGGGACAGAGCCGGCTGTACTTTTTGAGAAGGCTCTGCTCCTTCAACGTGTGCAGTAAGATGCTGCAGATGTTCTACCAATCGGTGAGAGCCAGTGCCATCTTCTTCGCTGTCTTGTGCTTGGGCAACAGGGCAACAGGGCGAAGGCTGCGGATGCCAATAGAATTATCAAACTCATCAGGAAGGCTGATTCTGTTCTGGGGACGGAGTTGGATTCGTGATCTTGCAGGGGAGGGTGCTCCTCAAGCTGTGGAGCATCTTGGACAATACAGCTCACCCCTTCCATGACACACTGGTCAACTTGAATACCTTCAGCAAGAGACTGGTTCCACCAAGATGCAGTACAGAATGCCACAGGAGATCCTTCTTTCCTGTGGCTATCAAACTGTACCCCTCCTCCCCCTTTTGTAGTGTGGTAGACTGACTCCTCTCCCCACCCCCCTCCCCAAATCTTTGCACATCCCCAATCCTTTTCACACGTCACTTTAATTTCATGTTTCTTGTGTTTTATGACTGTTGTTAGATTAATTTCCCTCCTGGGATAAATAAAGTTCTATCATATTGTAGCGATATGCACAGTAGAGCTTGTTCATCATGTTTGGGACGTGCATTTGTGTATGAATTCTGAGCATCTAGGTGCCTACTCCCTCCCCAAATATTTGATGCAGCATCTTCTATGTTTCTATAGCTGCTATGCTGAACTAACACAGCCACCAAGGAACTCAGCAGGTCAGGCAGCATCTGTGGTGGGAAATGAACAGATGCGTTTTAGGCTGGGACCCTTTTTCAAGTCCCTTCCCGACCTGAAAAGTCATCCGTCCACTTTCCTCCGCAGGTGCCCCCTTGGATTCCTCTAGCAGTTTGTTTTTTGTTCAAGATTCCAACATTTGCAGTCTCTTGTCTCAATAGTGAACCTTCTATTCAACTTTTTTATTTCATTTTTGTGTATGCACAGTTCCAAATATTTATCCTTGCTTCCTTAAACAATTCCTTAAAAGTGTCTCAACTACTTTCTGCGAAAAGACATTTAAAGTTACTGCAAACTTCTCCTCACTCTGAATTATAGAAATTTATGGCATAAATAGAAAAATGGGCCAATAGAGCATTTATTGTTTATAACTGCAGATACAGAAATTTTGAACAAAAACTGCTGGTAGGACTCAGCAGGGAGACATTTAAATAGACTGTGTGTAGGAAGGAACTGCAGATGCTGGTTTGCACTGAAGATAGACACAAAATGCTGGAGTAACTCAAAGGGACAGGCAACATCTCTGGAGAGAAGGAATGGGTGATGTTTCGGGTCGAGGTGACTTTGGGTCAGGTCTGGGGAATGGTATTAACCTAAAATCTCACCATTCCTTCTCTCCAGAGGTGCTGCCTGTCCCGATGAGTTTCTCCAGCATTTTGTGTCTGTCGTTTGAATAGACTGTGACTATTTTCTCTCATAGAAGTGAGGGGAGATCTCATTGAGGCTGGTGAAGTAATTGGGAGATCTAGTAGCTGGGTGGCTTTTCCCTGGCTGAGGAGTCTAGTTTGAAACTAAAGAGTTAGATATTTAGGACTGAAATGAGGAAAAACCACTTCACTACGGAGCATTGAGCCCATGGAATTCTCATAGAGGTTTGCATCTCTTCTCAATTCTCATGGCATAGAGGTTTAATTGTAGTGTTCATGCCAGATCAGTAGACTTCTGGGCCCGAAGATATCACTGAGGCGGAATATCAGCCCTGTGCATAGTAATAGTACTTAAAGGGTTGGATAGCTGAATCTTTTGTTCTGGTGTCGGAGGCCACTCGGCTCATTGAATTCATGGCACAGGGTTAAAAGATATACAGCATCAACCTGTTTCTATCTGTTTTCATCGGCCTGTGGTTTGAAGATCGAGAAATTCTCGTCAAAGTCCTTTTCAAATGTGGGGAGAGCTTCTCTCTCTACTGTCCTTATAGGCAGTGAGTTTCAGCCTCCCTTTGCTCTCACGCAGAAAAAAAGCCTCCCCACCTCTCCTTTAAACTTAACTAGATCATGTCCTGGCTACAGGATCCCCCAACGCACCCATCCCCTACCCGTAGCCCCAACGGGAGGCCAGCTGCAAGCTCCAGGCAGGACCCAAGTGCGGGGGGGGGGGGCAGGGCCGGGCGGGGCCCTGCACCTGGGCCAGGTGCAAAGGCATTGTGAGGTTAGCAGGCGGGGCCACCAGGCATGCTGGGGGGGCAAGGCCGGGTGGGGCCAGTTGGGCCAGGTGCAAAGGCATTGTGGGAGGGAGGGGGAGAGATCTCCCACCCCTGTCCCATTGTGATTAGACATCTGTGAGATGGCGCTGTGACTCATGGAGCAGTTTGGTTTTGGTGGGATCACGTGAAGGTTCCGATCTCCCACACCTGTCCCATTATGATGCCATATATGTAAATGAGATCCATTGTGATTGGACATCTGTGAGGTGGCACTGACTCATGCAGCAGTTTGATTTTACATTTTTTTGATGTTTTGTGAACAATTTTATTCAAAATCTGGGGAAATAATTGACCGAATTTAGAGAGGAGCGCATTTATGCAATCGTAAGTTAAATCCCTACCGAAATTGTAAAAACTCCGCGTTTTGCGTCTGATTTTCGAGGAGATACGTTTCAAATGCAAAATGCTGTCCACCCACACACACAGAGCTTTAATAGATACTAGACCAAGTGCAGACCCGTTGGGTCTGTTCCTCCAACGCCCGGTTGTGGTGGGGGGGCGGCATAGAAACATAGAAACATAGAAATTAGGTGCAGGAGTAGGCCATTCAGCCCTTCGAGCCTGCACCGCCATTCAATATGATCATGGCTGATCATCCAACTCAGTATCCCGTACCTGCCTTCTCTCCATACCCTCTGATCCCCTTAGCCACAAGGGCCACATCCAACTCACTCTTAAATATAGCCAATGAACTGGCCTCAAACTACCCTCTGTGGCAGAGAGTTCCAGAGACTCACCACTCTCTGTGTGAAAAAAGTCTTTCTCATCTCGGTCTTAAAGGATTTCCCCCTTATCCTTAAGCTGTGACCCCTTGTCCTGGACTTCCCCAACATCGGGAACAATCTTCCTGCATCTAGCCTGTCCAACCCTTAAGAATTTTGTAAGTTTCTATAAGATCCCCTCTCAATCTCCTAAATTCCAGAGAGTATAAACCGAGTCTATCCAGTCTTTCTTCATAAGACAGTCCTGACATCCCAGGAATCAGTCTGGTGAACCTTATCTGCACTCCCTCTATGGCAATAATGTCCTTCCTCAGATTTGGAGACCAAAACTGTACGCAATACTCCAGGTGTGGTCTCACCAAGACCCTGTACAACTGAAGTAGAACCTCCCTGCTCTAGCATCACACGCACTAACCACCCCACACACGCACGCTAAATACCCCCCCCCCGATATTATATTAATATTATTAAAAGAGAAAGGGGGGGTAGAGAGTGAGGGCAGAGAGAGAAAGGGCAGAGAGAGAATGGGGAGAGACCGAGAGAGGGGCAGAGACAGGAGGAGGAGAGGGAGGATGGGGAGAAAGAGAGGGGAAGATGGAGAGGGGGGGCTGAGAGGTGGGGGGTAGGGGTGGGGTTTAGGGGAGGGAGGGGTTGGGGGAGAGGGTGGGAGAGAGAGGGGGGAGGGGGAGAGAGGAGAGGGGGGGAGGGGAGAGACGGGGAGAGGGGAGGGCGAGAGAAGGGGGGGAAGGGAGGGCAGGAGAAGGGAGGGGGAGGGAGGAGAAGGGTAGGAGTGATGTGAGGACGGTGAAAAGCAGCGGGGGGGACCAGCCGATTGTGGCTTCCGCCAGCGTGACAGAGCCGGGCTGGGGGGGAGGGGGGAGGAAGGGTGGTGGAAAGTATGCCTGCACGTTGAGAGCATCTGCTTTAATCAACAGCAGTCTAGTTTAAACAAAGCAGTAAGTTTTGTGAAGAATTTTATTGAAAATGTGTAGAGATAAATGACCAAATTTAATGAGGAGTGGATATCTGAATTCATGTTAAATTCCTATCTAAATTGTAAGAATCTCCGCGTTTTTGCGTCTGGTTTTCGAGGACATACGTTCAAAGGCAAAATGCCACACACACACACACACACACACACACACACACACACACACACACACACACACACACACACACACCTTTAAAAATAAATAGATATGAATATGAATGATATGATATGATGTCAGCTGCTATTAACCGGCATCCCCTATTTATTGAACTCTCTGCTTTGGGAATATATGCTCTTTCTACCCACTTACCTAAGTTTCTTGTTATTTAAGCACCTCAATGAAATCTCTGTCCAGCATCTCTTCTGTGGAAAACACATCCAGTCTAATGCAGTCTTTGGTTATAACTAGAATTTCCCTTGGCAACATTCTCATAAATCCTCTCTATGTCTGCTCTGTCCTTCCATTTGTGTGATATACACAGTTTTCCAGTTGTGCTCTAACTAATGTTTTATACAATTGCGGTATGACTGCCCTACTTTATATTCTAAACCTCTGCCTTCAGGGTAAAGTCTTCTGAATATTTCCATCTTCTTGTTTTCCAGGCCATATCCAACAATGGATGTTGCCTTCTGGAAGCAGCTTATTAATTTTTCCTGCTACATTAAAGAGATGGGGCCATGCATTTAAAGGTCCATCTGTTTTTCTATGTTTTTCAGTCTTCACTGTCTATTGTGCTTTTGTTTGGCCAAATCTGTCCTCAATTAATGTCATCAATTAAATATAAACAATTGAATAAAAATTCATGTTATAAAATTGATGGCACTTCAGTTTTAGCTATGCAGCCAGAAATATGACCTTTCATTAACTCCTACATTCCTAATTATGTTGAAGTGTTATTTTTATTGTTATAATAGCTCACAAAGGTTTACAATTTACATTACAAACACGTATTGGAGCTGCTGAGAGAAAGCAGGGATTTGAAGTTCATAAGAGAAGTAAATAGCAGCTATTAAAAACTGTTACTCACATGGAACTGAATAACGGCAAATTTGTTCATTTGTTTCAACTGATTTAACTTGATAATTTCAAAGCATGTTGACAGAATGTGAAGCCACCTACCATTGCACAACTATCTGGCCAGGTCTCTACCTGTTGGACATCTTCTTAGGTAGTCCCTCAAGGTGAGGGATGATGCAGTGTTGTGGGTGCAGAGCTGATTAACGGATTTACGTTACATGGAATTTTAAAGGAAGAGAGCTAGACTTATTGAAATACACAGGAATCTGAGAGATCTTAACCAACTTTGATATATTGGATGTGGAGAGGATGTTTCCACTAGTGGAAGGGTCTAGGAATAGAGGTCGTTAAAGAATTAAAGGACGTTCTTTTAGGAAGGAGATGAGAAAGAATTTCGTTAGTCAGAGAATGATGAATCTGTGGAATTCTTTGCCACAGAAGGCTGTGGAGGCTGAATCAGTGGATATATTTAAGGCAGAGATAGATAGATTCTTGATTAGTACAGGTATAAGAGGTTATGGGGAGAAGGCAAGAGAATGGGGTTAGGAGGGATAGATAGATCAGCCATGATTGAATGGTAGAGTAGACTTGATGGGCCGAATGGCTGAATGGCCGAATTCTACTTCTATCACTTATGATGTTATGAATTAGATGCTGGTTGGTGAGTGTAGATTAACGTACTATCCATATTTCCTTGCAACCTAGAAGAGTAATCCCATTCTCCATCTATATTCCCTGCAATCTATTCTCGCCATATGACCAACACTTCCCTCTCCAGATTCTGCTGCTCACGTACAGAAAGGACAAATTACAGTAAACAAACTGCACGTCTTTGGGAAGCGGGAGATAACCAGAGTAGCCAAAGGAACTTGACTGGTCACGGGGCGAATGTGCAAACTCCATGCAAGATAGCACCAGGTGTCAGGTTGTCCTGTGTTGCCTGGGCTGTCAGGTATCAGGTCCACCAGCTGTACCATCTACCAGCTGTGCCATTCTAACACCTCAACTAAAAAACACAAAATCATTGAGAATTTATGCCACGGAAGCCAGACATTCTGCACATGGTCAATGTGCTGGTCAAATAAGAGCAGCCCAATGTAATTGCATCTTCCAACACATCCATAACCCAGCAGTTCCTGCCCCCATCACCAAATAGTGAATTTCAGATCCCTATCATCATCAAGGTGGAAAATTCCATATCTCCCCTCTAATCCTTCCAACAATTACTTTAAATCTAGTCCCTCAGGCATTTGATCCCTTCTGCAAGGAAAATATATCCTTCCTATTTACTATCCCCAGGCCCCCAATGATTTTATAGACCTCAATTATGCCCCTCATCCTGTTTTCCATTCCTGGCTAATCCAAATTTTTGTAATTGCTAGCATGTACCATTCTCGACAGCAGTTTTGTAAATCTCACCATCTCTAGCACCTTTCTTGCATCTTTCTTGTAATGTGGTGACCTGAATTGCATGCAATTGCACTTGCACACAATGCAATTTACTTCAAGGTACTCATGGTACGCAAACTGTGGTCCACTTTGTGTTGTATTCAGTTTCAGTACAACCTCCTTGCTCTTATGTTTTATTTCTCTGCTAATAAGGGGAAGCATTTTGTGCAGTTTTAACAATTTTACTAACAAAATGTAGAAATGCTTTCTATATTTAAGCAAAAAAAAAAATAAATAAGCTGCTAGAGGAAATTGGCAGTCGAGCAGCATCTATGGTGTGCGGTTGGAGTGGGAAGAGAAGGTGTGTCTGGCCAAGACCCTGTGTCAGGACCTGTTTCCTCCAGCAGCTTGTTTTTGCTCCAGATTCCGACACCTTCAATCGGTTGTGTCTCCTTGCTACATTTAAGGATCTGTGAACATATATTCCAGGATCCCCTTCTTTCCAAACACCGCCAGGTCTCACTATGGTAACAGCAGAGCTGTCCTCCTGCTATCTGCCACAGGGAAAATCATTGCCAGGAATGGAGATGCATTGCTGATAACATACACAACCTTTGGTGTAGTTGTGTGGCTGATATGGTTATGATTCCGATTCACGAATTCTCCAGACTTTGATGATGAAGTATCAGATGAATGTAATATCTTTGATTGTCATAGGAGGTGGTTAGATTTTCTTGCTTAAGATGGTTACTCGTTGGCATTTGTGTGACCACATTGTTGTCAATGCGCGCAAACATAGCCTTGTACATTTTTTTGAAAATTTGTGAATTATCAATGATCTGTGGTACTTCTGAGAGGATAGAGAGGATGCCATTGTCATGGACCAGGGGCAATGCCTGAGTAAATCCTGTAGTGCTCTCCTGAGGTTGAAATGATTCATCCTCAAGCAACATAATGAAAATCAAAAACAACTGCAGGTATGAAACTAGAAATCTGAAACATAACCAGAAAATGTGAGAAACACTTAGTAGCTTAATAGAGTATCTGTGGAAAGAGAAAAAGAGTTGACATTTCTGGTGGACATAATAATCTTATTTTGCAGTAGGAATGATTCCAATAAATGGATGAGTTCTTTTGGCAATGTTACCCGGGCTCCGGTAAACCCACAGTCAGTCAAATTCTGCTATGATATTAAGAGCTGTCACTCTTACGTCATGTATCAAATTCAGTTTTTTTTTAACCAGGCTGGGCTGCAATGAGCTGCAGAACTGAAACTAAACTGAGGATCAGTGCCTTTCAATGGTGCTGTTGACATCAGCTTCCATCACTTAATGAGTGAGAGTATACTGATGGGTAAATCATGGGACAATTGACTTTTATCCCATCTAAGCTCATCTCCAAAGTCGTGGAATTTGGATTAAGCACTCATCTCTACAAATGAATCCTCGACTTCCAAACCAACAGACCACAATCCTCAAGCATAGCACAATCCACAGCATACAAATTAGCCAGAAAAAGCAGCCTACCAGAGGACTGGGAGAAATTCAGAGTTCAGCAGAGGAGGACAAAGGGCTTAATTAGGAAAGGGGAAATAGATTATGAAAGAAAACTGGCAGGGAATATAAAAACTGACTGCAAAAGTTTTTATAGATATGTGAACAGAAAGAGATTAGTTAAAACAAATGTAGGTCCCTTGTAGTCAGAAACAGGTGAATTGACCATGGGGAACAAGGACATGGCAGACCAATAGAATAATTACTTTGGTACTGCCTTCACTAAGGAAGACATAAATAATCAGCCGGAAATAGCAGGGGACCGGGGGTCAAATAAGGCGGAGGAACTGAGTGAAATCCAGGTTAGCCGAGAAGTGGTGTTGGGTAAATTGAATGGATTAAAGGCCGATAAATCCCCAGGGCCAGATAGTCTGCATCCCAGAGTACTCAAGGAAGTAGCCACAGAAATAGTGGATGCATTAGTGATAATTTTTCAAAACTCCTTAGATTCTGGAGTAGTTCCTGAGGATTGGAGGGTAGCTAATGTAACCCCACTTTTAAAAAAAGGAGGGAGAGAGAAAAAGGGGAATTACAGACCAGTTTGTCGAACATCGGTAGTAGGGAAACTGCTAGAGTCAGTTATTAAAGATGGGATAGCAGTACATTTGGAAAGTGGTGAAATCATTAGACAAAGTCAGCATGGATTTATGAAAGGTAAATCATGTCTGACAAATCTTATAGAATTTTTCGAGGATGTAACTAGTAGAGTGGATAAGGGGGAACTGGTGGATGTGTTATATCTAGACTTTCAGAAGGCTTTCGACAAGGTCCCACATAAGAGATTAGCATACAAACTTAAAGCACACGGTATTGGGGGTTCAGTATTGATGTGGATAGAGAACTGGCTGGCAGACAGGAAGCAAAGGGTAGGAGTGAACGGGTCCTTTTCAGAATGCCAGGCAGTGACTAGTGCGATACCGCAAGGCTCAGTGCTGGGACCCCAGCTATTTACAATACATATTAATAATTTGGAGGAGGGAATTGAATGCAACATCTCCAAGTTTGCGGATGACATTAAGCTGTGGGGTAGTGTTAGGTGTGAGGAGGATGCTAGGAGGCTGCAAGGTGACTTGGATAGGCTGGGTGAGTGGGCAAATGCATGGCAGATGCAATATAATGTGGATAAATGTGAGGTTATCCACTTTGGTGGCAAAAACAGGAGGATGGACTATTATCTTAATGGTGGCAAATTAGGAAAAGGGGAGATGCAACGAGACTTGGGTGTCATGGTACACTAATCATTGAAAGTAGGCATGCAGGTGCAGCAGGCAGTGAAGAAAGCAATTGGTATGTTAGTATTCATAGCAAAAGGATTTGAGTATAGGAGCAGGGAGGTTCTACTGCAGTTGTACAGGATTTTGGTGAGACCACACCTGGAGTATTGCATACACTTTTGGTCTCCAAATCTGAGAAAATACATTTTTGCCATAGAGGGGGTACAGAGAAGGTTCACCAGACTGTTTCCTGGGATGTCAGGACTTTCATATGAGTAAAGACTGGATAGACGTGTACTCGCTAGAATTTAGAAGACTGAAGGGGAATCTTATAGAAACTTACAAAATTCTTAACGGGTTGGATAGGCTAGATGCAGAAAGATTGTTCCCGATGTTGGGGAGGTCCAGAACAAGGGATCACAGTCTAAGGATAAGGGGGAATTCCTTTAGGACCGAGATGAGGAAAACATTTTTCACACAGAGTGGTGAGTCTGTGGAATTCTCTGCCACAGAAGGTAGTTGAGGCCAGTTCATTGGCTATATTTAAGAGGGAGTTAGATGTGGCCCTTGTGGCTAAAGGGATCAGGGGGGATGGAGAGAAGGCAGGTACAGGATACTGAGTTGGATGATCAGCCATGATCATATTGAATGGCGGTGCAGGCTCGAAGGGCCAAATGACCTACTCCTGCACCTATTTTCTATGTTTCCATGTAATCAGTGAGGATAGGTGACAAATCATCCACTATGGTAATCATCAATACTGGTTCTCCGCACGAATGTGTGCTCAGCCCCCTTCTTTACTCATTGTACACACACGACTGTGCAGCCAAATACGAATCATCCCAATTTACAATTTTGCAGATGACACCACTGTAGTGGGCCAGATATTAAATAATGACGAGGTGCCGTAGAAAGCATTTATTAGGATGCATCACATCATGGTTCGGGAACAGCTCCATCCAAGACTGCAAGAAACTGTAGAGAATTGTGAGCGCAGCCCAGAACATCGTGCAAACCGACCACCCTTCCATCGACTTCATCTACACTTCAGGCTGCCTCAGCAAGGTCACCGGCATAATCAAGGATGTGTTTTACCCTGGACACTCGCTCTTCTCCCCTCCCCCATTAAGCAAGAAGTACAGAAGTGTGACAAAAAATACAACTCCAGCCTCAGGGACAGTTTCTTCCCAGTTGTTATCAGGCAACTGAACCATCTTATCACCAACTGGAGAGTGGTCCTGAGCTGCCATCAACTCCATTGGGGACCCTAGCACAACCTTTAATCAAACATTTCTGGATGTTATCTTGCACCAAATGTATAGTTTAGTTTATTGTCACATGTACCGAGGTACAGTGAAAAGTTTTGTGTTGCATGCTAATGCGGATTACAATCGAGCTGTCCACAGTATACAGATACATGACAAAAATAATAGCATTTAATGCAAGATAAAGTTAAATGCTATATCTGTACTCTGTGTTCAGCTTGATTGTAATCATGTATAGTCTTTCTGCTGACTGGATAGCACACAACAAAAAAGCTTTTCACTGTACCTCGGTGAACGTGACAACAAACTAAACTTTTATGAGGAGGGCATAATGTGGATTACATTCCAGTTCATCATGATTTTTTACAACATGTTGGAGGTGTTGCTCAAGGTATAATTAGTTTCTAATGTGCAAGTCTTCAACATTTTAGCTGGAATGTTCTCTGCTCCCATAGGTTTTCCTGTAATAAATGTGCTCAGACATCCCAGTGAAGTGTGGAATGACCCAAACTGGATTCATGTAAATTTACAGCATCTGTAAATTTGGAGAACCCAGAGAGAAGCTGAAATAACCCTTCCATCGTTTCTGGTATAAAAGGTTAAAAACCTTTCAATGTTAACTTTGTTTTCATTGAGGAACCTAGTCTCAGGTTCATTTCTAATTACAGGGGCCAGTTGGCTTGTTGAATTTCTTACCCACTGAATTTCTGCATGCACTTTTCATTTTTATCATTGTTATTTATATTTTTGGGCCACCTAATTTCAGAATAGATGAAATCTACTTTGATTATTATAGATTTTCAAATCACTTTCCTAATTTGTTTTCATATATTTTCCTTCACCTACTTCCAATGATTAGCTGGTCTGCAGACCATATAGTATGATTGATACTTTATCATCTTTTATCATCATCCAGATTGGTTCTATTTTTGTCTTACTTATGGCTTAATTTATTTTCTTTGCTGCCATATGTTATCCCTAATTAGTACGGCTACTGCAGGCCTACTCTTTCGAGCTCTATATTAAATATTTTATGTTTTGCAGTGTCGAATTCCCTGACATGAATTTTTTTGTAGCCTCATTTCTGTAATCCCTACAATGTTTGATTCCTTGCAGTATGCCGTGTTGCGCAGAGCTTTCATACTTTATGACTAACACTGAATGCATTGCTATACGAACAATTTAACTCCTGATTCCATTATTGTTCGATTCGCTTTATTTCACTTTTCTGCAGAAATTCCAGGCCTGTCCTCAAGATTTTAAGATTAATCTGTTGATCTAAAGATTAATGAGAAAATCAAATGCCATCTGCAAATATGAAATACAGTTTAATGACCAATCCGACAATAAGAAACCTTACAAATGAATTAATTTAATAAGATTTGTCTTCAATTGGTACGATGAAAATAGTATGGAATAATTGCTGCTTCTAAATGTGGCTTCAACATTTTACTGAATATTCTGCAATAAATATTGTGTTTCTGGGCTTAGAAATGTCTCACATTATTCCAGATACTCTTCAGTTGTTGCATACATTTCTAAAGGAACTGCAATAATTGAATGATGTATAAGGATGTCAAACATTGTGAAGGGAACAAGAAAGTGTAAGCTTTAATTTAGTAATAGGTATTGCAGGAAATACTCAGTAGATTGGGCAGCGTCTATACAGGGAGAAATTACATTAGATACAATTAATAATTTAGTGGATGGCACCCAAATTGATGGTGTAGAGGACACAAGAGGTTGTCTTTGGTTACAACAGAAACTGTACGGGTGCTCCAACATCCTCCCACATCCTAAAAGTTTTAGTTTGTAGGTTAATTGCAACTAAATTGTTGCCAATGTGTGGGTGAATGGAAGAATCTGGGAGAGTTGATGAGAATGTGGGGTGAATAGGGTGGGATTAGTGTGGTGGTTGTGAAGATGGATGGATGCTATGATCAGCATAGACTTGGTGGGCTGAAGGGGCTGTTTCTGTACTGTATGACTCTGTTACAATGAGGAGTAAAAACTTTTACTGGAGTTCGAGTCCGTGCTGGCCGGTATGCTATGCCGAGTGCTGGCATGGAAAAAACAGGGAAGGGAAAGCGGCGAGGATCAAGCAGCCGTGGCAGTTCAGGCTTGGAAGCCCTGCCTCATATCCCTGTTCAGTCGCTGGCTACAGAGTTAGCGACTGCAGACTTAGTGCTACACAGCACAAGAGCCGCCGCCATTAGGGCGCAAGGCAATTGATAAGTCTGTTAGGCCCATGGAGTCGGGGGATGATTCCTCACCGGGGCTGGATAGTGTACACACCTATCCCAATTAGAGGAGCTGTTGCATACAGTCCTCCAAAGAACTTCACTCCAAGGGAAGGAGTGTCAGAGCTCAGAGAAAGAAGCGCCAGCAACAACAGGGCTGCCAGAAAATCCTTTTAATTTTGAAGGGAGTACAATGGGTCAGGGCAGTCCTGAACCTGATTCTGATGGGGAAGTTCAGCCAGAAGAAACAGTAGAATTACCAGATGTTCCACCACTGGCACTTCCATTTGCTGAAGAGCTGGCTACCACAATAAATTACATGGTGTCTCATCAGCTCCAGGAGCTTACTATGGATGAGCAGCCAAAAAACATGAGCCTCTAAGCAACTGTGAGTTGTTAAGAGTTCCAACTGTGAATCAAGTTATATGGGGTCAAATGGGACCCGGCATGCAAAGTCAAGAGATTAAAATACAGAGAATTTTAAAGTTATTGGCTGCTGGCATTACAGCGTTCGCAAGAACAATGGATGGTGGTTTTGTGACCAGAACACACCAAGAGGCTCTAGGGTTGTTATGTAACACCCATTTCGAGATCAATTGTCTCAGGAAAAGGGCTATAAGGCCCATCATTAATCCCAGGCAACAAAACCCGTATTGGTTTTTGCCGATATTTACTTGCTTCGCTTTGCAAGCCAGCAAATATCCAACCACCTGATCTGCTGTTTGGCGCAGATCTTACCAAACAGGTCAAATAAATAAATGAAGACACAAAAACAATGAGCTTGATGAGACCAATGATGCCCGACAGACAGCTGTAGAGAAATTATCCTTATAGAACCACCTCAGCATCCGGGGCTACACCAGGGACAAGTCAGTCCTCAGCGCAGGGGCTTGGTTGGCACAAGCAACCATGGGGGCTACTGCCAGAGGCTGGAGTCAGCAGGGTGCACCAGTTACCAGAGAGGCAAGTGGACCTGGTTCTCATAAAAACATATTAAATGTAACACAGGAAAAAGTTGGTGGTAGATTACGGCTTTTTTATAATGAATGGAAGCAGCTTACTTCAGATCTGTTTATTAGGAGTGTGATTCAAGGGTTTCAAATTGAATTAATTCCAAATGGTGATTTACCTCTCATGTTCCCAGTAGAACACTTTGTTTTCACACACAGAAGTAATGGAGGTTCAAGCTGAACTCACAAAATTATGTAACAAAGGTGTAATTGAGAAAGCGGTTCATCAAGTCCATCAATTTGTATCAAATATTTTTCCCGGCCCAAAAAGTACGGAGGATGCAGAATCATTTTGGATCTGACAAAATTAAATCCATTTGTACTCTACAGCCATTTCAAAATGGAAACGCTGGTTATGGCCAAGCAACTCATTTCCAGAGGTTGTTATATGGCAACCATAGATTTGAAAGACGCTTATTATTCAGTGCCTGTTCATTTGCGAGCATTGAAAGTATTTTAAATTCATTTGGATGAATCAATTATGGCAGTATAAGGCACTGCCAAATGGATTGACTGAATGAATGGATGAATGAATGAATGAATGAATAAGTTTATTGGCCAAGTATTCACATACAAGGAATTTGCATTGGTGCTCTGCCCGCAAGTGACAATTACATACAGTGACAGTTAGGAATGACACAAAGCATTAAACATTAATAATAAAACATTATTGATTAAACATGTGAATTAAATAAAATACCAGAACAAAAGGAGGCTACAGATTTTTGTTTATTGAGGAGAGCAACTACTTGTGGAAAAAAATCTGTTTTTATGTTTGGCTGTGGCAGCTTTGACAGTCCGGAGTCGCCTTCCAGAGGGAAGTGATTCAAAGAGTTTGTGGGCAGGGTGAGAGGAGTCAGAGATGATTTTACCTGCTCGCTTCCTGGCCCTTGCATTGTACAGTTCATCAATGGAGGGAAGGTTGCAGCCAATAACCTTCTCAGCTGATCGGACGATTCGCTGCAGCCTCTGGATGTCGTGCTTGGTGGCTGAGGAAGGGTTTTGTTGCCTATTTCCTTTACTCCATAGATGCTGCCGCACCCGCTGAGTTTCTCCAGCACTTTTGTCTACCTTCGATTTTCCAGCATCTGCAGTTCCTTCTTAATCATAAATAAATGGACTGTGGCTTACATGATTCTTATTATGTAGTATATGAGAGACTTAAACTAAACGTAATATGGATCATACCTAAACCTACAAGCTTGGAGCCGACAAACTATGCTTGCTTCTGCCTTAATATAATTAATATAACTGTATCTTTGTTACAAAACCTACAATTAGCGGTACTCCAGATCTGCCACTGCCTGCACACGCGATTCCGGAGGCTGGGGGGGGGGGGGATACAGGATTAAAATTCAGGTTTGTATTGGTGGTCGGAGAGGTATTTGCTCGGACTTACAAGTTGATAAAGAAAATTTGTTCTGCGCTTCCATTTCCGTTTTTAAAAAAAGTTGCTGGTCGATTGCTTTGCTGGATTGAAGTTAAACGCTACCTAACGCCTTCAACATCACGGATCATTTTCAAAATCAATTTCATTTTAATCTGATGATTCAAAATATGTTATTTAGGCCCCGATATCGGCCGGTCAATTTTGTAATTATCTACAATTAGGTAACTAACTAATTATATGCTTTAATTTCAGGTCATCCAAGTAGTATCATATTTGTTTCAGAATGCTTCAATCTATAATAACTGAAAATTTAATTCAGTTCTCTTATTTTTTAAGAAAATTATGGGCTTTTATGTCAATTGACTGTCCTCGATCACAGCTTTTGTGTTAAGTCAATGGAAAAGCAATAGGGAAAAGATGCTCATTTCCGAGTTTGAAAATGACCATAACGTTTTTAATACTGAAGATATGAAAGTGAATTAGGTATTAAAAATTATAGTTCTTTTTATGCTTTATCTGATGGGATAAATTACAGACTTGATTTTTTAAAACTCATAATTTTGTAACATTCCTAATAACTGATGACAAGATAGAGATTGCTCACGCTGATTAAATTTGTCTCACCTTCGTTTTGACGTTTACTGACATTTTCCGTCTAGCATTCCATTTGTAGGGGCGTTCATGTGATAAATTTGCAGCCAATCTTAAATAAAACTTTATTAGGGATTATAAAAGCGAAGAATACAAGGAAATAGTGTCAAATGTCACAATTGCTCAGCGCTAGAGCTTTGAAGCCTAGGCTGTCAGTGAGCACTGGAAAAACATTTTGGCATGAGATTGCTGATTGAAAATGTATGGATTTATAGATGCGGCTGTTTTTGAACTTAGCCACAGATAAAATTCCTACAGTCTGCAACAAAGTCTCTTTCATGTGGAAAGAAACACGTTCTCACAATTTGGAACATGTACAGATATTATCAAAAGATTTGGGTAGATTACAGGGCATGTAAACACATGGAGGAAAATAAATCCAGGGAGGAGCACTGAGTGGCATGGGGAATGTGGGAATATGTAGAAATTCAGGATTCTGCTTTAAGTGCAGATAGGTGGTCAAATGAAAACAATGTCCTGTGAACTACCTCTGTACTTAATGTTACTTTTCAAGGATTTTGAGGTAAAGTTTAAAAACTGAGCTGAACTGCTTTTTTACCATGTGATATTTTCCCTAATAGCCTTATTTTATAAACTAGCGTAAAAATGATACAGTAAAGTCAAACTAATGATTAGGTTTTTTTTTCATGATTGTAAAAAAATATGTATTTTGTCTTTTAACAAACTTTTCTTGATTGATTAATATACAAAATGCTGTCGGAAGTTCGGGAGCTGCATTTGTCCCTGCAGGTTTTGGTACTTTTGAGATACAGTAATATAATTTATGCTTTTGAGGTGCGTTAATAACTTAATATTAGGACATTTTTACTTGATAAAATATCGTTTTTTGTGCATGTAATATTTGCAGAGCACACCATTTATGTTTTAATTTCTTGTTAGCTTTGTAGTGTCCACAGTTTGTTCCATTTGCAGCGAAACCATTGTATTGGCTGACATTCTTACAATATTCTTTTGCATTCTTACATTTCAGACTTGATTACGTGCCCCAAGCTGAAGATCTTGCTTCCAAGTTTCTACAGTGCTTCCCAAAGAAAAGACTATCAGCTTTATCAGCCCTAAACCATGAGTACTTCAGTAATCTTCCCCCACGGCTGTGGGAACTCTCAGATAGTAAGTATGACACCAATGGTAATCAGCTTCTACACAATGTGTGTGGTTGTGTGAATGGGTAATGCAGAGAAATCTCTGTCCAGGTAATTGCAAATTCATATTTATTTTTCAAGATGAATGCCATTCATCTGGTTATTTAGCATGAAAATAAAATTATTTTAGCAGGAAAAAAATTAGATTTAAAAAATAATAAATTTGTATTAGAAGCAGTGTACAGTAGTATAAACTGCGGCATATGACAAAATACATTTATTGTACATCTTCCATTTTAATTTTGACAAAAATGAAATAGAAAAAGAGGAAAAGAGCAAGAAAGAGAGCGTGAAAGAGCTAGTGAATGTGTAAACCCCTAAACTACCAAAGTATAGTAGCAGAGTGACTAAGTAAAAACTTACACAAAAAAAAGACAAAAAACAAAAAAATATTAAAAAGAAAAAAAAAAAGACCAAAACGTATTGATATACCTACTTCGTTTCTCACCCCACCCAATGGAGGACCCGGTGAGGGGGGAGGAGAACAATGGAGTACCCGGAACGGGAGGGGGGGGGGGGGGATGACAAAGGAGGAGCTTTGTAACTTTCTCAGCACCATATGTGGTGGCTATTTGCAAAAATTGGGTATGCAAGCAAAGAATTTCACTGGGACTTGTCACATGTGACAATGAAGTATTCCATTCCGTTCCATTCATTCCAGTTATTAAAAAAATCTTGTCCAAAATGTCTTCATATTTAATGCTTTGGTCCAAGTGGAGCCGATTTTCAACATCTATAAAAAAACATGTTTATAATGTAAGCAAATGTATATTGCATCAGTTCCAGTGATGTTGTCAGCAAAGGACCATGAGATTAAATGATACGACAGCAAAGGAGGAGAGAAGCCAAGGCTGGAAGCAGCTGTACTGGCTTTGGATCAGTTACCTGCATATCTCTGAGGGGAAGTGTAACTTGTAGGACTAGATCCAAATGGCACCTGATTTTGACGGGTCCTCAGTGACTCCAGATGTTCTGGTGCTGTTTGCCATATTTACAGATTTTTTAGTCATATCGATATTCAGAGTTCTTCTTTTCCCTTGGCAACCCTGCAGGAAAATGATATCTGTTGTGCTGTTCCAGAGGAGAACCCGTCGTAGTCTTCCTTATGATACATTCTATCCTGTACAACCTTGCATATGAATTACGTCAATGTAAGCCTCAGAGAGGTGTATGTGGTGCTTGTAGATTATTTCATGTTGCTATTCCAAAAAGCAAATAATAAGAATAGAGTTGCACATGGAATGTATTTAACTAACAGTGGTGTCTGGTGTGCCAGTATATCAAAGGTCAGACCATAATGCTTGAAAATACCTACATATACAACCAAATGTGGTCTAGCTACAAAGTGATCTAGACTATAAATCAACTGATCTATCGCAAAGTGATAATTTTTCAAAACTCTTTCGATTCTGTAGTTCCTGAGGATTGGAGGGTAGCTAATGTAACCCCACTTTTTAAAAAGGGAGGGAGAGAGAAAACGGGGAATTACAGACCAGTTAGTCTAACATCGGTAGTGGGGAAACTGCTAGAGTCAATTATTAAAGATGGGATAGCAGCGCATTTGGAAGGTGGTGAAATCATTGGACAAAGTCAGCATGGATTTACGAAGGGTAAATCATGTCTGATGAATCTTATTGAATTTTTTTGAGGATGTAACTAGTAGAGTGGATAAAGGAGAAGCAGTGGATGTATTAAATCTGGACTTTCAGAAGGCTTTCGACAAGGTCCCACACAAGTGATTGGTATACAAACTTAAAGCACACGGTTCAGTATTGATGTGGATAGAGAACTGGCTGGCAGACAGGAAGCAAAGAGTAGGAGTGAACGGGTCCTTTTCAGGATGGCAGGCAGTGACTAGTGTGGTGCCACAAGGCTCAGTGCTGGGACCCCAGCTATTTACAATATACATTAATGATTTGGACGAGGGAATTAAATGCAACATCTCGAAGTTTGCGGATGACACAAAGCTGGGGGGCAGTGTTAGGTGTGAGGAGGATGCTAGGAGGCTGCAGGATGACTTGGATAGACTGGGTGAGTGGGCAAATGCATGGCAGATGCAGTATAATGTGGATAAATGTGAGGTTATCCACTTTGGTGGCAAAAACAGGAAGGTAGACTATTATTTGAATGGTGACCGATTAGGAAAAGGGGAGATGCAGCGAGACCTGGGTGTCATGGTACACCGGTCATTGAAAGTAGGCATGCAGGTACAGCAGGCTGTGAAGAAAGCGAATGGTATGTTGGCATTCATAGCAAAGGGATTTGAGTACAAGAGCAGGGAGGTTCTAGTGCAGATGTACAGGGTCTTGGTGAGGCCACACCTGGAGTATTGCATACAGTTTTGGTCTCCTAATCTGAGGAAAGACATTCTTGCCATAGAGGTACACAGAAGGTTCACCAGACTGATTCCTGGGATGGCACGACTTCCATATGAAGAAAGACTGGATAGACTCGGCTTGTACTCGCTGAACTTAGAAGATTGAGGGGTGATCTCATATAGACTTACAAAATTCTTAAGCGGTTGGCCAGGCTAGATGCAGGAAGATTGTTCCCGATGTTGGGGAAGTCCAGGACAAGGGGTCACAGTTTAAGGATAAGGGGGAAGTCTTTTAGGACCGAGATGAGAAAATCGTTTTTCACACAGCGAGTGGTGAATCTGTGGAATTCTCTGCCACAGAAGGTAGTTGAGGCCAGTTCGTTGGCCATATTTAAGAGGGAGTTGGATGTGGCCCTTGTGGCTGAAGGGATCAGGGTGTATGGAGAGAAGGCAGGTACAGGATACTGAGTTGGATGATCAGCCATGATCATATTGAATGGCGGTGCAGGCTCAAAGGGCCGAATGGCCTGCTCCTGCACCTAATTTCTATGTTTCTAAAGGTGAAGAAAGTTTAATGCCGATCCACTTTGGTACAAATAAATACTTGAATGGTTAAAATACCAGTTTTTGAATTGTAAAGTGTGTGTGTATGTCTGTCATTTCCCCTTTCTTCTATCTTCCTGGTTTATCACATTTATTAAATTCACATTAATGTAATTTATGTAAAGAATATATGAATTATCGAATGATCTAGAAAATAGCATGAGATTTTACTGTTTATCCACAACCTAAACCTGGGTTGTTATTGACTTCAGACTAATGAAATAAGCATAGAGGTATGAGTGCAGCCAGAGTTGAACAAATGTGGCCATGTGGATCATTGTACTAGTAAAAGGCCAAATGTTATACATACTCTGATACTACAAGACCCTCAGAAATTTAAAATTAGCAAGGTTATAAAAACATTTGGAAGGCTTGCATTACTTGCCTTCGATACGGTCCTCCTTATTCTTTTAAGAGTTGTTCAAACTGAGTAGACAAATAGTGGGAAAAGTGACCCGTATTTTCCCTTTTGAATGTCAGATTTTAATTCATCTATGCATTTAACTGCTTGCAGGGAGTAGGAGCAATAACTGTAATATTTGGGTAAATTCCTCCAACATGGCAGAACAAAAAGTGAAGCATAAGGGTTTAGCAGCAGAAATTGGTATTGCTGGAGTATGAGGAGAGAGGGAGACACAGAGATAAGGAAGTGTAAGGTGTGAAAACGAGACATCAAAGGGGATGCAGTTCCAGGAAAATGTAGAAAAGAACATTGTGAGCTAGGAGAAGGTGACAACAAGGTATACAGAGATAAATTTAAATCAGGGGGACAGTCAGACATCAGGTAGGATTAGGTGGACTGAGGTGTTCAGCAAAACATGTATTGCATCTTTGATTACTACCACATTTTCTGCTGCAACAAAGAAAATTTGTTGTTAACTTTATCTTACTTTGGTACAACCTTACATGACCATTACATGATATGGAGCGAAGCGGTTTGCATGCCACCTATCTCATTTTATGAACATAGAAACATAGAAAATAGGTGCAGGAGTAGGCCATTCGGCCCATCGAGCCAGCTCTGCCATTCAATATGATCATGGCTGATCATCCAAAATCCAAACTCCGTCCCGGCTTTTTCCCCATAAGCCTTGATTCCCTTTGCCCTAACTCTCTTGTGAAAACATCCAGTGAATTGGCCTCCACTGCCTTCTGTGGCAGAGAATTCCACAGATCCACAACTCTCTGGGAGAAAAAGTGTTTCCTCATCTCAGTCCCAAATGGCCTACCCCTTATTCTTAAACTGTAACCCCTGGTTCTGGAAAAAAAATCCTGCATCTACCCTGTCCAATCCTTTAAGAATTTTATATATTTCCATAAGATTCCCTCTCATCCTTCTAAATTCCAGTGACTACAAGCCCAGTCGACCCATTCTTTCATCATACATCAGTCCCGCCATCCCGGGAATTGACCTGGTGAACCTACACTGCACTTCCTCCATAGCAATAATGCCCTTCCTCAAATAGTTTGGTCCATATCCCTCCAAACCTGTTGCTATTTCTTTGTTGTATAAGGTGTTGCCACAGTAAAACTTGGAGGGAAAAGTCATCTAATTTACCATCAACTTCAAATTGACACTATGCTAATTGAAACCTGAGCTTTCTATAACCTGGCAAAAGTTAAAGATCAACCTTCCAGTAGACAAGAGTTCCTACAAGTAAATCAACACTTTGTTATCAGTTTCAGGCAGGCTTCACACAGGTAATATGATACTTTGGTTTGATGATAGAAAGGAATGAGTACATGTGCACAAGTTTGCAGTACTGTATGTCTATTTTAGCTGAACAATGCTTCCAACAGCAGATTTTGGAGAAAATTCCCAATGTGCATATTAACCCATGTTGTACCTGCAAGTAGATGGTGCTTGATAATGAAGCTAGATCTACTTTATTGATTTTAATACTGTGTACACTTATGCATTGGTGTCAATATGGCCTAAACTTGAAAATACATACTGGCAAATTTATAAACAAAAGCAAAACATTGCAATGTTACCTTAAAGAAATGGGATTCAGAATGCGGCATTGGTAAGCCATTGTTTTGAACTGTTTGCAAAATCTATTTGCTTTTATTTTTCACTGGACTAAGTTGGACCCATTGGGTCCCAGCTTCACATGGGAGGGCTGGTCCCCCAATGCAATATTCCACCTCCTCACCAATTCCAACACACACGCACATGCACATGCACACGCACACACACACACACACACACACACACACACACACACACACACAGACCCTCCACCTCCCATACACACTTACATTCACACTCACTCACATACTCACACACTCACTCACACAGACTCACACTCACACACACAGACACACACACACACTAACTTACACACCATATATATGACAGAAAACCTTTTTGAATCTACTCACACGGCTGAGCGCGACCTCTCCACTATGGGGCTTCTGCAGTCAGCGGCACTTCCGCAATCAGCGTGACCTTTTGCACTTATCGGAAAATGCGCAATCACCACGACCTGTCCCCTAAATGGAAGTCACAAAATGAGCGGGACTTTTGGACTAAACACAGTCAGACTTAATAAAGCATTTATTCCTTCCAAACACAGTCGAACCTAATAAAGCATTTATTCCTTCCAAACAGTCAGAACCTATATAAAGCATTTGTTCCTTCCAAACACAGTCGGACCTAATAAAGCATGTATTCCTTCCAAACACAGTCGGACCTAATAAAGTATTTATTCCTTCCAAACACAGTCAGACCTAATAAAGCATTGCAGTTTCAAATACAGGCAGGGCAGCAGGCCAAACAACTCATGACATTGTCATTAAAGGCTAACAAATCATTTATTGCAAGTACATTGCAGACACAGTTCAGTTGATTATGAGCTTAGAATCACAGTTGTGGCCTCTCCCTCGGGATCTTGCAGAGTGACTGACTCATGTCCAGGCATCGGGGGTTTTATAGTCCTGCCCCCTCTCCCTGGAAGGGGAGTTACCTTCATCACGGTGATTGACAGGCGAGAGGACCAATCAGCTGTCTCAAGGTATTTTAAACACTCATAACTGTTTTAGTTTTCATCAATGGGAAAAATCCTCAGGGCTGACTCAGCGGAGGAGGATTGTGAGTAAGATGGCCAAACATCACAGCGATACAGGATAGCGTTTTTTCACGATCGTCCTGATATATCTGTTTTTGAAGTATAGCATTGGATCCGTCGTGTCCTTCTTGTCTGTCACTTTAACTGTTTGCCTGGAGTATTAGTAGAAGAGACCAACCTGCTCAGTCCAGCTGTTTAGACCGAGTGTTGATGGGCTGTTAGTCCAATTAGAGATTGGTTGCGTTCAGCACTTACCTTTCAAAGGTGCAGCAAATCACAAATGATTAAAAAAAAACATTTTATTCAAATACCAAGGTTTAGCTGAAGAAGAATATTTTGTGGTATATTTTACTTCTTTTGAAGATTAATGCTGTTAAGTTTTACTTACATACATCATTGGCTGACACACCGGCAGTATGTTTTATTTATTTTCGCTGTGGCTACTGGCAAATTAAACTTTGGAAAAATTGACATTTCATTTAAAATTGGATATGGGGATTGCATTCCAGATATCAATCATCATTTTGTGTAAATTTTTGTTTTGGAAGCCTTACTTGTCAGTTCCTAAGTTGCCTTCTGCAATATGAGAGACAGCTCCAACAGACAGATTTTTACTCTCAACCCATATGCAGCACTCTGGAGAGATGGTGCATTCCAGACAGAAAAAAGAAAGCATACAATGAATTAAACGTTTGCAGGTTTTTTGTGCAATACTTCCCAATTCTCAGCAGTCTGATCTTCATTAATTTTGCTAAAAATTCAAGATTTATATGTGCAATACCAAAAGATATTTGTCTCTAAATTGAATTGCAATTTATTTTGTACATAAAGACTTGGTTGCGTTCAGTACAAATCCAGTCCTCTTCAAAATTTCATTCCAAGCTTTATCATAAAATCATTGAAGGTCTTCTCGGAAATTAGCTTTCAGTTTGGGCAAATAAAAACTTATTGTTCCAGTCTTAATTGCTTTTACGACCCTTGCTTTCACGTTTCCTATTCTTCTTTCCTCTTTCCCTGAGAATTTCATAACTTCCCTTTGGGTTGTTATTGCTAATCCTTTCGCTTTCAAGCGGGAATCTACTGGGATGAATGATTGGTCTCCTGAGCATTGTTGCTGGCAACCTGGGGAAAAAAAATAATCTGATTCTTGAATATATAATTGCACACGAGCACTAATCTCCTAGCAGTTGTGGTTTACAATCATCCCACACAATGTGAACCTTGCTGGGTCCATCCTTTCACTTTACCTTCCTATCACATCCACCTATCTCCTCCACCCACCCACTGCCTCGCACAACAGCTGACAATTAAATTGACTGTACCAGACCAACATACTTCATCAGTAGGTTCTAAGAATTGAAAGAAGCTAAAAGGATTAAAAAATAAAATAAAAAACACATTGGAGTTGCTGGTGGAGGAGAAACAACACACAAGAAAATAGGAGCAGGAGTAGGCCACTAGACACCTACCATCTGCCCTACCATTCAATAAGGTCGTGGCTGATCTATGCTGCCCTCAGCTCCTCAACCAGAAGTTAATAGATCAGCTATGTGAATATTGTGACTGTAAAAGGAGATCAGGGGCTGGGGACTCTGCAACGATTCACTTTCTCACTGCTCAGAATCCTAAGGCACAAATTAATAGTGTGTTGGAAAACTACTTGCGTGCCTGGATAAGGACAACTCTAAAAAGATATGAAACCTGACACAACAAACTGCCTAGACACAAAGTGCTGGAGTAACTCAGCAGGCCAGGCATCATCTCTGAAGAGAAGGAATGGGTGACGTTTTGGGTCGAGACCCTTCTTGACCCGAAATGTCACCCATTCCTTCTCTCCAGAGATGCTGCCTGTCGCGCTGAGTTACTCCAGCATTTTGTGTCTATCTTCGGTTTAAACCAGCATCTGCAGTTCCTTCCTACATACAACAAACTGCATGGTTGGTACCCATCCATATTGAACACATTTTCTCATTTCATACTTGCAAACCATAGTTAAAAAGTGTAGCACTTTGCCAAGCCTTCAACACATCCTCCCAGCAGTTTCATCTTCATTTCCAAGAAAGACAATGGGATCAGGATCACCACCATGTACTGATTCCTTTTCAAATTATATGCCATCCTGAGTTAGAAAAATATTGTCTTTTTCATGGAGCTGTGGGAATACCTTATGTCAACTAACTGCCGCAGGTAAGGTAAGCAGCATTTTGAATGGTCGAGCAAGCAGTGCAACCCCTCCCTCTCCCCCTGTCTCATGGTGTATAGAAGAAAATAGTTGAACTATGTGACTGTAATAGAGGAGTTAAAGTATTCATACTTGGCCTCCCATTTCCCTTATATACTCTGTGCAGTGCCCACAAAGGTGCAAATAAAATGGTGGTATTGACAGAAATATTTATTGTGGTGCCAACAGGCATGCTAATGAATTGCATGTAGGTCTCATATTAAAGTCTTTATGTATGCTTATCCCTAAAGGATTAAATTGGGACTTTCTAATGGGCGATTTCCATCAGCTTCTGAAAACTCACTATTACTGTGGGTACATTTTCAGCTGAATTCCTTAGCTCTCCCTGATTACGCGGGACCCAAACTTTGCTTGTCCCTGCCAGTGGCAGGGAGCAGCTGAGGTGTGCTGTTACAGTGTAATGTCTGAATAGCGGAGGCCAGGGAAAGGTCTTTACAACATCTCATGGAAGGAGCTCTGTGTCTGAAACTTAAGACTGCAGTTGCAGGCTATTTTTTTTCTGAGATCATTAGCTGGAGAATGTGAAAGGCAGCTGTTCTATTGCTTGCAACCTGTAATATGTCAGGAGAGAATCTGCATGTCTACCACACCCAGATGCCTTCACAAAAGAGGGAGACAAGGTAGGGAGTCAGAACACAGCCTCTCTCACCAATAATTATTTGTTGGCAGTTGCCTATTGGCAACTCCCATAATCCCTTAAAGCTATGGGACATTTCATTGCTTTCATTGTGATATATTAACCGTAAGTTTAAATTTAATTTTGGCCGCCTTTTGGAAGAGTGCCAGTCCCTCAACGTTATGGGGAAACATGTACATGTATGTTTACGACATCCCTTTGCTGTGATTACGATACGATAAACTTTATTCATCCCCGGAGGGAAATTGGTCAGCCGACAGTCCTTGTGTGTTGTGACTGTCGGCAGACCAATTACCCTCTGCAACATGCTTAGCTGAAAGGACAAATGCCCTGTTTACTGGAAACGGTGTGCCTAAAGTACATTGGAAAATCAGTTCTACAAACAGGCCACAATATTCATGGAGTGGATGAGATGTGCCATGCAGATACCTAGACTAGATCAGATTCAGATCACCTGTTGAAAGTAAGTGCTACATAAAGTTAATTCAGTAAAAATGAATTTTCATTAGATGTAGCTAAGCTAAGATACTGATGCAAGGGAAACCAATATATTATTCGGCCCGAAACGTTGCCTATTTCCTTCTCTCCATAGATACTGCTGCACCCGCTGAGTTTCTCCAGCACTTTTGTCTACCTTTGATTTTCCAGCATCTGCAGTTCCTTCTTAAACATATTGCACATTGCTTCAGATTTGAGTTGAAATGTTCTTCCAAGTAAAGTCCTTCCAAATCTACTTAAGAGGAGGTCCATCTGAAACCAATGAATCTTGTGCCTACCACTCAGGACATACATAAAGGAGCACGAGGGATGAGGGTGTCCTCTTTCAGTGGCATCTCAGAATGTCCACAGCAGAGGCCTGTTGTGGACAAATTGATGTGGACATATTAGGGGATTTACGACAAGCCCTGCAGGAAGAAAACAGCATGGCTTAAAATTAGAGCATGGCAACCCATTGGACGAGATAAGAAAGGACAGTCTATTTGTAAAGAAGGTTCACGGACACCATTGGATCTTTACTACTTTAATGAACATACATTATTGCCCTAGCTGTATGTGGTCTGTCACGATCACTAGAGAGGAAGCTAGGGGTGTGAAGGTTACAATTATACTAACTGGTGGGGGAGTGGTTAGCATGGACATCGTCACTATCAATTAAAGGTGTATACACATATAATCTACATCCTTCCTTTATAAAACCAAACAGTGAGTGACAGGGCGACCACGTCCCATGCGCTAGGGTAAATGCAAACAGTAAGGCACGGGAATACAGAATCACACGTAATTGACGTAACGGACGGCGGCCTGACCAGGCGACCAGACCGGGTCCGAACCGCGCCATCACCTCCTTCCCCGACGGGAACAAGCGGGGACGACGCCGGGGCATGGGGGGGGCTACAGACAGGAGAACCCCTGGGCGACGAAGGCATCGGGGGGGGGGGGCGAAGAGGAGGGCGAGGAAGCCGGAGAAAGCGGACAGGAGAAGGATGAGGGGGGGACCCCAGAGGAATGGGCAAGGCACTAGGCTGCGAAAGTGGCAGTTGGGGGGCATACGGAGCCGCCGGGGGAGGGAGAGGCTCGTTCACGAGCCAGAGATGCTGGCGGGACCGGCGGTACACCTTGCCGTCGTGGTTGACAAGGTACGAACGAGGGGAGCCGCCAGAACCGACGACCATGGCCAGCTTGGAGCGGCCAGAAATGGACCTCATACGGAAGACTTGGCCGGGGAGAAGAGGGCGGAGGACACGGCAGGACCTGTCGTGGGAACGCTTTTGTTGAGACACTGGGACCGTGGGCCGCGTGAAACGGGACATGAGGCGCTGAGCCGGGGAACCCAGGGCATGGTCGCGGGAGATGTTGCGGAGGTTCAGCAGGGCCAGGTAGATGTTGGAGCGGGATAGTAGGCAACGTTCCAACAACCCTTTAGCACTGCGGACCGCGCGCTCGGCCAGGCCAGTGCTCTGCGGGTATTCCGGGCTGCTGGTGTAGTGACGAAAGTTCCTTCGTTTGGCAAAAGCACGGAACACGGCGCAGGTGAACTGGCTGCCGTTGTCCGACTGCAGGCTGACCGGGGACCCGAAGGTGGCAAAGTGGCGGCGTAGCTTCTCGATGACCACGGAGGAAGAGAAGGAGTGAAGCTTGTCAACTTCAAACCAGCTGGAGGAAGAGTTGACAAGCACCAGGAAGTGCTTTCCGTGCCATTCGAAGATGTCGGTTGCTAGCGCAGACCAGGGCAGGTCAGCAGCTGGCTGCTGCAGGAGCGGCTGCTGCTGTTGCTGCGGAGCGAGGCTGTTGCAGGTAGGGCACGCGAGACTCTATCCCAGAAGTAGCGAGGCATGTCAGGCCAGAAGAACTGGATCTGAGCGATGGAAAGGGTCGCCTCGGCCCCGGATGGCCACGATGAGCGGTTTCGAAGTATTGTTCTTGGAGTGCTGCGGGCACCACCACCTTGTGCCCCTTCACAATCACACCATCACGCAGCACCAACTCGTCACGAACCAAGAAGTAAGGCACCGCTGCGGCCGGCAGGGAAGAACGGCGGTCTGGTCCAACCCTGCTTGATGATCGCGGCCAGTTGCTGTAGCGAAACGTCAGCCGCCGTGTGCTTGGCGAGGGACTTCAACTGACTGGAGGGCACGAAATTGACGTTTAGGACTATCAGATCGGAAACGTCTCGTATGGATGTTGGGTTATGAGAGAGGCGCCCGAGACAGCGTGTCAGCAACAAACATGTCCTTGCCCTTGCGATAAACCACAGTAAAAGTGAAGCGTTGTAGCTGGAGCATCATGCGCTGGAGCCGGGAGGAGGCCATGTGTATCGGCTTGTTGAGGATGGTGACCAGAGGCTGGTGGTCCGTTTCAATAGTGAAGCAGGTGCCCAGGATATAGTCCTTGAATTTAGAGCAGGCAAAGACAACAGCCAGCAGTTCCTTTTCAATCTGGGCATAGCATTGTTCAGCGGTCGTCATCGTGCGGGATGCGTAATATACAGGCAGTTGCACCCCGTCATGGATCTGCAGGCAGGCGGCCCCCGAGGCCAAACTTAGATGCATCGCATGTGAGAACGATGGGGCGCTGGAGGTCAAAGTACTTCAACGTTGGCATGCTGACCAGCTTGGATTTGAGGGTGTCGAATGCTTTCTGGTGTTGTGGGAACCAGGCCCAGGCAGTGCCCTTTTTCACCAGGTCCCTCAGAGGGGCGCTCAGTTCACTCAGATCGGGGATGAACTTTCCCAGGTAGTTGACCATGCCCAGGAAGCGCTGTAGGCCAGGCATGTCAGCAGGTGCAGGCATCTCGGATATTGCGGCCGTCTTCTGCGGGTCGGGCTTCAGCCCCGATGCTGTGAAGACGTGTCCCACGTAGGTGACCTCAGGGTCCCGGGACCGGCACTTCTTCGGGTTGAGCTTCAGGTTGACTTCTCGGGCCCGCTGCAGCACCTGGCGAAGGTGGTGGTCGTGCTCAGCGACATTCTTCCCGTAAACCAGGATGTCGTCAACAATGATGGCACACGGAAGCCCGGAAAACAGTTGTTCCATGGTCCTTTGGAACACCTCGCTGGCAGAGTTGATCCCAAACGGCATCCGGAGGAAGCGATACCTGCCGAAAGGCGTGCTGAAGGTCGTCAGGTGCGAGGATCGCTCGTCCAGAGGTATCTGCCAGAACGAACTCTTGGCATCGAGAACCGAGAACACAGTGGCAGGGCCGACCTGTGCAGCGACATCCTCCACGGGCCACTTCTGACACCATGTAAAGTAGGTTCACGGACACCATTGGATCTTTACTACTTTAATGAACATACATTATTGCCCTAGCAGTACGTGGTCTGTCACGATCACTAGAGAGGGAGCTAGGGGTGTGAAGGTTACAATTATACCAACTGGTGGGGGAGCGGTTAGCATGGACATCGTCACTATCAATTAAAGGTGTATACACATATCATCTACACTATTGACATAAAATAGAGCACCTGGAGACTGGACATGTATTTGGATGGCTTTGTCTATTTTAGCTTTTATTATTAAAGAAATTTTCTGAAATATGTTCCTTGAATATTATCAGAGTGTAGACAATAATTGTTCCTTTAATCCTTTCACCACTTCAAGGTAGTTTCATTTGACTAATTGCTTTGGGTGTTACAATCGTGTTTGTGGATATAAATTATGGAAGGAGTGTGTTAGAAAGGAAATGACTGCATGGATGCCTCCTGGATCTGAGGTGTTTGATGAATGAAGCAACTTTGATAATATTTTAAATTCGTGATTATTTCCAGTGTCTTATAGAGTGAACAATGGAGATAATAATACGAGGCCAGTTTTAAACACAGCCCACTCCCAACTTCTGTTTACGTATTCGGAAAGTCTGGGGCGGGTGATAGAGCCATTTTTTTTTTGTTTGGGAGCTTTTTACAACTTTATGGTCTATTTAGCAAAAAGAAACTCTGCAAATGAATTCCTCTTCTGCTAAATGTTCTGTGGAAATATTTTCACCTCCATCTGATCTCCTAAAAAAATGTCATGGTCACTGCTAAACATTGAAAATAAATGTTGCCATCTTGCAGATTTTGAGACTCATTTGGACATTGAATATCTAATTATTCAACATATTGGAACATTTGTTACCATATTTTTAAATACATTAAATTTTGACAATTTACAACTTTATGCCTCTGTCCCTTTGATTTGCTCATGATATCTGTTGTGCTAGCTGATCGTTACAGAGCATATTTTGTTTATTTGTGCACATTTTTAATACAATAAAGATATCTGAATTTGTGGCAAAGTCTAATTGATATCATGTACAGATAAATCATGATTTCTAACATGTACGTGTGTGCACCTTTGTTTAATTAGATGCATTAATTAAATGTTTTAATGTTATACAGAAAATACAATGTTGTGACCCATGTAATTAATCTAATTAAATTCTAGTTGTGTGGCAAAATAAACGTTTAGAATTGATTATTTCGACCAGTTGAACTTTTGATATTAATGGAGAGTGTGTTGAACAGGTCTGATAAATGGACATATTAATTACCATTGGAGCAGGATTTTTCCATTTCAACATAGTAATGGTAGTAAGAGGCATGAGGTTTTTGCATCTCACTCAATGAAAGACAATGACCAAATCCATGCTATGTGGTGACATCTCAATCCTCTTCTCTGAGGTGGGATGGCTACGAATTGCCAGCAATAGATAAACTCATGGGGCCTCGTGTATTTTGAATATGTTGCTGTGAGATCTGGGTTAATTTGGACTTATTTCACAGTTGCCATTTAATTATCATAAAGACAAATGTGGGTCCCTTGAAGGCAGAAACAGGTGAAATTATTATGGGGAACAAGGAAATGGCAGAAGAGTTGAACAGGTACTTTGGTTCTGTCTTCACTAAGGAAGGCACAAAAAATCTCCCAGATATACTAGAGGACAGAGGATCTAGGGAGTCAGAGGAACTGAAAGAAATTTGCATTAGGCAAGAAATAGTATTGGGTAGACTGATGGGACTGAGGGCTGATAAATCCCCAGGGCCTGATGGTCTGCATCGCAGAGTACTCATGGAGGTGGCTCTAGAAATCGTGGACACATTGGTGATAATTTTCCAATGCCCTATAGATTCAGGATCTGTTCCTGTGGATTGGAGGGTAGCTAATGTTATCCCACTTTTCAAGTAAGAAGCAAAACAAAAAACAGGGAATTATAGACCAGTTAGCCTGACATTGGTGGTGGGGATGATGCTAGAGTCAACTATTAAAGAAGCAATAACGGCACATTTGCATAGCAGTAAAAGGATTGCTCCAAGTCAGCATGGATTTATGAAGGGGAAATCCTGCTTGACTAATCTTCTGGAATTTTTGAGGATGTGACAAATGAAATGGATGAAGGAGAGCCAGTGGATGTAGTGTATCTGGACTTTCAGAAAACCTTTAATAAGGTCCCACACAGGAGATTAGTGGGCAAAATTAGAGCACATGGTATTGGGGGTAGGGTATTGGCATGGACAGTGAATTGGTTGGCAGACAGGAAACAAAGAGTAGGAATAAATGGGTCCCTGTCAAAATGGCAGGCAGTGGCGAGTGAAGTGCCGCAAGGCTCGATGCTGGGGCTGCAACTATTTACAATATATGTTAATGATTTAGATGATGGAATTAAAAGTAACACTAGCAAATTTGCAGATGACACAAAGATGGTGGCAGTTTGAATTGCGAAGAGGATGTTAGGATGTTGCAGGGTGACTTGGACAGGTTGGACGAGTGGGCAGATGCATGGCAGGTGCAGTATATGTAGATAAATGTGAGGCTATCCACTTTGGCGGCAAGAACAAGGAGGCAGATTATTATCTCAATGGTGTCAGATTAGGAAAAGGAAGTGCAACGAGATCAGTGTGTCCTTGTTCACCAGTCACTGAAAGTTAACATGCAGGTATAGCAGGCTGAGAAGAAAGCTAATGGATGTTGGCCTTTATAACAAGAGGATTTGAGTATAGGAGTAAAGAGGTTCTTCTGCAGTTGTTCAGGGCCCAGGTGAGACCACATCTGGAGTATTGTGTGCAGTTTGGTTTTCCTAATTTGTGGAAGGACATCTTTGCTATTGAGGCAGTGCAGCGTAGGTTCATGAGGTTAATCCCCGGGAATGGCGGGACTGTCATATGAGGAAAGATTGGAAAGACTGGGCTTGTATTCACTGGAATTTAGAAGGATGAGAGGGTATCTTATAGAAACATATAACATTATAAAAGGGAGGAGTCTGAAGAAGGGTCTCGACCCGAAACGTCGCCTATCTCCTTCGACTGCTGCAGAAGAAAAAATGTTACCAATGTTGGGGGAGACCAGAACCAGGGGCCACAGTCTAAGAATAAGGGGGAGGCCATTTAAAGCTGAGAAAAAGCTTTTTCACCCAGAGAATTGCGAATCTGGGGAATTATCTGCCACAGAAGGCAGGAGAGGCCAATTCACTGGATGAATTTAAAAGAGAATTAGATAGAGATCTGGGGACTAGCGGAATCAAGGGATATGGGGAAAAGGCAGGCATGGGTTATTGATTGTGGTTACTGATTGTGGATGATCAGCCATGATCACAATGAATGGTGGTGCTGGCTCAATGGGCCAAATGGCCTCCTCCTACACCTATTTCCTAAATACTCTAAATCTAAATAATGTGGATATATCTGGATATGTTAATATATATTGTATATATTTTTTCAAAAATATGCCCCATATTATCAGGTTGCCATCTGAGAAATACTTGTTTAATCATTAACGGACACAATCTATGCAGTACACCAGAGGGGAATTAAAATTGGTAAAGAAAATACCTTGAGGGTGGAAATTTTAATATGAGAATTTAATTTGTTATTTTCCATATTAAGAATTTTGCAGTATTAATCCTTTTATCAGTGCTCAGCAGGTTATTTGCACAAGCACAACTGTAAGGTGATATTCATTTCCAGAACGGGTCTATGTGGAGCTCTAAACAGTGACTGATGAAAATCCTTTTGAAGGCCAGACCAAAGATGAAAATCTACATATTTTTAAATAAAGCCAGTGCTGCATGCCTAGAGAAATGTTTAGATGTCAGGAAGAAACATTCTGCTTCCTGCAGATAATTACAGCAAGAAAATGCAACTTGACAATATTTAACTATACATATGCCAAATTATTTCTGCATTCAATTATTATAACTATTTCACTAGGAAAGATACAGTATACCACGTGATTTTAATCAATTCCCTCATTTAGTATCCTTATCCTTTCTTCATAAATGAATGTATTTTAGTGGAAGTCATAGTATAATTCACTGTGCAGCTCATGGGTAATTAACTGTGACATGCTGGCATTAACTGCAATGGTCCTTCCCGTGTTACAATATCCAACTGAAGTACAGCTAGTACATACGATCAAGCATTTGGGAGACCTGCAGGAAGGATTTGCAGACTGCTGTGGGGCCGCAGGCATCTTTTGCTATGTGTAAACTTGGTTTGAGGTGATATTGGATGAGTTGAGTTAAGTTAAACGTCCCTGGTTAAACCACACAGTGCCTTTGTTGGCCTGTGTCTTTTATTTCAATACATTGCCAGGGAGTCGCTTTTCCGATATGCAAACCATTCAGATTACGAGCAGTTCACAGGAAAGGATTCCTGGTGTCATCTGCGGAAGACCTGTATACTCAGTAATAGTTGTTTTTACAGAGATACAAGGAACTGCCAATGCTAATTTATACAACAAAACAGACACAATGTGCTGGGGTAACTCAGCAGGTCAGGCAGCATCTCTGGAGAACATTGATAGGCAACAATTCGAGTTGGGATCTTTCTTCAGACTGATTGTGGTGTTGGGGAGGGAGAGAGGAAAGCTGGAGGAGAGGTTGGGGCAGGCAAAGTCTGGTGAATGTTAGGTGGATACAGATGAGGTGGGGTTTTTGAGGCAGATAGTTTGGACAAAGGCCAGAGATGAAAAGACAAAAAGTGTGAGATAAGGATAAAAGGGGTGAGAATTGTGAAGCCAGAGGTAGGAATATAAGTGGGAGGGGAGGGGGAAGGGGAGAAATCTGTCCGATCCATGTGTATATTTGTAGATTTGTTGCAGAATTGGAGAATTCAATATTCATACCGTAAGGTTGAGAGCTGTGCGGAATATGAGGTGCTGTTCCTCCAATTTGCCTGTGGCTTCACTCTAACAATTGAGGAGGCCCGGGACAGAAAGGTCAAGATGGGAATAGGTAGGAAAGGTCAACATGGGAATAGGAAGGAAAGGCAAAATGGTTAGCAACCAGGAAATCCCTCAGACCTTGGTGGAATGAGTGCAAGTGTTCAGCGAAACGGTCACCTAGTCTACGCTATAGGAGGCCTCATCAAGGCCATATCAAGAACACCAAATGCAGTGGTTGAGTCTGGAGGAGGTGTGTGTGAATCACTATCTCACCTGGAAGAAATTGTGGGGATCCCGGATGGACGTGAGGGAAGGGATTTAGGGACATCTGCAGTTGCAGAGGAAAGTACATGAGGAGGAGGTGGTTTGTGTGAAAAGGGATGAGTGAACCAAGGAGGTGCAGAGGGAGCCTTCTATCTTTAAATGGAAATATAACTGCCTGTTCCACTGCCAATTCGACTTTTTACTTGACATCAATTGTGATTAAACTTAGAAGGGCTGATTCCTGTGCCCTAAATAAGAAATGTGAATGGTAATTTTCTTTGTCTCTACCTTGAATCCTGTTTGAAGTAGACTGACTGAAATTAACAACTCCTAGTGTGAAAGTTCACAGGTGTGGACTATCATGTTGCTCTATACTTAAGGATGCTGCCTATTATGATGTGTGATATATTTTTTCTCAAATAGTGGAAACATCCTATCTTCTTTGGCATGGACATTGTAAGCTGAAGACCTGTTCCTATGCTGCACTGTTCTGTTCTATGAAGGGTGTAAAGTCATATTTTGAATATTGTGAAAATGAGCAAATTGTGCAAAAGAGAGTGCTTCTGGGGATTATTTACAATATAAAAATCAGGATGGTGTAAATCTGAAAGGTGTTTTTCATAGTAATGGATGAGATAATTATTCTAATATAAAGATTTTGTAAACATTCCTGGTTCTGGTAGAGCCAAGCGTCATTGTGACTTTGCGGACGAGCAACAAAGTGATGTAAATTGCACTTCCCGTGAAATATGATTCTAACTAAAACAAGCAATTATTTGTGACCCGAGGGACCTTCACTCGGCTGAACCTAGGAGTGTTGAAAACTTCACAGGAAAAACTGAATTTGTTAGCGACTGATTCTGCTATGAATTGTGAAAGTGAATCATCTTTATGTTCAGAAATGGCAATGTTGCGATTTTGACTCTGTGCTTCTCCTCACCCCAGTGTCTTCTGTTTTCGCCGTGCCCACTGTGAAACTACAAGCCGAAGTGGATGATAGTTCAAGGGTTTTTGGGAGAAGCAACAGCCATGGAAAAGGCTTTCTGAACCACAAGCATTGAGGCGTTCTGAACCCTGGTACCAATGTACCAATACAAAGGTAATAAAATAAAAGGACTGATTCTCTAAGAGGAGTATTTCTATACTAACAAAAAAATACTTTGGTGTGCTGTATTTAATTTTTAAGGATGACAATATATACGTGGACATAATTTTTTTCCACCTAATATCAATCTCATTATGAGGCTATTAAAATTAAAAGTTTTGCATGAAGTATATATTTCTGTAGTGTGTGTCACAAATGCCACTCTTAATAGTGTCAAAAGTACAAATTGCTACTCCTATCCTTCCAGACTGACCAATGCCTTCCACTCTCTATTATCTAAATGGTGTCAAGTTGGGAAAAGGGGAAGTACAACAGGATCTGGGAGGTCCTTGTTCATCAGTCACTGAAAGTAAGCATGCAGGTACAGCAGACAGCGAAGAAAGTGAATAGCATGTTGGCCTTTATAACACGAGGAGTTGAGTATATGAGCAAAGAGGTCCTCCTGCATATGGAGAGAAGGCAGGAATGGGGTACTGATTATGGATGATCAGCCATGATCACAGTGAAGGGCCTACTCCTGCACCTATTGTCTATTGTCTCCTTCCTCTATTGTATTACATCTCCCACCCACTTCCTCTGAACCATCCTCGCTCTCCCTTCATTCTCCCATTTCCTAACTGCCTTCCTCCTACCAGGTATTTTTATCCTTCCATTCTGTTGCTTTTCCTCCTCCAATTCCTCACCCCACAGAAGGTAACTGACCAGCACAGTGCAAAAATCTGGGGAGATATGTACAAGGTTGCAGCTTTGAAATTCTCTACCTCAATAACATTTTTCGATTGCTTGGTGTTGGATTATTTTTAAGACTGGAATTGATGGAAGTTTTGACATTGTGGGGATCTACTGGCAAAGTGGACTTGAGGTACACTTAACCAGGTGTGTGGAGCTGCAGAGACTAATTCTACAGGTTCCTTGCTAAGTTTCCAGGAGTGATACTTTTTGTTAGGGCCACTTTCACTGTAAGAGAACTTTATTGTTGGTTATATCATTTAGTCCTAAACACGCTGCCTGCCTTTTTTTTTGTTTGAACCATTGAATTGAGGGCAAGTGAAAATGTAGACTTGGGGATAGGCTAAAAGATTTGCAAACTTGCTTTTGTAGTTGTTCCTCAAAAACTATGTATGTTCCTTTATAAATGCGACTAGACTAAGTGGGACCCATTGGGTCCCAGATTCACACGGGGGGGCTGGTCCTCCAATGCAATATTCCACCTCTCCACCAATTCCAATATTGCTGGCAAGTTGGGGGGGGGGGGGGGGGGGGGAGGGCTTTCTGGAGCGCTAGTGTGGTGTTATGGGCCGAAGGGACTTGTTTCAGAGGGCTAGTATGGACATTGTGGGCCGAATGGATTCTTGGACTGGCAACTCAGTCGTGAGACCACACACACACACACGCGCACACACACATACTCACACACACATACACTCACTCAAAAAACACACACACACACACACACACTGACTCACAGGCCATATATATGGCAGTAACCTTTCTTGAATACTCACACGGCTCAGCGTGGTCTCTCCTCCTTGGGACTTCTGCAGTCAGCGGCACTTCTGCTATCAGCGTAACCTATGCACTTACAGGAAATTACACAATCAGTGCGACCTGTCCACTAAGCGGAAGTCATGGAATGAGCGGGACCTTTGAACCAAACACAGTCGGACCTAATAAAGCATTTATTCCTTCCAAACACAGTCGAACCTAATAAAGCAATGCAGTTTCAAGCACAGGCAGGGCAGTAGGCCAAACAACTCATGGCATTGTCATTAAGGGCTAACAAATCATTTATTGGAAGTACATTGCAGACTCACAGTTCAGTTGATCACAGCTTAGAATGAGAGTCGTGGCCTCTCCCTCGCGATCTTGCAGAGTGACTGATTCACGTCCTGCCATCCAGGATTTTATAGTCCTGCTACCCCCCCCCTCCCCATAAGGGGTGTTACCTTCATCGTGGTGATTGACAGTCAAGAGGATCTATTTTGTTTTTCAACAATGGGGAAAAATCCTTGGGGCCTGCTCAGCGGAGGAGGACTGTGAGTAAGATGGCCAAAAATCATACTGATATATGGTAGCGTCTTTTCTAAAAATCAATATACAGCGCAGACAGGAAGTGGTCAAGATGACACTTTTAATTATACAGATATCCTGCCCACCGCTATCCCTCATCCAGTAAAAGGAGTATTCCTGAGTATTAAAATCTATTAAAAGTTTAAGAGAACAGGGCTAAATTGAGTCATACTGGCTTGCAAAATCTTTTTCCAGAAATGTATCCTTCACAAATGAAAATGTAAGCACTGTTGTCCAGAGTTAGGTGAAGGAAAATTGGTGGATAATGGAGGAACCTGGGATATATTTTACATAACCACTTTTGGGATGTGGTTATCATGGTCAAGCCAGGATTATTGTACATTCCTAATTACCACGTTGAACACTTGCATCCTTTGCTTGCAGTGATGTTGGGGAGAGAGTTCCAGTGGCTGTACACAGTAATCATAAGGAACTGCCAACATATTTCCAAGAGGGGATGGTACACAATTTGGAGTTAAACCTGCAGGTGATAATGTCCCAATGCACCTGTTGAAAGCATTTTATTGGGAAGCATCGCAGCTTGGTTAGGGAACAGCTCCATCCAAGAAATTGCCGCAAATTGTGGACACTACCCAGACCACCACACAAACCAACTTCCCTTCCATTGGTGGTGGCTGTGTGGAATGAGCTTCCAGCAGAAGTGGTGGAGGCAGGATCGATTTTAACATTTAAGACTAAAGTGGATAGGTATATGGACGTGAAGGGAATGGAGGGGTATGGTCTGAGTGCAGGTAGATGGGACTAGGGGAAAACAAATGGTCGGCACGGACTGGAAGGGCCGAGAGGGCCTGTTTCCGTGCTGCAATTGTTATATGGTTATATGACTCCATTTACACCTCATGCTGCCTCAGTAAAGACAGCAGCATAATCAAGGACAAGTCGCACCCTGGCTACTCCCTCTTCTCCCCTCTCCCATCGGGCAAAAGGTACAGATGTGTGAAAACACATACAGTACCTCCAGATTCAGGGACAGTTCCTTCCCAGCTGTTATCAGGCAACTGAACCATCCTATCGCAACTACCGAGCATTACTGAACTGGTGAACCTCGGACTATCTTTGATCACACTTTACTGGCTTTATCTTGCACAAAACATTATTCCCTTATCATGTATCTGTACACTGTGAATGGCTCGATTTTACAGAGAGTTGTGAGGGCGGTGGAGGATGATTCTCTGGATACTTTCAAGGGAGAGCTAGATAGGGCTCTTAAAAATAGCGGAGTCAGGGGATATGGCGAGAAGGCAGGAACGGGGTACTGATTGGGAATGATCAGCCATGATCACATTGAATGGCTCGAAGGGCCAAATGACCTACACGAGTACAATAGACCCTGCACCTATTGCCTATTGTACTCGTGTATTGTCTTTCAGCTGACTGGTTAGCACACAACAAAAAACGTTTCACTGTACCTTGGAACACGTGACAATGAACTAAAATAAACTAAAACGAAACCTGCTGTCCTTGTCCTTGGGGAAGTCGCAGAAGTCGCAGATTTTGTTGGTACTGGGTGAATAACTGGGTGCATGATGCGAAAGTGATGAAGGGAATAAATAAGGTTCATTTATTGTCACATATACCAATTGGTGTAGTGAAATTCAAGTTGCCATTGCAGCGCATTAATAAGAATACAAACATAACATTGTAAAGACATTTAACATAAAACATAAAAACATCCCCCCACAATGGTTCCCACTGTGAGGGAAGGCACAAAGTCCACCCATAGTTGGGCCTATTGACCACCCATAGTCGGGCCTCCACAGTCGCCGCTACGGGCGCCGATGTTTCAGGCCCTTCTCACCGGGTGATGGTGCTCCGGCGTCGGCAGAACCCTCTCAGCGGCTTGGGATGCCTGGAACGGCCGCATCATTACCGGAGACCGCGGCTTCCGAAGCCAACAGCTGGACGGAGCGCCACCTCTGGCGATCCCGGTGAGAGATCCCAGGCTCCGCGATGTTAAAGTCATCCCCGCCGCCCGCGGCTTGCTGCTCCACAGTCCCACTAAATATTTAGTGTACGCTTATCAGGCACTGTTCCATTACCTAAGAAGGATACAAAATATCTGGACTTCACACCTTTAGCAACAAATTACACAAAACTTCACTCCTCTAACTTCACATCACTGCATCGTATCAAAGAAATTCCTTCTGTTCCACCCATTATACTCCATCAACTTGGGTGGTATCTACATCAACCCGTTTCACTCTTTCTTATTTCTGATGAAGGATCCCGGACCTGAACCAATTATTTCTTTTTCCACAGATGCTTCCTGACATGCTGAGTTCTTCCTGCATTTTGTGTTTTTATTACAGCTAAAAGCACAGCTAGTTTTGAAACATGGTCACTTGGGCCACAGATGGGATGTTGTCTGGGCCTATAGCCTTTGCTATATTCCCTACTCTCAGCCATTTCTTGGAATTCATGCAGAATGCATTGAGTTGGCTGAAGACTGGCGTCTGCGATGTTGGAGATCTTGACGGATCGAGTATTTGGCACTTGTCGCTGAACATGGTTGCAAATGTTTTGGCTTGCTTCCCTTGGCATAGATTGTAGCTAATTGTTTCAAAATTAATTAAAATAGAAAGAATTGCTATTTTTTGGACATAGTAATTTGATTTTCAAAGTGGAATGAAAATAGTTTTCTTTGACTTTGATCAAGCCTACCTACAAGCATATCCCTCCCAGCATGAACATTTGCCAATTATTTTCCATAGAAGTCTGTTTGTTTTTCACCTTGATCTGAGCACGAACACCAGTGAATCAACCGGTATCCATGCTAGAAATCACCTGACTCTGACCACAACATTTTAATTAATTATTGTCATCAAAGGTTTTTGGCATCGGATGGTGAGACATTTGGCCTTATTCCAGAGCTGTCATTTCTTACTTTAAGTATCTTGTTTCGATAAAAAGAAAACAACCATATTAAAAATATTATGGAATACCTTTGGGGGTGGAAAGGCATTTTTTTGTTTCAATTATTTGACACTCGTACAGTTATTCGTGACTGGTAATAAGAAATGAGCATCTATGAATTGGATGCCATGAAGCATAAACAAAATTAACATTTTGTAAATTTATTAGTTCATCAATTAAATAAATCTTGGTGTATGCCATAAATATAATCACAATCATGTTTTTGCATTGTTACAAAGTTAAAGTATAAATGAGATTACTATTTCTCCATCAAATAGTTATTTTTGAGTGCTGTGGACATGACTTTTTATGATAATGGGGTTATTTTTGGATATGCTCATGTTAGACATAAACTAGTTCCTTTTAACACGTTACCATTTTATAAATAGTTTTGAGTTTTTTGCAATATTGCTCATCAGTTTGCAATAACTGTGCATAACTGAACCTTGTGAAGATTTTTCACATGCAATTCTTCCAATTAGTCTGTTAGCTTAATCTCCAGTTGTCAGTTGGTTTAGAGCAGTGGTTCTTAACCTGGGGGTCGTGACCCCCTATGGGGGTTGTTTGGGGCTTTGCCGGGGGTCATGAAGGGGACACAAATAACACATCAATTTGTTGAGCTCATGTTTAGGAACCTAACAAAGATACATACCACATACAGTGTTTTGTTCACGTATGCGCATACTGGTGCCAAAAAAGTTAAGAACCACTGGTCTAGAGTTGTGTTCAGAGCTGTACCATTCATGCATTAGTCTTGTTCCATTTATCTTTGCTTTCAACCATCTTTAAATCTTGTGGATTATGGCAGGCAGCATCTTTGGAGAGAAATGGACAGGCAACGTTTCAGATTGGGACCATTCTTCAGACTGATGACGAGGAGATATAGCTGGTGATAAACTGGTACTCCATCAGTCTGAAGAAGGGTCCAGACTCGAAACATCTGTCCATTTCCCTCCACGAATGCTGCCAGACCCATTGAGTTCTTCCAGAGGCTTGATTTTTGCTCTAAATTTTAATGTCTACAATCTCTTGTCATTCCATTCTGTCTGTATCCCTTTCCACAGTTACTCGGCGACTTGCTGAGTGTTGAAGCAATACCTGTTTTTATTTAGTTATTCTTTTGACAATTGCCAGGGCTACATATTTCAACACAAAAGCAACCCTCGTGCCAACTTTGGTCAGGAGACTAAAGGGGTCAATGCATTGAATATCCAGATGTTTAAAAAAAAACCACAGATGTCATGCTTTAGAAGACCAGATTATTTATCATCATCCTGAGCCCTTGTATTGTGGTGTTGATGCTCTCTCATTATAAAGTGTCTTCGAACCTAGTGCCTACATGGTACATATATTACCTTCATTCAAGTCCCTTGTGAAAGTTTCCTTTTAACCTGTTGAATGAGCAGGTGTAAACATTGCCGTCATCATCTTTAATTTATTTGAGCTAGTACCACCTCAAAATCATGAGAGGAATAGATCAGGTAGATGCACAGAGTCTCTTGCACGGAGTAGGGGATATAGGTTCAAGGTGAAGGGGAAAAGATTTAATAGGAATCCGAGGGTAACTTTCTCAAGCTGCCAGAGAAGGTAGTTGAGGCTGGGACTATCCCATCATTAAGAGACAGTTAGACAGGTACGTGGATAGGACATGTTTGGATGGATATGGACCAAACGCAGGCAAGTGGGACTAGTGTAGCTGGTACATTGTTGGCCTGTTGGACCGAAGGACCAGTTTCCACACTGTATCACTCTATGACTATGACTCTATGTTAAGCATATAGCTACTTTTTACACAACATGTTTTGTTTGAAGTCAAATTTAAATAATTTGTTGTTGCTATGGTAGATTGAAAACAATGATTTTGAAATCATTTTACCTTAATTTTGGAAGTTGGCATTTCTGGGCATTTTGAAATTGAAAACGTAGTTCTCATTAGTTTTAAACATAAACTTTGATTGTATTTCTGAGCTCAATAATACTGGGCAAAAAAACGTAAATACTTTAAAATATATCCACACAAGTATCTGATAAGATTCTTTATAACAATGCACAGCACTTTCTATCAAGGAATCACATTTAATGCAGAGCTGCATGTTGCAATCATCATCTTTGAAGATCGCAATCACTTTCACTGTGGAGAAATGCATATATAAATCTTTTTGTGGTAAGTTGGTTTGGTGACTGTGGTATTTTGCTCCTCTTATTATCTTAGCTGCAACAGATCTTCATTTCAAAGTTATCGCCATACATTTCCATATACTCTTCCATGTCATTCTGGTCTACTTCTTCAAACCCAGTCTCATTTGTCAACTTGCCATTATCTTCTCAGAGATATTTTCAATCTCATAAATGCACAGGAGCTATGTACACATATCCCTTATGTGGACAACGTGTGAGTGGATTATCTTCCAAAAGAGCCCTGTTTTGTCCTCATTAAGAACATGTTTAGATGAGTAGCTTGTTTCTTCATTTCCTCACACAGGCGAATAGTATGCTGCCTCGCACGTTTCTTGAAATTGATCTTGAAAATATTGGCACTTTTAAAAGGTTCAACACCACCCTTATATGTTTTCAAGTCTTGCCAGAAAGGCCCTTGCTGTTTCCACAATAACAAATAACCTCACGGATTCATGCCTTTGATTCTGATCTTCCAACCACATCCTTAATCTGTTTTTTTCATTCTCTCCACTCAAACACATCAGTCCATTATAACATATTGTGCACTTGCAGGAATAACATTTTATTCTTACCTTTACCCTATTTGTTTGCACTTTTGACACTTCAAGATTTAACTATCCAAATTAATGCTAATCGTTTTCACTTCCATTGATTGCATCCAGCTTAGTATTAATGATTATAACAAGATGCTTTCATAGAGGAGGTGCAGTTCTCAAAATGAATGGGGTATTTTGAAGCAATCCTGAAGTGTGCGCCGAACAAACAGATAAATCAATAAAAAAATCTTTAGAATTTCAAAGAAGATAAAACTGTGTGGGAGATAGTCCAAGATGCATTATCATTGATGACTAGCACGTTTCAACTGTAATAGTAATGGATGCCTTGTAAATTGAGGACACATACCATATACTGTAGCTTCAGAGGTGTAAGGGACAAATTTGCAACTTGAGTAATACGTTTATTGATTTCATGTACTATTTCGTAATGTACCAAAGACATACTTAGTGAATTGCAAAATGTACTGAGGGGAAAATGGCTCCAAAAACGTTTCTGTGATAGGGAGGTATTAGGGGAGTAAGGAAATGAACATACGGGAATGATTTTGAAATTGAAGTGTTCTTCAACAGGAAATCAATCTAAGCCATTGAACAGAAGAATGATGGGCGGGTGGAGCCTTTTCTGCAGAGGGCTGAGCCACATCATCATGGAAGTTAATGAATTTGCACAAATTGAATTTGAAAAGTAGATAACATCATGAGAAAGTAGAAAATTCTCAGAGTATGTGCAGCTGGAAATCATCTCTGGTTTCAGAAACCACATGATATGCAATAATGCTGGTAAATTAAGTAAAAATTACAGCATTTAGGTTTAGATTAAGTTTTAAATTACTTGGAAATTATGAAAGGATTTAAAGATTTTAGCGGCTTTGGTGGATTTATGTAAAATTCCCACCAAATCTTAAAACGTGAGCACTGGATCTTAAGGATATCCCACTGTGTTTGTGTTCAAGGAAAGGCATTAGTACTGGTTCAACCAGAGAGATTTATAATTGAATTTATTTAAACATGGAGCCATGCAAGTTCAGAACAGGATGTGGCTATCTCTTTGGAAAATGATACACTTTAGAGGACAAATTTCATTTCTCATCAATTGAGGTTTTATCTGTTTTGTTCTTGAAGCATCACTCTACTGAATATACTGAAATATACTGAAGGAACACACCAATCAATTATTTTAAGATACCTCCATATATTGCCACACAATTTCCTACTCTCATACTTCATGTGGTCCACTTTAATTATTGTACAACCTCCAATGTATAATTGACAGCCTGCATTGTAGTGACGCAGATCTTTTTTTTAATATAATATTTTTATTAGAAGTAATCCATCATAACAACGGTATAACAACTTTTCAAATACACAACCAACTTATTTCAATAAGTATACGGATGTTACAAATCATTCTTATAAACTTCTATTTTTTACAAAGTAGAAAGAAAAGAATAGATTTTAATCAATAAGAAGTGTTTAACTAATAATTTTCAGAGAAGAGATAGAGATATAGAGATATAGAGATATAGATATAGAGATATATAGATATATAGATAGATATATAGAGAGAGAGAGAGAGAGAGAGAGAGAGAGAGAGAGAGTATAGTAAACATCTTAATAGTGAATAACACAATTTCAAATGACGATATCAATAGAGACAAGCATACAAATCCAAAAAAATATATATTTTCATCTAATCCTGCTGGGTACCCATTGAGTTGTGATGCCAAGAACAGCTACCCCTTCAAATATTCTGTATATGGAGACCATATCTGTTCAAGAGTTCGTATTTGTCCATTAAGACAAATCTGATTCTTTCCAAATGCAACGTCTCCAACATTTCCACTGTCCACATTTTAATTGTGGGGGATAATGTTCCCTTCCAAAATTTCAATATTAATTTTTTCCCTATTATCAAACAGTAATCCAAGAAATTTATTTGATTTACTGTTAATATTAGATTTGAATCCGGAACTCTTAATATTATTAATTTTGGATCTGGGTCCAGTTTAATTTTAAGAACTTCAGAGATAACTCTAAAGATTTCTGTCCAATAATAGTTGAGTTTTATACATGTTACAAAACTATGCGTTGTTAGCTTCCAAGTTCTGACATTTATCACAAATAGAAGAAATGTTAGGATAAATTCTATTTAATTTCGTTTTTGAATAATGTAATCTGTGTAATACCTTATTGTATCAATATATGTCTAGCATTTAATGAGCAACGATGTATAGATTATAGGCTTTCTTCCCAAGTTTCCTTCGTTATAGATAAACCCATTTCATTTTCCCATGTTTGTCGATATATTTTCTAAGTTGGGATTTCCCTATCCAAGATAGTATTGTATATATACGCTATTAATTTTTCAGTATTTGGGTGTTTATAAACAATTCATCTAATAATCCTGGTTTTCTATTTTTATAGTCTTGCGTATTTGACTTAATATAGTTTCTAATTTGTAAATACCTAAATATGTTATTTGACTGCAATCATAGATATCCTGTAACTCTTGAAATGAAATAAATTTTCCTTTCTTGTAAAGGTGTTCTATCCTTTTAATTCCTAAATCATTCCAGTGTCTAAACCCCTTGTCCAATACAGAGGGCTTAAACAAAGGATTATTCATAATTGGCAAACAAAGTGACAAATTATCCATATGTAGGGTCTTAACTATTTGTTTCCAAATACGTCTATTGCTATGAATTATAGGGTTATCACCATACGTTTTTTTTGTACTTCCCTTGGTGCAAAAAGAATCGAACCTACATCAAAAGGCAAACAGTCTTTCTTTTCCACCTTTAGCCAGCTTGGCTCATAATCTAAATTTACCAACCAAAAATTCATATTCTTAATCTGAACTGCCCAGAAATAATATATGAAATTTGGTAGTGCTAGTCCACCATTTATTTTAGATTTACGTAGATGTTTTTTACTTATTCGATGGTTTTTATAGTCCCAAATAAAACTATTAACCAAAGTATCTATTTTTTTTAAAAACATTTTAGGGAGATATTATGGGATGGCTTGAAATAAATATAACAATTGTGGCAAAAAAAAATCATTGTTATAGCATTTATTCTACCGATCATTGAAATAGGTAGTGTTTTCCAATATCATTATTTTTTTAGTTTATTTAACAATTGAGGGTAATTATATTTAACTAGACAGTTATAGGATTTAGATACATTAATTCCTAGATATTTAAATTTGTCCGTGACTATTTTAAGTGGGAATTGTTCTAGTATATTTAATTTTATTCCAGTTATAGGCATAATTTCACTTTTATTCCAGTTAATTCTATACCCAGAAAATGTGCCAAACTTAGTTATAACATTAAGTAGATTGGGAATACTAATCTCCAGTTTTGTGATATAAATTAAGATGTCATCTGCGTATAGAGATACTTTATTTGTTGTAGTTTTGGTATTATATCCATATATTTCTGGTTCTGATCAAATCATTTTGGCTAATGGTTCTATTACCAGAGCAAATAGTAATGGTGATAACGGGCATCCTTGTCTACAACCCCTAAAGAGATTAAATTTTGCTGATAACATTTGATTTGTTAATATTCTTGCAGTTGGATTCGAGTATATGATTTTTACCCATTTGGAAAATCTATCCCCCAGTTGAAATTTCTGCATTATTTTAAATAAATATGGCCATATTTACCTGGTCAAATGCTTTTTCAGCATCTAAAGATATGACAGCTAGTTCAATATCATTCATTCTTTTTGAGTATATGATATTGAATAGACGTCTCAGATTATAAGATGAATAGCGTTTTGGGATAAAACCTGTTTGGTCATGATGTATTAAGTTATTAATCACTAAACTTAGCCTCCGAGATAACATTTTAGTTAGTATTTTTTGATCAGTGTTTAAAAGAGCTATTGCTCTGTATGACCCAGGGTCTTCCAAATCTTTATCAGCTTTAGGGATAAGTGTAATTGTAGATTAATTTAATGATTCTGGTAACTTTCCTTGTTCATAAGCATATTTATATATTATATGTAAACGTGGAGATATCAGATCATAAAACTTCTTTTAAAATTCAACACTTAAGCCATCAGGGCCTGCGGCCTTTCCGTTATTTCATGATCCAATTGATTCTTCAATATCTTTTACTGATATATCAGCATTTAACAAGTCTCTACCTTCCTGATCCAAACTATTAATATGACATTCTTGTAGGAATGTTTCCATTCCATCTGATTGTCCTGCTAGTTTAGATGAGTAAAGATTTTGATAATATTGTAAAAATGTATCATTGATATCTTTTGGTAAAGTCAATATTTCTCCTTGTTCAGATCTAATTTTATGTATCATTTTCTCCTCATCTAATTTTTTAAGCTGGCGTGCCAGTAATTTTTGTGGTTTATCCCCAAATTCAAAGTGTACTTGTTTAGTCTGTTGAAAAAGTTTAATAATCTGATTTGAATATATTTTATTTAGCTTATATTTTAATGATGCAGTTTTATTATTTAGCCCCTTAGAAGGGGATATTGCATTTTCAATATCTAATTGTTTTATTTCATTTTCCAACTTTTGTTGAGTCTTTCGATTAAAAGTATGCGTGTGCTGATATTATCGCACCACGCATAAATGCTTTAAATGTATCCCAAAGCAGTGATGGTGAAATTCCAGGTTTGTCATTAGTTTCAAAAAATAATTTAATCTGTTTTACCAAGTAATAATAACAAGCCTTATCATTTAATATTTGAGGGTTGAGTCTCCAGTTACAGGTTTTAATAGTTATGTCTTTTAATTTTATCTTAAATGTTAATGGAGCATGATCCGAGATAATAATTTTATGATATTGAGTCATACGTAAATGGGATTAGTTTTGAATCTATTAAAAAATAGTCTTTCATTGGATAGATTCCGAATACAGGGGAAAAAAATGAATATTCTCGACCAGATGGGTTATCTGTTCTCCAGATATCCTGAACATTTGCTGTGTTAATAAAATAATTTATAAGTGTACTTGACTTAGAAGTGGTTTTCCTTTTCATTAATGATCTATCTAAATAATTATCTAAGGTACAATTAAAATCATCTCCAATTATTAGATTATGGTGAGTGGATATAGGGATATTGTTAAATATTTTCTTGAAGAATAATGTGTTATCAAAATTAGGACCATATATATTCATAAGGATTACTTTTTTAGAATGTAATTCACCTGTAATTATTATATATCTACCCTCAACATCTTCTATTATTGAGCTTTGTTTAAAAGGTATACCTTTACGAATAATTATTGCTACCCCTCTAGAAATATGTGTAAATGAAGAGTGATAAACTTTGGAAATCCATTTTGCTGTTAATCTATACTGCTCGTCTTTTTTAAGGTGTGTCTCTTGGAGAAAAATAATATCAGATTTCAATCAAATAGAGCTAAAACCCTCCTTCTTTTAAATGGTTCGTTAATTCCCTTAACATTCTAACTACAGAAGGTGATTCCATCACCCCCAATCCTAGTATTTATGTCATACATGTTATTATTAATGTGGTTTATAATGGAGTAGATGTCTCAGCTCATCCAACCCAATCCTATACCCAAACATCAGATCGATGAAATTTAATTTCTGTGTCATTGTCTTATAAACACGTCTTTTTGAACTAACTATATAATAACAATCATACTTAAATCCATATAATATATAATATGAAATAAAATACATAATATAAAAGTAATAATAAAAATGTGAGTAAAGTAAGTGATGTTAGTAAAGTGTAAGGGGAAAAAAAGTGACTACAACTATAATTAGTGTAGTTAGTATTAGTGTAAGCCACACTAGCGTGGCTATTAATCTACAGACTTCCGTGAAAAAAAGATGTTAATAATTCCAGCTCCGTTTTTGCCTTAAGGGCTATATATGTCGGGGTGGGGTATTAAATTTATATACTTAATAATTAATTAATAATACTACTAATATCAAATATAGTTAGTGTCATAGCACTATATTAGGAGAGCTAATGTACATTTTTAAGGGGTAGGTAATACAAAACTATATTTATTAATAATCCATCCATCCCTCCTTGACCCCAAGATAGAGTCCATGTCCATTGATCCTCCTTCCCTGCGGGTCCTCCTTCAGTGTGGATGGGCAGTATCATCAGGTAAGTGATCAATAATATTCAGTATTCTTCATCTTCATCTACTTCTTCCTCTTCCAGTTTCTTCTGAATGTTTCGAGCGAATTCAAGAGCTTCTGTATGTTTGGTGGTGGTGCTCCTTGTTATCATGTTACTCTTAATGTTGCCGGGTACGTCAGGCCATATCTCAGCTTCTTTATGTTCCTCAGGATACCTCTTGTTTCTGTAAATAAAGATCTTCTCTTGGCCACTTCCGCAGGGTAATCTCTGAAGAGACTGATATTGTCTCCCTCATATTTAAGATTTTTCTTATGTATTATTATCTTCATCATATCTTCAAAAACATGATCGTGTCACCTTCACAATCATCTGTCTTGGGGGAGCATCCCTCCTAGGGGTACATCTCAATGCCCTGTGTGCTCGGCCCAGCAGAGGTTCTTGGTCCAAGTTCAGAATATCTTTTAGGAGTTTTGCAGCAAATTTTCGAGGGTCTTGATCTCTTTCTCGGCCTTCGCTCAATCCAACAATACGCAGATTTTGACGCCTTTGACGTCCCTCCAAGTCAATGCATTTCTCAGTTATTTTGTGTAATAATTCTGATAAACGTTTGTTCTCGGCAAGACGCTTCTCGGCTGATTCAGTTAATTCTTTTATTACGTCATTTTGTTGGTTAAGTGAAGTTTTAATAGGTTCTAACTTGGCAGCAACTCCATCTCACCAGTTTTACGGTTTACGTCATCCAACTGTTGTTGCAAATCAGTACCCGCTTTATCTTTCCATTCGTCCATCATAGTCTTTACAGTAGTTATAACTTCTTTTTTGAACTCGTCTTTCAAATTTTCATGATACACTAAAATATCATTTCTTAAAGTCTTTATTTCCTCTTTATATTCTTTTTTCATTTCCTTAAGCATTTGTTTTAGCTCATCCATAATAATTTTTTTGAGGTCATCCATCTTTAAAATATCTTCCTGGGAGTCACTCAGACTCGAGCCCGCGGCTCCAGTGAGGCCTACTTCCTTTTTCACAGGCTTTTTCACTTGGGGGGGGAGGGGGGGGGGAGCGATGCATCGACATTTTCTTAGTAAAGTCGCGCGCCTGATGACGCCACGCACCTTTTTAACGCTACCGGAGCCGTTCACACCCATTCTCCTCTGGTGAGTAGTTTCAGTTAACCCCTTTTACCCCTGTTTTTCATACAATTTTTAGCGGAGCTGAATGGCACGAGTTCCACTCACTCCATAGCGCCTAGTGACGCAGATCTTAAAAGCAAAATTATTCTCTCTTGAGTAATCACTTTGTGCTTCGAGCTGTGGTTTATTATGATCAGTATATTTGTGGTTCTGAGAGGACATTCGACACAGGACTGAATTTTGCCAAGTTTGGCTTGCATCAATTACAAGGAGACTTTCCCCAAATCAGCTATCATGATCAACAAACCATTTGGTTTTTGATCTGTTTTGATTTGAATTTGTGTGAGTTGTAGATTAAGGCAGCTTCCCCAGTAAGTTAAATAAGGCATTAAGCAAGTAAAGTAACAAGAAAACCAACCTATCATTACCAATTAATGTGATCATAACGGGGTAGGTTAACAAAAGATTATATCTTCCCTGGTTCATTTGGTAACAGTCTCATCTTTGTGCAACGGTAATGAGATCAAACCTCATTTCAACTCACCATGGATATCTCATTTCAACTCACCATGGCTGACTTCCCCACTGCAGTACCGATAACACCAGAGTTCCTCTGTTACAACATTTAAAAAGAAAATAATAAATACAAGCAAGTTTAATCCATTAAGCCCTTTGTGCCTCTTTTACCTTTAAGCAAGATCATGGCAGATCTTTTACTTCAGCACCTCTGTCCTGCCCCAACCCCACATTGCCTAATTCAGCAAATCCTCAAATATCTACGAATCTCTCTATTATACTCAGCAACAGATTCTCTGCACCCTTATTGGGTAAAGAATGTAAGGTTTTACTGCCTCTGGGTAAAGAAAACTCTCCCCATCTCAAGGCTTGTTGGCTGATCACTTATATAAGACAGTCACCCCAGGTCCAGACATGCCAGCCAAAGGAAAGGTCATCCTTACAACTGCCCCGTCAATACTGCCAAGAATTTTGGGTGTTTCAGTAAGATTACCTCTCAGTAGTAGCAGTAACAGGATTGGTTTGAGTCAGCATGGATTTTCGAAGGGGAAATCATGTTTGGCTAATATTCTGGATTTTTTTTGAGGATGTAACTAGGAAAATGGACAAAGAGAGCCAGTGAATGTAGTGTACCTGGACTTTCAGAAAACATTTGATAAGGTCCAACACAGGAGATTATTGGGCAAAATTAGAGGACATTGGGGGTAGGGTACTGACATGGATAGAAAATTGGTTGGCAAACAGGAAACAAAGAGTAGGGATTAACAGGTCCCTTTCAGAATGGCAGGCAGTGACTTATGGGGTACCACAAGGCTCAGTGCTGGGACCACAGCTATTTACAATATACATTAATATTATTGGGATTGGACACACTAGATGCAGCAAACATGTTCCTGATGTTGGGGGAGTCCAGAACCTGGTGCCTACAAGGTGAATTTAGGGAGCTAGGAGGTAAACTTAAAAGTAGGACCTCAAAGGTAGTAATCTCCGGATTACTACCAGTACCACGGGCCAGTCAGAGTAGAAATAGGAGGATAATGCAAATGAATACGTGGCTTGAAAAGTGGTGCAAGGGGGAGGGATTCAAATTTTTAGGGCACTGGGACCAGTTCTGGGGGAGGTGGGACCGGTACAAACAGGACGGTTTGCCAGAAAAAGCAGCATACCAGAGGACTGGGAGAAATTCAGAGACCAGCAGAGGAGGACAAAGGGCTTAATTAGGAAAGGAAAAATAGATTATGAAAGAAAACTGGCAGGGAACATAAAAACTGACTGCAAAAGTTCTTATAGATATGTGAAGAGAAAGAGGTTAGTTAAAACAAATGTAGGTCCCTTGCAGTCAGAAACAGGTGAGTTGATCATGGGGAACAAGGATATGGCGGACCAATTGAATAACTACTTTGGTTCCGTCTTCACTAAGGAAGACATAAATAATCTGCCTGAAATAGCAGGGGACTGTGGGTCAAAGGAGGAATTGAGTGAAATCCAGGTCAGTCGGGAAGTGGTGTTGGGTAAATTGAATAGATTAAAGGCCGATAAATCCCCAGGGCCAGATAGGCTGCATCCCAGAGTACTTAAGGAAGTAGCTCAGGAAATAGTGGATGCATTATTGATAATCTTTCAAAACTCTTTAGATTCTGGAGTAGTTCCTGAGGATTGGCGGGTAGCAAATGTAACCCCTCTTTTTAAGAAGGGAGGGAGAGAGAAAACGGGGAATTACAGACCAGTTAGTCTAACATCGGTAGTGGGGAAACTGCTAGAGTCAGTTATTAAAGATGGGATAGCAGCACATTTGGAAAGTGGTGAAATCATTGGACAAAGTCAGCATGGATTTACAAAAGGTAAATCATGTCTGACGAATCTTGTGGAATTTTTCGAGGATGTAACTAGTAGCGTGGATAAGGGAGAACCAGTGGATGTGGTATATCTGGACTTCCAGAAGGCTTTCGACAAGGTCCCACATAAGAGATTAGTATACAAACTTAAAGCATACAGTATTAGGGGTTCAGTATTGATGTGGATTGAGAACTGGCTGGCAAACAGGAAGCAAAGAGTAGGAGTAAACGGGTCCTTTTCACAATGGCAGGCAGTAACTAGTGGGGTACCGCAGGGCTCAGTGCTGGGACCCCAGCTATTTACAATATATATTAATGATCTGGATGAGGGAATTGAAGGCAATATCTCCAAGTTTGCGGATGACACTAAGCTGGGGGGCAGTGTTCGCTGTGAGGAGGATGCTAGGAGACTGCAAGGTGACTTGGATAGGCTGGGTGAGTGGGCAAATGTTTGGCAGATGCAGTATAATGTGGATAAATGTGAGGTTATCCACTTTGGTGGCAAAAACAGGAAAGCAGACTATTATTTAAATGGTGGCCGATTAGGAAAAGGGGAGATGCAGCGAGACCTGGGTGTCATGGTACACCAGTCATTGAAAGTAGGCATGCAGGTGCAGCAGGCAGTGAAAAAAGCGAATGGTATGTTAGCTTTCATAGCAAAAGGATTTGAGTACAGGAGCAGGGAGGTTCTACTTCAGTTGTACAGGGTCTTGGTGAGACCACACCTGGAGTATTGCGTACAGTTTTGGTCTCCAAATCTGAGGAGGGACATTATTGCCATAGAGGGAGTGCAGAGAAGGTTCACCAGACTGATTCCTGGGATGTCAGGACTGTCTTATGAAGAAAGACTGGATAGACTCGGTTTATACTCTCTGGAATTTAGGAGATTGAGAGGGGATCTTATAGAAACGTTACAAAATTCTTAAGGGGTTGGACAGGCTAGATGCAGGAAGATTGTTCCCGATGTTGGGGAAGTCCAGGACAAGGGGTCACAGCTTAAGGATAAGGGGGAAATCCTTTAAGACCGAGATGAGAAAGACTTTTTTTCACACAGAGAGTGGTGAGTCTCTGGAACTCTCTGCCACAGAGGGTAGTTGAGGCCAGTTCATTGGCTATATTTAAGAGTGAGTTGGATGTGGCCCTTGTGGCTAAGGGGATCAGAGGGTATGGAGAGAAGGCAGGTACGGGATACTGAGTTGGATGATCAGCCATGATCATAGTGAATGGCGGTGCAGGCTCGAAGGGCTGAATGGCCTACTCCTGCACCTAATTTCTATGTTTCTATGTTTAAGAATAAGGGGTTGGCCATTTAGGACTGAGATGAGGAAAAACTTTTTCACCCAGAGAATTGTGAATCTGGGAATTCTCTGCCTTAGAAGGCAGTGGAGACCAATTGTCTGGATGCTTTCAAGAGAGAGTTAGATAACAGAGTCAAGGGATGGTGAGAAGGCAGGAATAGGGTACTGATTGTGGATAATCAGCCACAATCGCCTTTTCCTGCATCTATTGCATATTGTCATTCTAAAGTCTAGAGAGTCAAGGCACAACCTCTATAAATGACGTCCCTCCCAGAAATCTGTCTAGTGAACCTTCATTTTACAGTCCCTGTATTTTTGAATGCAAGGACACTGTGGTCTCTCTGAACACCAACATCTTTCAGCTTCTCACCATTTAAAACATTCTCCGCTTATCCAAGAGTGGGGGAGGGTGGAGCGGTTTGATCAAATTTGACGATTTTGTATTCCAAAATTAATTGACTGTAAAATGTCAACCAAAAATGTAACCTTCCATTTGATTTGTAATGACATGCAGCATTGTCTCAGCATATGTCTGCAGGTCAACATATAGGGAATTTAGTTATTTCCTTAAACTGGAAGGGTATCTATCTATTCATATCTAAAACTCTGATGTGCTCTCCGGTGTGTGTGTTTTTTTTATTTGCGCAAAACAATACAGATAGCGCTACAATTTTCCGCCAACTTACTCACCATACTATTGTGCTCCAAGTGCAATTAGTTTGTTCCGATTGGTGGTATATTTTCAAAGTTATTAAGGTTTAAAATTCATTAAAACCACGCATGCGCAGATTGGTCTCCTCTCCGGTCAGTCAATGCCACAGCGACGCCCTTTCCTGCACTGCAGCCTCTCCCGCCTCACTCACAAACTCCTCTCACCCCTCCTCACATTAACTTGTCTACCGTCTCCCCCACCACCGATGGCGGCTGCGAGGGCGGGGTGGGGGGGTCAGTGGAGACCCTGGTCCCGTCTCTCTCTCCCTACCTTACACCTCTTCCCCACCGCTGCGGCAATGGCGGTCCCGTCTATCCGTCCCCCCGGGTGAATGGCTGTGACCGTACATCTCCTCCGCCGCTGTGGTAACTCACCCTCATGGCCCTCTCAGAGGAGATATTCTCCACCAGCTCGTCGGATCTGCGCCTAGTCTAGTATTTTTTAACACTTCCAACACCAGGTTTAGCTGCTGAATTTTTAGCAACAGAAAATCTGAGTTGAAAAAGGAATTTGGTATGCTGACCTCCAGAGAGGATAGTTTTTTTCCACAAAATTCCATGCCCAGTGCAATCTGCATAGACTTCAATTATGTGCTTATTAAGTAGACTTCAGGCACATTTGTTGTGCTAAATGGATGCTGCTTATAGCATTAATGCCAACTTGGATGTTATAAACAAAACACAAAACTTCCTTCTGCAGTTGTACTGAGCTCTAGTGAGACCACCTGGAGTATTATGTCAGTTTTGGTCCCCTAATTTAAGGATGGACATTCTTGCTATTGAGGGAGTGCAGCGTAGGTTTACAAGGTTAATTGGCGGGACTGTCATATGCTGAGAGAATGGAGCAGCTGGGCTTGTACACTCTGGAGTTTAGAAGGATGAGAGGGGATCTTATTGAAACATTTAAGATTGTTAAAGGTTTCGACACGCTTGAGGCAGGAAACAGGTTTCCAATGTTGGGGGAGTCCAGAACCAGGGGTCACAGTTTAAGAATAAGGGGTAATCCATTTAGAACGGAGAAGAGGAAACACTTTTTCTCACAGAGAGTTGTGAGTCTGTGGAATTCTCTGCCTCGGGAGGTGGAGGCAGGTCCTCTGGATGCTTTCAAGAGAGAGCTAGATAGGGCTCATAAAGATAGCGGAGTCAGGGGATATGAGAAGGCATGAACAGGGTACTGATATGGGGATGATCAGCCATGATCGCATTGAATGGTGGTGGTGGCTCGAAGGGCCAAATGGCCTACTCCTGCACCTATTGTCTATTCAAATATATTTTCTCTATGCAATTGTTATTTGGTCCTTTCTAAGTGAGTTGAAATGTGAACCAGGCATTTTGCAAGGAGTAGCTGCATGTTAGGCTGCGCTGTCCTTACATGCTGAGCCATGGGAAGCGGGTGGCGTAGTTAAAGCAGTCTCTCAATGACAGCCCATTGGGAGGGGGAAGATGAGAGGGAAATCCAGGGTGGGGTAAGCAACTATAAATGGGTTTCCCTTCAAATGATGGAACAGGTCGATTGTGCCCTGCGACTGTAGCCTCATGTTCAGCATAACCACCAAAGTCACAGATCAATGTGTCTCTGAACTACGTGCATTGAGCACATCACAGACTCCCTTGATCTTTGCAGAGGGCTACTAGCACTAGTTTTTAAAATAAAAATTACAAGGCTATTTGCCCACAAAAGCAACATTCTGGTGGAAGGAGGAGTGGAAATAGATCGGACAATTCTTTCAAGTTTAGTTGACTACTTTCAGCATGATACCTTATTTAATTATGAGTTGTTTACAAAGGCTGCAAGTCACTACCTTTTGATTCAATTTCTCTTGTTAAGTAGTTATCATAAGCAGTTCATGACAATGATGCCACCATATGCCGGAAACATAAATTGAAACTGATATTAGGATGAACCATGACAAGAAGTACTTGTCCAATTTCCAGAAGAGCAGGGCTTCCACAGCAACTGGACGCAAATAACTCAAAGAAACCACAATAACTTTTTTGTGAATAATTTAAGCACAGAAACCATACAGGTTGATCCAATTTCCTGGTATCGACCTGCACTCAAGAATAGAAATTATTGTTAGCAGTTATTGCACATGAAAGTCCTGCACATTTCTCTGGGCAATTTTTCAATCTCTGCCACCTGCACAAAGACCACCAGACACACATTGCCTTAGCATTACAGCCTTCCAGGCTCCCTGGTTCATGCTTCTGTCACTTCCAACCACACTCCTTCTTGTGGCACTTACCCTTGCAACCACAGGTTTCCTTTTACTTTGTTCTCTGCCTCCAGGGATCCAAGCAGTCCTTCCTGGTGAAGCAGTGATTCACTTGCACTTCATCCAATCTATTGCACTGCATTTACTATTCACAACAAGACCTCCTCCACATCAGACAAAACACATGCTAACTGCTTTCTGGAGCACCTGCATTCAATCTATAGATTGATTCTGATTTCTGTTGCCTGCACTTTAATTCTTCAGCTCACTCCCACTCTGATCGCTTGTCTTTGGCCTCCTGCACTGTTATATCCCAATATAACCTTGTGGAACAGCAATGCCTCTTTTGACAGGTACATTTTAATTTTATAGACTGAATATCAAATTCTACAACTTTAGTTACTCGCTTTCTCTTTTTTAATAGAACTTGCCAATCCATTTGAGATGTTGGCTCAGTGTTCCTCTCTCCTGAGCAGCTGGGCATGTGCCACATCTCTGTATTTTGCATCTTTTATGCCCTTGTTTTATAGTTGTTGTGTCTTTTTGTTCAGGGCTGTCTGACTATCCTGATAATGCACTGATGCATTTACAGCCCATCTCCAGGGCAAGCCTGACCTCAGATACTCCCTTTGCACTTTTTATTCTCCCTCCCATGTTCTCTGCAACTTAAAAGTAACTGAATTCCTTTCTTTCCCCCAAAAAAGACACAAAGTGCTAGAGTTACTCAGTAAATTACTCCATAACTTCTGGTGTCTTTTTTTGTAAATCCGCATGTGCAGTTCCTTGTTCCTTTCTTTCCCAATTCTGCAGAAGAGTCACAAATCTAATTAATTAACTGAGTGTTTTAAGCATTTTCTCTTTGTGTTTAATGTTTGTGCATTAATTCAAGATATTTTTCAAAATATACACCACAAATATAGCAAGTATTTATCCATTCTAATGAACAATCATTTCTAAATGCGTTGTCAGTCGGATGTGGGGATACTCAAAGATATATAATTTCTTCCATTTTCTTTTATCGCCTGATTCATTAAACAATTACACATTATAAAAGTATGCTTTTGTACAGCAGTCTTTTGTGCTTTTTATTATTGTACCTTTAACTTTAAGGTAATTCGGTTCATGCCTGATAAATCTTTCAAACCATCCTGGTTAAGATGACTTATTCAGTGAAGTTAAGAACAATGGTTCCTCTGATATATCAGTTGGCTTCATGCAGTGGTTGTGATATAGAAATGACACGTTTCACAGAGCTATTTCTAAATGTTGCAAGGTTTATGCTGTGAACAGGTAGCAACTTGCTGCTGTCAGTCTTTTTCATTCTCCGTGTAAATAAAATTCTTTAATGTAACAACAAAGCTGTCAACAATGAAGCACACAAATAAACCTGAGGAATTGAAAATGTGTGACTGAAAAACCTTTGTGAATATCTCTTTAATAAAAGTAATTAAATGCAATTAATGATGTCAGATGATGGAAATATGTAAAATGCTATCAGTCAACACTGTATTCTTCTTTGTCAGTGCATCAGTTGAACCCTACATTATTTTATTTTTATGTTCTTTGGATAACTATGTTGTTTAACTAATTTTAAAATTTCAACATCAAGTTAATCTTTGTATCCATGAGCTATAGAACGGAACACACATAGGTTATTTAAAAACGGCAATCATGATTTTAAATCTGCTTCTGTTGAACATGCTGTGTACTATGCATGTAATACACTTTCAATACGAATTTAAAAGTAGTCCCAACTCTAATTAAGCTTCTGCATCGTCACTATATCCGAATGGATGCAACTTCTTAATTGGGAATATTTCCAATAAAGTATTTTTAGATCTGGTTCATTGCTCTGTACATTGCTTCTGATGTAGAGATTAGAACTTGTCACATTGCTCTAAGGTAGATAAAAATGCTGGAGAAACTCAGCGTGTGAGGCAGCATCTATGGAGCGATGGAATAGGTGACGTTTCGGGTAACATTACAAGTCTGAAGAAGGGTCTCGACCGGAAATGTCACCTATTCCTTCGCTCCATAGATGCTGCCTCACCCTCTGAGTTTCTCCAGCATTTTTATCTCCGATTTTTTTTCAGCATCTGCAGTTCTTTCTTAAACATTACTCTAAGTGTGATCTAGCAGAGATTGTATATACGTTTCTGAGAACAAGGCCTAAATTTCTCAGTCTGTTCCACGTACATATATTTAAAAAATATATATTCTACAAAAATATTCTGAACCTTATCAAAGAACGTTCTCTTGAGTAATGCCCTTCCTACCAACGTGCTATGCACAGCAGAATCCCAAGAAGGCTGCTTACTACCACTTTCTCAAGGGCAATTGGGGATGGGCAATCAAATGCTAGTTCAGCCTGCGAAGTATACATCCATTGAATGAAAAATAAACAGACACTGAGGGATCTGGGTGTCCTATTGCAAAAAGCAAGCAGATATTGCAAATAATTAGGAAAACTAACCATATTACCATTCAGTGGTAAGGAAATTGAATTTGGAAGTAGGGAAGATTAAGCTTCACTTACAGTATATGGAGCATTGATGAGACTGTATCGCTTTCCTTATTTAAAGAAGAACGTTAATATGATTAGAAGCAATTTATAGACAATAACTAGAATGGATCAATTGTCCACTGTGGAAACATTGGACAGGCGAGGCTCATATCCATGAGGGTTTAGACGTGTGAAAAGAAACGATTGGAAAGTAAAAATCAAGATTGTTTAATTGTCGTATGTGCTGATAATGGAACAATTATTGCTACAACTTTACAGGCAAATATACAATGATCAATAATACAATAAATTATCACTAAAACTAGATAACCAGGCCTTAATTGTGTAAACCGAATAGTGCTGAGGGGTCTGGAAAGGGTAGATATTGAGAGGATATTTGAAGTGGATCAAAAATTTGATAAGCAAAGGTTGAACAGTCACGGAGGGTAGGCTGCAATACAACTTTGAAATTACAGTCAAATCAGCCAGAAATTTGTTAAATGTCGGTGCAGGCTTGAGTGGCTATTCTTGCCTTGAATTTATATGTTTATAAAGAAATTGAATTTTCTAGTTTTGCTTTTTATTTTCCTACTCCAGCTGCATACATGATAAAAAAAAAACATTGCATGAGAAAATTGATGCCAAATGATGGCAACCTGAACTAAATTACAGCAATATGGAAACAAACAGCAAGTCAAACAGCATCTGAGGTGAAAGAGTCAATATTGGTCTATTGGCCTTCAACTTTAATTCAATTTCTCTCTGCATTGCGGCTGCATGGCCTTCTGAATTTTTCACATTTGCTATAACTAAATGTAAATTACTCTTGATTTTACCATTAATGAAAATTAATATATTATAATGAATTAATAATGTTCTTAATTGCTCATGACAGAAACTTGAGAAGCCTCCCAGGGGGTTAAAGTTGAGCAAAGGTTGTTTCACTATTGTAGATGCACTCGTTTATTCAGCACATTATCCAAGCTGACACAAAGTAATCATTATTAAACTTGGTGCCCAGAAATTTATTTTTGGCCAGTTGTGCTAAAAGTTCTACGTAGAGGCGTCAGTGTGTTATAATTTGCTTCTGAGATTCTTTCCAGTGGCTATGCTTGAAAGGATTTTGGAGGTGGAGCACAATGTACTGTCATTTCTATATCCATCATTTAGTGCTACTAACGGTGAATTCATAAGTCAGGCCATCTTTCTGTGCAGATCATTGTGAAAGACCCTATGGGCATTATTTGAGGAAGAGCATATATGTTTTCCCAGTGTCCGAGCCTAAATTCTTTCCCCAACCAGTGCCAACAATAATTGATTAGCTGGTCAGTTATTTTATTTGCTGTTAGTGGGATCATGTTGTTGAAGATGGGTTGCCCAAATAACATTGACCTTGCTTCAAAAATAATTCAGAGACTGTAGTAAGAATTGGGCAATTGTATAAGCATTTGAAATTTAGATTTACATGCAATCTTTTTCAGATCTGTATGTGCATTTTGAGCTATGCAATGTGAGCGGGAAAAGTAGATGTGTAATTCTACCAGGGCCCAGAGTGTTTTCTTGTATTATTCATAGGAGGATATCATCCAAGGAAGGTTCATTGCAAAGTCCCTGTAGGCACGAAACATCAGCCTTTTGTGTGTTGTTGTGAGAAGTGCCTCACTGTAAAAGGCTGCTTCAGCTGAAGGGGCTGACAGTCTGCACCAACACATGAATGCACCAAAGACTGCACACGGTAATGACTGCAATGAGCCAGTTGTACTGAGAAAACCCATCCGTCCTCTTCTCTGAAGGCTGGGCACTTCACTTTCGAAGCATCTGTCGTGTGATCCCCGCTACCCTATTCTTAAAAGTGAAAATCACTAAAGAGAAGAAGCTGATCTAAGCCAGGAACACAGCAGCTGTGCCAAAACGGGACCTGTACCCATGGCGACGGGGCTGTCTTATGAGCTACTGTCTTGCATAAAAATCTAAGTGCCGGAGGAACTCAGTGGGTCTATCAGCATCTGTGGAGGGAAATGGACAGATGACATTTTGGGTCAGGGCCCTTATTCAGTCAGGAGAAGAGTCCTGAGACAAAATGCCATCTGTTCATTTCCCTCCACAGATGCTGCCTGACCCGCTGAGTTCATCAGCAGTTTGTTTTTTGCTCAAGATTCCAGCATCTGTAATCTGTTGAGATTTCAAGCTACTGTCTTCTGTTAAATGGTAATGGTAGCTTTATGGTAAAAGGGACAGAGTTTAAAGGAGATGCGCCGGGCAAGTTTGTTTACACAGAGGGTGCTGATTGCCGGGAATGTACTGCCAGGGTGGTTGTGGAGGCAGATACGATAGTATAAATCTTGTATAATCTTGTATTGTTTAGTTTAATTTAGAGATACAGAATGAAATAGACCCTTCGGCCCACCGAGTCCCCGCCGACCAGCGATCCCAGCACATTAACACTACAGTGCATTCAGAAAGTATTCAGACCCATTCACATTTTCTACATTTTGTCACGTTACAGCCTTATTCTAAAATGGACTTTTTTTCTTAATTGAATCATCAATCTATACACAATACCCCATAATAAAAAAGCAAAAATATATGTTTAGAATTGTTTGCAAAGTAATTAAAAATAAATAATTGAAATATCACATTTACATAAGTATTCAGACCTTTTACTCAGTACTTTGTTGAGGCACCTTAGGCAGCGATTGGGTATGACACTACAAGCTTGGCACACCTGTATTTGGGTATTTTCTCCCATTCTTCTCTGCAGATCCACTCAAGCTCTGTCAGGTTGGATGGGGAGCGTCGATGCACAGCTATTTTCAGGTCCCTCCAGAGATGTTCGATCAGGTTCAAGTCCGGCCTCTGGTTGGGCCACTCAAGGACATTCACAGACTTGTCATGAAGCCACTGCTGCATTGTGTTGGCTGTGGCTTAGGGGTGTTGTCCTGTTGGAAGGTGAACCCCAGTCTGAGGTCCTGAACGCTCTGGAGCAGGTTTTCATCAAGGATCTCTCTGTACTTTGCTCCATTCATATTTCCCTCGATCCTGACTAGTCTCCCAGTTCCTGCCGCTGAAAAACATCCCCACAGCATGATGCTGCCACCACCATGCTTCACTGTAGGTATGGTATTGGCCAGGTGATGAGCGGTGCCTGGTTTCCTTCAGATGTGACGCTCAGCATCCAGGCCAAAGAGTTCAATCTTGGTTTCATCAGACCAGAGAATCTTGCTTAGTTGCTTTTTTGTAAACTCCAAGCGGGTTGTCATGTGCCTTTTACTGAGGAGTGGCTTCCGTCTGGCCACTCTACCATAAAGGCCTGATTGGTGGAGTGTTGCAGATATAGTTGTCCTTCTGGAAGGTTCTCCCATCTTCACAGAGGAACTCTGGAGCTCTGTCAGAGTGGCTATCAGGTTTTTGGTCACCTTCCTGACCAAGGCCCTTCTCCCCCGATTGCTCAGTTTGGCCGGGCGGCCAGTTATATGAAGAGTCCTGGTGATTCCAAATTTCTTCCATTTTAGAATGACGGAGGCCACTGTGCTCTTCGGGACCTGCAATGCAGCAGAAATTGTTTTATACCCTTCCCCAGATCTGTGTCTCGACACAATCCTGTCTCGGAGGTCTACGTACATTTCCTTCATCTTCATGGTTGGTTTTTGCTCTGACATGCACTGTGGGACCTTTCCAAATCATGTCCAATCAATTTAGTTTACCACTGGTGGACTCCAATCAAGTTGTAGAAACATCTCAAGGATAATCAATGGAAACAGGATGCACCTAAGCTCAATTTTGAGTGTCACAGCAAAGGGTCTGAAATACTTATGTAAATGTGATATTTCAGTTATTTCTTTTTAATTACTTTGTAAACATTTCTAAACACCTGTTTTTGTTTTTTTATTATGGGGTATTGTGTGTAGATTGATGATTTTAAAAAAAAATGTAATCCATTTTAGAATAAGGCTGTAACATAACAAAATGTGGAAAAAGTAAAGGGGTCTGAATACTTTCTGAATGCACTGTATCCTACACACACTAGGGACAATTTGCACTTATACCAAGCCAGTTAACCTACAAACCTGTAGGATTTTGGATTGTGGGGTGAAAACGAAGATCTCGGAGAAAACCCACGCGGTCACGAGGAGAACATACAAACTTCGTACAGACAGCATCCATAGTCAGGATCAAACCCAGGTCTCTGGCGCTGCAAGCGCTGTAAAGCAACAATTCCGCTGCGCCCCCATGCCACCCTTAAATCCATATCTTTCTGTGATGATGTTTAAATGTCATATATACACTTATCTTGAAATAAAAGCATGCCAGTATTTAGACATTGTAATTCTGTTCAAACATGTTTCCCCCTGCCACATCAGAATTTGACTTGTCGTGAAGGCCTCAAGGGGCTTTCAACTGACAACTGCAGGCAGCTTACTAATTCACATTTTGTAGTCCTGTTTCACTTGGAAAGTGTAGACACAAGGAAGTGCAGATGCTGGTATATGAAAGAAGAGTCACAAAGTGCTGGAGTAACTCAGCGAGTCAGGCAGCATCTCTAGAGAACTATGGAGGCGACATTTTGGGCGGGACCCTTTCAAATGCTGCCTGACCCACTGTTACCCCAGCACCTTGTGTTTATTTATTCACATGGATAGTGGTTGCTCCAGCTACTTTCTTGATTTGTTGATCCACAGTTTAACGTGTGAAGTAGAAAAGTTTCATTAATCTCATTTATAATTCCAATGGTTTATAATATATGCACACACACATGGAGTGTCCGCAAGGGGAAGTGCAAGGTATCTTATTCTTGGAAATGGAAATAAGTGTGTCCATGGAGCTGGCAGGCAGTAGTAAATGTTGCAAACCATTGCAGTAAGCTGCAATAGCTCAAAGCCTTTTACTTTGCCAAATCAGTTTTACAGAGCTTGCCATAAAACACTTGAATCCAGTGCAAATACCAACTATACTTTTAGTTTACTTTAGAGATACAGCGTGGAAACTGGCTGTTCGCCCCATCAAATCACCCATACACTGCTTCTACCCTACACACTAGACACAATTTACAGAAGTTAATTAACCTACAAACCTGCGCGTCTTTGAAAGTGGAAGGAAACCGGAGATCCTGGAACAACTACAGTTGGAGCAGGCGGGCACAAAGAGAACGTACAAACTCCGTAGAGACAGCACCCGGAGTCAGGATCGAATCTCTACTGCTGCGCCACTGTGCCGCCTCTTTGGTGAATTGGATACATTGCACAATCCCTCAATTACCAATGTATGCTGCATATGTCTTCATTGACTGATATGTCCACACATGCAGAATGTTTACTTGGGGATGTGCTAAGTACCTTATTCTTAGAAATGTAAATAACTCTGTCCATAGACCTGGCAGGCACTATTAAATGTTGCAAACCATTTTCAGAAGTCTGATTGTTATGCAGATTACAATGTTGAGTCTCATCATAAACAAACTATTACACAACAATGCAGTTGACATCCAAAGTACCAAATCATTCTGGTCCACAGTCCAAACAAGGCAGTTGGCTTCAAAGGCAGCCCAGAAAACTATTGAAAAATATTTTTATATTACAGTTATTTGAGGGTAGAATCTTTAACTCACAAAATTGCTACTATCTCTGGAACATAATTTCATGTGCACACTGTGAAGGTCTGTGACACTATTCAAATGATGGATCTGCTCCAGATGCCAGACGATCTATATCGGTGAGACCAAGCGGAGGTTTGGCGATCATTTCGCCGAACCCTCCGCTCGGTCCGCATTAACCAACCCGACCTCCCGGTGGCTCAGCACTTCAACTCCCCCTTCCATTCCGTATCCGACCTCTCGGTCCTGGGCCTCCTCCATGGCCAGAGTGAGCAACACTGCAAGTTGGAGGAACAGCACCTCATATTCTGCTTGGGGAGTCTGCATCCTTTGGGCTTGAACATTGAATTTTCTCAATTCTGTTAACCCTTGCTGTCTCCTCCCCTTCCCACCTCTCCCTCAGCCCTCGGGCCCTGGCATTCCCTCTCTCTCCATCTCCCTCCCCCACCCTAGTCGCACCAGCTTCTCATTTTCACACCACAAACAGCTTACAATGGCTTGTTCCCTTTATCATCGATACTTTTTTGCATATCTTTCATTCATTGTTCTTTATCTCTCCACATCACCGTCTATATCTCTCGTTTCCCTGATCCCTGACCAGTCTGAAGAAGGGTCTCGACCCGAAATGTCGCCTATCTCCTTCGCTCCTTAGATGCTGCTGCACCCGCTGAGTTTCTCCAGCCTTTTGTTTACCCTCGATTCTCCAGCATCTGCAGTTCCTTCTTTAACAACAATCTGCTCCAGATGTTTTCTTTTGTCTTTTTGGACATATGTTTTAGTTTATTTTTAGTTGTGTATGTGTGGGGGCGGGGGAAAACTTGTTTTAGTCTCTTCCTTCTGGGGGATGCAACCTTTTCTTTGTCGTATCTCCGTCTCCGTCTGCGCTGAGGCTAATCATGGAGCTGGCGGCCTCCAACTGGGACCGACCTCGAGGCTCAGGAGGCAGAGCCAGGACTCACCATCGCGACGCTGTCCGACTTCGGGGCTGTGGTGGCGCTGCGGCAGCAGCCCGACTTAGGAGCCTCGGAGGCATCGGCCGTGGGCCCAGTGGAGGACAACATCGGGAGCTCGCAGGCCCCAGGTTGGTGACCGATTCTTCGGAGCTCCTGTAACAACAGCTTCGTCCGCTGGACTGGAGGGTGGCAGCTTCGTCCGCCCCGGGCCACGGAGTTTGAACCGGCCCGTTCGCGGAGATCGGATTCGGCCGTGGGACTTACCATCACCCGGCGGGGGGCCCAACATCGAAAGCCTGGATCGCCTCAACGCAGAGGCAGAACAAGGAAGGAAGAGACAGGGACTTTAAGACTTTTGCCTTCCATCACAGTGAGGAGGTGTCTGGTAGACTCACTGTGGTGGATGTTAAACTGCGTTCATTGTGTGTTCTGTTATTTTATTCTCTGTCATGACTGCAAGGTATGCAATTTCGTTCAAACTAAAAGTTTGAATGACAATAAAGGATACTTTATACTTTATGTGCTGTGCGGCCAGGTACAAAAGCTATCTAGTCCCTCAGCTAAGTTGATCCCTCCCCCATCCCCATAACTCCTACACCCCCTCGCCACCCTCGCCTCCACCCCCCAACAATGATGATTCTGTGTGGAATAGCAGACCAGATATCAGCGGAATTAAGCCTATTGTCTGCAACCAGCATCTCCCTTTTAGTAGAGACAAGGAACTACAGATGCTGGATTGTGAAGAAGGATATAAAGTGCTGGAGTAACTCAGCAGGTCAGGCAACGTCCCTGGAGGACATGGATCCATGTTTTCCCAGGAATGCTACCTGATCTGCTGGGTTACTCCAGCATTTTATGTCATCCTTCCTTTGTGTTGAAAATATAGAAATGTTCTCATCTGTGACATTATCTGAACTGTTTTCATAGAAATGATTAGTTTTAAAGTCACTGTTGCTTGAAATGCTTGTCTCTTGACCATGAGGATTTAAATGCATTGTTGCTTGTTAGTTGAATATGTTTTCCTCAACTAATGCTATCAGATCTCAGTTGTAAAACGCGGGGTTGATATTACATAAGTAGAATTATATATTCAGGATCCAAATATACTTTAAAAATAATATACCATCATTATTTTTGATAGGCATAGCACTTTTTTTGAAGAAGCAAGTTGTTCGGTTCTGGCAACTGTTGATGCTTCTAGTAAATAAGGTTACTCTGACAATTCTGAATAAATTGTCTACATTGAACAGACGGTTGGAATAAGTGCAATGACCTACATATGCCGTAACATGGATAATGAAGCTCATATCAATAGATAATGGAGCTGACAATACAACATCAGAATGTTGGTAAAGAAACTCTGGTGTTCTGAATGTTTACTGTTAGTAATCGAGATTGAGAATTCTATTAACTCATATTTCTGGAAAATATACCACATTAAAATTCTTTTTTTCATTTTGAGATCTGAACATTTGATGCAAAATGATTTATTTAAAACGCTTTGGCTGATGTCCAGTTTGCTTCTGCATTGCCATCTGTCCATTAGTTCTCCCTGATATCTACATGCCTATGTTTTAGACTAAACTTTCATTCTTCCCACCTGTTTAATCTTTTTCTCTCCTAAAATTCTCAGTCATCCACTCAACCAATGATTTAAATCTACTTTTATAATGGTTTTACTTTTGTTCCGCTCGTTCCAACATTGCCATGAAAAAATTACACTAAAATGGACAACCTGAAGCAAAGGGGTGTTCTTTTCAAATGTATCTATAAATAAACAAGAAAAAAATTTTTAAAGCCAAAATCAATCATAAAAAATTGAATTGTAAGGCTTATTAAAAATAATCTGTCCTAGTAAAAGCAACCACATGTTTTCAAGTGAAAAAAAATGATCATGAGCTGCAATTGGTTTTGGTACACCAAAGTTGAATTAATATAATTCACTCTTAAATGTGCACTCAACGTCTTTTTCCTCACCCAAACTTGGGGATGTTTGTTGCTGAGATGAATGACGAATACAGGATGTCTCCCCTTTGTCAGCAGGCCAAGAAGGCTAGTTAGAAATACCTGCCGATTAAAAATACCTGTGGCGTTCAAAATGGGAAGTGTCATGAGTTCGAGGCAGGTGGTGCTCTCTGGAATGGGACTCCCTTACCTCATTTGCAAGTTACAGGATGCAAATTTAGCTAGAAGAAGTTAAAATCCAAAGGGGAAAATTATTGTGACAATCAATGGATTTTGGGTAGAATTTGTTTATCTTAAAAGGGGCCCCAAATCCTACCCATCCCAAATGTGAAAAGCATGTGGGGGGGGGTGGGAGGTTTAGGATTTGGCTTTAAGGGAAACTGATTCAAATAAAATTTAAAGTAAGGTTTAGTTCAAAATATCATGAATCCCAGTAGCCTTGGAATGTCAGCTTGCTTTGTTCACATTGTGTCTGGTGGTTAGAATTCTCATGTGGATCAGAACTATTGATGCTATGAAGTGAATCAGCGGCAGTAAATATTGTTGGGAGCTCTATAACACCAATATTTTTTTCCCCCCTCCAAATGTTAATTAACCAATGGAAAGGAATGATAAATGACAACAATGCAGATTTTGTCTTTTCCACTTGTGTTGACAATTCCACCCCAAGATCCATCTCACCCTTAATGCACCTCAGGGTTTCTTTCATTTACCGCATACTTTCCTCTTGCATTTGACCTCCCAAAGTGCAACACCTCAGACCGGTCCAGATTAAACTCCATCAGCCACTTCTCCACCCATACTTTCATGGATCTATATCCTGTAGTATCCTTTGAATATCTTCCTCACCATCCACAACTGCGCCAATTTATGTCATCTGCAAACTTACTAACCAGCCTGCTTATATTTAATCCAAATTATTTATTTATTTCACAAACAGCACAGGAAATAGATAAATGGTCCCTCGCAATAACCTGTTATTATCTTTAATGGTAAATTGTGGTTTGAGAATAAAAAGATACAAGAGGAGAGAAGGAGTGAAAGATTTGGCTTTGCTTTAGAGGTAGGTGGATACTTCCTGCATCTTTCATTACAAGAGGAATTGAGTATGGGAGCAAAGAGGTCCTTCTGCAGTAGTGCAGGGCCCTAGTGAGACCACACCTGGAGTATCGTGTGCAGTTTTGGTCTCCAAATTTGAGGAAAGACATTCTTGCTATTGAGGGAGTGCAGCTTGGGTTCACGAGGTTAATTCCCAGGGTGGCGGGACTGTCATATGTTGAAAGAATGGAGCGACTGGGCTTGTATACACTAGAATTTAGAAGGATGAGAGGGGATCTTATTGAAACATATAAGATTATTAAGGGATTGGACACGCTAGTGGCAGGCAACATGTTCCCGATGTTGGGGGAATCCAGAACCAGGGGCCTCAGTTTAAGAATAAAGGGGTAGGCCATTTAGAACGTCGATGAGGAAAAACTTTTTCACCCAGAGAGTTGTGAATCTGTGGAATTCTCTGCCTCAGAAGGCAGTGGAGGTAAATTCTCTGGATGCTTTCAAGAGAGAGTTAGATAGAGCTCTTAAAGATAGCGGAGCCAAGGTATATGGGGAGAAGGCAGGAACGGAGTCCTGATTGTGGATGGTCAGCCATGATCACAGTTAATGGCAGTGCTGGCTCGAAGGGCTGAATGGTCTACTCCTGCACCAATTGTCTATTGTTTATATTGTCTGGACCGGTCTGAGGTGTTGCACTTTGGGAGGTCAGAGTGGTGAGTCTCTGGAACTCTCTGCCACAGACCAGTTCATTGGCTATATTTAAGAGTGAGTTGGATGTGGCTTGTGGCTAAGGGGATCAGAGGGTATGGAGAGAAGGCAGGTACGGGATACTGAGTTGGATGATCATGATCATATTGAATGGCGGTGCAGGCTCGAAGGGCTGAATGGTCTACTCCTGCACCAATTGTCTATTGTCTATTGTAGGTAATTATTTTTAAACAAATTTATCTTTTTGCTGATAGATTTAAATAGTTCCTCTGAAGAAAGCTGATGGGGGTTACAAGTGCATTTATATTTCTCAGCATTTGGCATAACTTTGCAAAGGAGATCATTAGCAGATTTTATCCGAAACTAAAACAGAAAATGCTGGAGAAAGTCAGCAGGTCAGGCAGCATCTGTGGAAAAATAAATAATCATAGTTTTGGACCAGTGACCTTTTGTTTCAACTGATCTGATTATTAGTTTAGTTAATTGTCACTTGTACTGGGGTACAATGAAAAGCATTTTGGTTGCATGCAATCCAGTCAGCAAAAAGACAATACATGACTACAATCAAGCTGTCGATAGTTTTTTGTTTTCTTTGGAGCCGAAGAGGCTGAGTGGAGATCTAAACAGAACTATACAAAAATTATATCGTTCAGAGTGAAAATACTGGAAGAACTCAGTGGGTCACGCAGCATCTTGGAGGCAAAGAGACAAACAAAGTTTGAGGTTGAGACCCTGCAGCACGGTAGGAATCTGAAGTGCATTGATGGAAGCAGAGATTTAAACATTATTATAAGATCTATACAGATGAGCATTGGAATCAACAAGGCAGAATAGGTCATGTACCAGTTTCTGGGAAATGGAATTTGTATGTATCGGTCGCAAAGGTTAAGTATGGACATAGTGGACTGAAGGGCCTGTACCTGTGCTGTATGACTATTAGAAAATACTAAGACAAACAAGCAGTTGTAACCATTGCATTCCATCTTATTATGTTTGCTCTGATCTTTTGTATATTATGCTTTTAATGAATGTGGAAGCTTGTGGTCAGATTTCATTCGAAAATCATTACATATGAATTTTCCACCTATGGTTTGTTTATTGTTTGATCTGGTGATAATTAATGGTTATACTAGTTCAGAATTTCTCACTTCTCTGCTGCTGGATTCTTCAAAAGGATCGAGTTCAGTTGCCAGAATGATGCTGCATGAATGCAGCAGGATGTAACGAGTAAATGTATGCTCGTTGTATGCTCGACACTGACAGGCATCAGCATGTTAAAGAAACATCATCCTGGGGTCTTTTACACTAAAAATTAAGGTCCGTTCATCCTGCCAAATCATTGAGCTACCTGAAGAAGGGTCTCGACCTGAAACATCTTCTCTCCATTCCTTCTCTCCAGAGATGGTGTCTGTCCCGCTGAGTTACTCCAGCATTTTGTGTCTCTCTTTGATCGACTTCCAAAGATGAAAAAAAAATTAAGGTAGACAATCTCTTCAATGCTTCTATTCATCAGTCATTCATTCCCAGTAGAATTAGTGAAAATTTCAGCCATGAAAATATGCTGGTACGATGTAAGTAACTAATAATTATTTTTGTGTGTTTTGAAAGGTGTTTTTAAGAACTGACGTACCCTTGGAAGACAGAGAGGAATGTTGGAAGGATGGGATTCTGGATGGAGATCACAGTCTGGGGTTATTCCGTAGTGATCTTTGCTGGGATCTCTTGTTAGTGATTTATGTAAAGTACTTGGACAAAAATATAGATGGGTTGGTTAGAAAGTTTGCAGGGGGGGTAGCAATTGGAGTGAAAGTTTGCAGGGGGTGTAGCAATTAGAGTTGTGGGCAGTGAAGGAAGCCATCAGCAGAATACAGCAGGTTATAGATCAGTTAACGAAATGGGCAGAGAAATGGCAGGTGCCGTTTAATCTGGACAAGTGTGAGTTGTTGCACTTTAGAAGATCAGATGTAAAATATAACTACACAATTAATGGCATTTTAACCACCTTGATGCACAGAGGGGTCTTGGGATCCAGGTCCATGCCTCCCTGCAAGGAGCAATGCAAGTGGATAGAATGCTAAAGAAGGCATATGGCTTCCTTTCCTTTCATGGTCAGGGCTTTGAATTGAATTGAATTGAATACATTTTATTTGTCAAGTATGTATACATACAAGGAATTTGCCTTGGTGCTTTGCTCGCAAATAACAACATGATATACAGTAGACAAATAAAAATCAAACATAATTTAAACATGTGATGAATTAAATAAAATACCAGAGCAAAAGGAGGCTACAGACATTTGGTTGTTGAGTAGAGCTCCTGCTTGTGGAAAAAAAGCTGTTTTTATGTCTGGCTGTGGCGGCTTTGACAGTCCAGAGTCGCCTTCCAGAGGGAAGTGATTCAAAGAGTTTGTAGCCAAGGTGAGAGGTGTCAGAAATGATCTTACTCGCTTCCTGGCCCTTGCAGTGTACAGTTCATTGATGGGGGAAAGGTTGCAGCCAACAACCTTCTCAGCTGATCGAACGATGCGCTGCAGCCTCCGGATGTTGCACTTGGTGGCTGAGCCAAACCAGACCATGATGGAGAAGGTGAGGACAGACTCTATGATGGCAGTATAAAACTGGACCATCATTGCCTGTGGTAGATTGTGTTTCAACCACCTGCCACAGGAAGTGCATCCTCTGTTGGGCATTTTTGACTATGTAGTCGATGGTGGCCTCCCATTTAAGGTCCCTGGAGATGATGGTTCCAAGGAGCTTAAATGACCGCAGACCACAAATGACTGCGGTGTTGACGGTGAGTGAGGGGAGGGGGAGCTCTCCAAAAGTCTACAATCAATTCCACCATCTTAAGAGCATTGAGCTCCAGGTTGTTGTGATGGCTCCAGGACGCCAGCTGTGTGACTTCCTGTCTGTAGGCAGATTCCTCCCCATCCTGGATCAGTCCAATCTGGGTTGTGTCGTCCTCAAACTGGAGAAGCTTGACAGAGCCTTGAGTATAAGTCAGAGGTTATGGGGAGAAAGCAGGAGAATGAGTTAGGAGGGAGTGATAGATCAACCATGATTAAATGGTGAAGTAGACTTGATGGGCCGAATGACCTAATTCTGCTCCTCTCACTTATGATCTTATGCTGAGTGTCAGGCAGTCATTTTACCGCTTAATAAACATTTGGTTAGGCTGCTTTTGGAGTATTGTGGGCAGATTTGATCACCCTATTTCAGGAAGGATGTGAATGCTTTGGAGGAGGTGCAGAAGAGATTTACGAGGACACAGCCTGGATTAGAGGGTATTCGCTATGAGAGATAGGACTAACTTGAATTGTCTTCTCTAGAGCATCAGAGGCTTTGGGGAGACAATATAGAATTTTAGAAAATTATGCGTGGTATAGATAGGGTTAAAGGTCAGAATTATTTTCCCAGGGTGGAAATGTCAAATAGCTGCTAAATATGTTAAGGAGATGCGTGGGCCTTTTTTTACATACAGTCCTAGTGCCTGAAACATGCTGCCAGGGCTGACGGTGGAAGCAGATATATTGGCAATTAAGAGGCTTTTCAATATCCAAGTGAGTATGCAGAATACTGAGGGATTTGGATCAGTTTAATTAGTCATTGTGGTCAACATAGACATCAACTGCTGAAGGGCCTGTTCCTGTACTGTACTGTTGTTTCGAAGACACAAAGTGCTGGAGTAGCTCAACAGGTCAGGCAGCATTTAAGGGCCGACATCGATAGGCGATGTTTCGGGTCAGGATGTCACTGACTGACCCGTTGAGTTACTCCAGTACTTTGAAGAACAGCATCCACTGTTCCCTATTTCTGTATATAACCCTATAACCTTTTATACGGAAGCTTCCAATAGGTTCACTTCCTTTGTACTTCATGAAGTTTTAAGATTATAGACACTTGTTACGTTTATGATAAATTACCTTTACATGCTCTGATTTGTATGCTGTATGGTTCTATGTTAGCTCAACCAGTTGTACCAGTTATGTCACAGTGCGACATAGTGAAAATATAATAATAAGATTAAACGAGAACTTACCTGTTCGAAGTTTGATCTTTATTTTATGAGGAGTTACGATGAAGGATTACGTGAAGCCCCACCAGGCACATGCGCATCATACTTCAAAGCATCAGCGTGAAAAACTCAGAAACCGATAGCCGAAGTAAGATAGTGAGGCTCACAAAGAGTAGAAATACCAAATGATCGTTTAGATTATGAGGGTTGGGAGCGGAAGGCACGTAATCCCTCATCGTAACTCCTCATAAAATAAAGATCAAACTTCGAACAGGTTAAGTTCTCGTTTAATCTTACTATTTTACTTCAGAGTCACGTGAGTGACTACGTGAAGATTTTAAAGCTCTGTGATTTTCATGCCGTAGATTCATTCCATACGACACACTGCTTCAGTTGACACAGTAGTGAGTAAATAATATATATTGAACATTGCTTGAAATTATGCAATAAGTATTTTAATAATAATAAAAAGAAAAGAAAAGTAATAACCCCTCTATCCCAGGGGGAAATTACAACAAAGGATATGAAAACAAATTATATAAAACAAAGCAAACAATCAAACAGAACCCAACACAACATGTCCAAACCCTGACACCGTGACGACAGGTTTATCGTAAAACTTTGAGAAAGTTTCTTCTTTAGACCATCCTGCGGCCTCTAAAATTTGGTCGAGCGGCACGTCCTGTGCCTTCGCCGCGGATGTTGATGCCGCCCTGGTGGAGTGAGATTTAAACACATGAGTGTCTACTCCAGCTAAATCCAGAGCCTGTTTTAACCATCTAAAATAGTTTGTACTGTCACTTTGTTGTATGGTTTCTTGTGGGTAATGAGCATTGCTGTCTCACAACCTCGGAGACTCTTGGTTACTTCAATATATCAAGTCAGATGCTTAACCACACACAATTTTTGGTCGACAGGGTATGCTTTAAAGATTACCTTGGTTCCAGCCTTTCCTGGTCTGCTTGGATCATAAACATAAAAAGTAATGTTATCTGCAGACAAATGCATACAATCTAAACGTAACATTTGCAATGTTTGTACGCTTTGTGCTGACACTAATGCCATGAGCATTACCACTTTAAATGTTAACTTCTGAAAAGACAGTGACGTAATTGGAGCCCACTGCCGAAGCAATGTAAGAAATACGCTGACATCCCAGATTTCTGTATATCTGGGTTTGGGAGGATTTTTATTAAATATTTCTCTCATAAATCAGGATATTAATGGATGAGACCCGATAGATTGACGTTCTGAAAATTGTCCTAAATAGGAGGACAAAGCACTATGAGCACTATTAATGGCACTATAACTCAGGTGCTGATCAAAATGCAACATAGCAAGGAACTCCAATACATCCGATATGTTTGCAGTATGATAAGATATATCTGACTGTATACAAAAAGCTTCCCATTTCTTTATATGAGACATATATTGTTTCTTAGTGCTATCTCTCCAAGCTGCAGTTATGACATCCATGGTCCTATCTGACAGTCCAAGCCCTCGTAATGGTCTGGTCAGACCCTGCAGATTACCAAATTAATATGATCATGCAATGGATGAACCTCTTCTGTTACTGGTTGTACCAACAAATTACTGCAGCTGGGAATCGTCATAAATGGTTGAGTTATCATTCTGAGCATCAATGGGAACCATGGCTGTGTAGGCCAGTTTGGAACCACCAAAACGCCCGTGGCGGAGTCTTGCTCTATTTTCGTGAGACATTGCCTAATCAGGCAGAATGGGGGAAAACCATAGAAGAACATATTTCCCCAATGTAGCGAGAATGCATCCACAGCTACTGCTCCTGGGTCAGGCTCCCATGAGATGTATTTAGGCAACTGGTGATTTAATCTAGATGCAAACCGATCAATGTCTGGTAACCCATACCGACTGACAATCTTTTGGAAAATTTGTGGATTTAACATCCATTCTGTATTGTCTTTGAACTTTCGTGATCTGTTGTCTGCCACAATATTGTCTCTCCCTGGGTAGATAGATAGCTGAAAGCCAGATATTCCTAGATATACACCAGTGCCACATCAGGTTGACCAGATAATCACATGATACTGATCTTACTCCCCCCCCCCATGTGATTGATACATGCCACAGCTGTAGTATTGTCTACTTGCAATTGAACATGCAAGTCTTTCATTGTAGAACAATAAGCTTTCAATCCATAAAATGCCCCCCAATAACTCCAAATAATTGATACCATATGTTTGGAGAATTAAATCCTCTTGGACAGTCCATCTACCACCACAGCTGGTGTCGCTGTCCGTAGCCCCCCCATCCGAGAGCACTCACATCAGTTTGTAATACCACTGAAGGTTGCTGAACAAAAATGTTTTTAATAGCTTGTGCAACATTCCCAATCCACCATTGCAATTCAGCTAAAGATTCCGTTGGTAACTGCATGGACCTATCAAAATGAGCTGCACGTTTTTTTAGTGCTTGTTCTCTTGCCCTTTGAAGAGTTTGATAATGCAGAGGACCAAACTCGACAGCAGGGAATGCTGCTACTATTTTACCAATAACCCTAGCTACTTCTCAGATGGCGGGATAAGGTTTGTCAGCAAGGCAACTACAGGCATTTGTAATACCCCCAACTTTATCTGTTGGCAAAGTTACTGACATAGTAACTGAATTAATGACAACCCCCAAATAATCAATTGTTTGGGATGGCTGTAGCTTAGATTTTGTTGGATGGATCAGAAACCCTAGCCTTTCAAACAGGCTTATAGTCGCTGAAACTGATTCTTCAGCTGATTCCCGAGTAGCATTTACAATTAAAATTTCATCAAGATAAGCCATGACAATGTGATTTTGAGCCCTTAATAATGCCAGTGCTGGTTTCAATAATTTTGTGAACAGTCCGGGAGCTGAAGTTAACCCATTAGGTAATGCTTTAAATTGCCACAGCTGACCCATCCAATTAAACTTCAAATACCTACAATAATGGTGATGAATTGGCACTGAATAATACGCATCTTTTAAGTCTATAGTAGCCATGTAACAGCCTTGAAACATCACTTTCAATATGATCATGGCTGGCCTTGAGGTGTGAAAAAAGTCCTCAAAAGGATGCCAAAACTATAAGATCCCCTCTCAATCTCCTAAAAAAATTTGTGTGAGGTCCAGAATGACTCTACAACCCCCATCTTTCTTTGGTCTGGGGAATATATTGGACACAAATTGTTGCGGATGATTCACCGTTCTTTCAATTACTCCTTTTTCGAATAAATTTTTAACTTCTTCTTTTATTTGAGAAGTTTCTGGTGCAGAAAACACCAAAACCCGATTAGGTTTATTCTGTACAGGTGGATCAACTCCTGCCATAAATTCTATTATAGAACCTGACACAGTATCTAATATAAACCGATCAGATGTTATACAGCACCATTCATCATAAAACAATTGCAATCTACCACCATCCGGAGGTTGTTCCCCAAAAGTTTTTTCTGTGATGGAATGAAGTTTTTGTACCTCAGCAAATGACCGTGACGGTCTCCTTCTTCCAACAAATGGATTAACATTGGGCTGTGATGGGTAATAATACCTTCTCACCACTCCCCTGCCTCTGCTTGTTCCTGCTCTGGAATCAAACCCCCTTCTCATCCAGCCGGTTTGTTTTCTTTGGCCATAGATGAAAGGTTTCATGAGGCTGATCGTTTGTGCCTCCTCATCAATTTCCTTGATTTGCTTCGGCAGGTTCTCCCCAAATAAATAATCGGGAGCTTGAATATTACTTGATTTGCACAAACCTGCAAATCTAGGGTGCAGTATGGGCAGAATGGCGATTTTCCTCATGCAATTGATTTCAAAATTAGATTACCTTTATTGTCAAGACCTTTCGGTCTGAATATAATATAATAAAAGTAACACAATAATTTTCAAAATAAGAATTACAAAATAACGGCAATATGTCTATTTGAATTTTAGACATTGCACACCCTTCTACCTGCTTCCCAAAAGCAATGATGCCAGCTGCTATGAGCTTGAGGACCTGCTGGAAACGTATTTCCTGTCCTCGCATCGTTGAACTCATGGGTGCCCAAATTGCCGGATTCACCGTTGGCACCCTGAGTGAAGCACAATTCACAGGTGTTTTGTATAGTTCTGCTGTCTCAACCATGACAGTATCTTGAAGCTGGTGAGAAACCAAATAGTTTATGTTGGCCGCCAGGTTTTCTTCCATGGCCTCACCGCTCCCTTCCGGTATAGCAAAACTTTGTGCTACATCAGGTACACCTGGAGCTTGGCTTTTGTGCACTGGTATGTACACATGAGCAGGGACACCAGCTTCAGAGTCAGTCTCCTGCCGCCCTGGTACTCCCGAGACTTGCTCAAAGGAGACTTCTTCCAGACCTAAACAAGGCTCTGGAGATTCCCATTCCCATGTTGTATAGGCACCATATTCTTGATATGGAACTCCCTCGGAGGCTGCCTGGAATATTCTGGGTCTTGGACCCTTGGTTGATCAGGGTTTGGAGCATTTTCTCCATTTGCTCCATTCTTTGCCACATGGCTTTCCTGTCTGGAGGAGAATCTTCTTCATCAGACTCGTCAGATATTACGGGCCTGACAGACTTCCTCTTACTTTTCCTGCCCATTGAAGTGGCCTCAGTGCCCTGCGGCACTGGAGCAGCTGGAGGCTCATTAACGACTGGGTCTACGGCTACCAGTATCGGAACCGGCTCCGCACTTATCTGCAGTCCCGATCACTCTTGTGGACCTGCTTCAATACGGGACCCGCGCTTAACACGCACCGACCTCCTTCCACTGCCCTCCATTTTCAAACTCCTCCTGGCTAGCCAGCCAGCGTTATGAAGCCTAAATAGACCCTAGGAAGTAGTTTAAACCACTTACCTGCGGTGTCTGTTTCTCACTGCTGGTGGAGCTGCGCTCTGCAGCCCGTTCCTACCGACATGCGTTGACGTAATGATGCGCATGCGCCTGACAGGGCTTCATGTAGTCACTCGCGTGACTCCGAAGTAAAATGAGAATTAGAGAACTAGGCAAATTAAAATGTGTGTAACTCCTGTTCGGTTCACATAGTCTCAACCCTCCAATCTTCCAAATGTTTTCTACCTCCTCTTTAAAAATCTCTAATGATCTAGTCTCCACAATTCTCTGGGAGAGAGAGTTCCAGTCATTCACCATTCTCTGCAAGAAGAAATTCCTACGCATCTCAATTTTAAATGGCTGCTTCCTTGTAAATATGTTTTCTCATTCTGGACTCCCTCACCAGTGGAAATATCCCGACATGGCACCTTAAGATCTTGTGTGTTTCAGTAAGTTCATTCCTCATTCCTCTCAACCTCAAAGACCACAGATTCCAGGAATTAGCACGATGGATTTCTTTTGATTTAGGTTTAGGTTTATTGTTGTCACGTGTACTGAGGTACAGTTAAAAGCTTTGTTTTGCATGCTACCAATCAGATCAAATAATATTATACATAAATATAATCACATCAAACTCAAGTACAATAGGTAGAGCCAAGGGGAAGATACAGAGTGCAGAAGAAAATTCTGAGCATTGTAGCACAACAGTTCCAGAGACAAAGTCCAATGTCTGCAATGGGGTAGTGGTGAATCAGTCAGTACCCAATTTATGAAAGAACCATCGAGAAGTCTGATAACAGAAAAGAAGAAGCTGCTCCTGAGTCTGTTGGTATGTGTTTTCAAACTTCTGTACTTTTTATCTAACAGGAGCAGGGAGAAGAAGGAATGACTGGGGTGGGATAAAGCTTTGAATATGTTGGCTGCTTTTCAAAGGTAGCGTGAAGTGTAGATGGAATCGATGCTGGGGAGTTTGATCTGTGTGATGGACTGTTCTACATTTACAACTCACTGCGGTGTTATTTATTGCGGTGTTGGGCATAGCTGGTTCCAAACCAAGCTGTGATGCCACCCAACAGTATGCTTTCAACGGTGCATCAGTAGATGTTTGTGAGAGACGTCGGAGATTTGTGAATTTACTCAGTCTCCTCAGGAAGTAAAAGCATTGGTGTGCGGCTTTGGCTGCTATATCAATATGGTTGGTGGAGCTATAATCAATCAATAGAAGTCTGACGTAGGAGCACTGTTGCTTATGTGTTCCAGCGATGAGTTTAGTTTCCAATGCTTATATAAATGTAATTTCTTGAATAAGGGGACCTGTTTGTAAGGGATCCACTACGACATACGTAGTAAAACATAGGTCTTTATTCCATTCAGAAATACAGAGCATTGAAGTTACACAGCCGTGCTCATGAAGCTCAGCATACGTTCTGCTAGCTGGCTGTCCTCATTAGTGTAGAACCATAATACCATGTAATGGGTGGAATGCATTATATGTGTAGTGGAGATTATAAATGGATTAATAAAGGCTAGTATACAGGATCAGCAATACTCCGTGCAATATTCCAAGTGTTGCTTCATCAACATCAACAATTATAGCAAAATGTAGATAATAGACAATAGGTGCAGGAGTAGGCCATTTGGCCCTTTGAGCCAGCACCGCCATTCAATGTGATCATGGCTGATCATCCCCAATCATACCCCGATCCTGCCTTCTCCCCATATCCCCTGACTCCGCTGTTTTTAAGAGCCCTATCTAGTTCTCTCTTGAAAGCATCCAGAGACCCTGCCTCCACCGCCCTCTGAGGCAGAGAATTCCACAGACTCACCATCCTCGGTGAGAAAAAGTGCTTCCTCGTCTCCGTTCTAAATGGCTTGCTCCTTATTCTTAAACTGTGGCCCCTGGTTCTGGACTCCCCCAACATTGGGAACATGTTTCCTGCCTCTAGTGTGTCCAAGCCCTTAATAATCTTATATGTTTCAAAGAGATACCCTCTCATCCTTCTAAACTCCAGAGTGTACAAGTCCAGCAGCTCCATTCTCTCAGCATATGACAGTTGATGGAGCCTCACATTTCTACATTCCAGCCTCTTCGCATTAAAGGATAATATGAAGTTAGCAAGGAACAGGCAGGGCTGGGGAGCAAAGCTTGATGAAGGCATGTCTTCCCATTATTAATCTGCTGTGAACAAATGTGTGGCCAAGCATACTGTATGTGGAGAAGAGTTAAGCTAAAGTTGGTTGCTGTTTCTAGTGAAGCTAATTAAATTACTCAATTTGGACGTGCGTTAGTAACATTCTATTTAATGTACATTTTATATTTTAAAATAAACATGTGTTCTAAACAACTAACATTCCACATCATTTTTGATTAATTAACTATTATGGTGTCTAAAAGGAAAAAAAAAATGAACTGAAAGTCAAGTAGCATCTGTGGAGGCAATGGGATGATCCACAATTCAGATCCACAATCCTGCATCAATATGTATCTATGCTGAAGTAACTGAATTAAATATGATTCTAAGTATGTTTTCCAACCCTGTTTCTTTCATCCCAAGATTTGCTCCCTGATCTTGTTAATATATACAGTTGTTTAGTTCAGAATGCACAATTTCTGTCACAAGATTGTTATGTTAACAACAGTATAGGCTGACATGCAACGATGTCACAAATGTACATTCTACCATCCTCATCCTCCTCACTGTCTGTGAACGCATCTTCACGAGTTTGGTTAATGTAGTGATTAATATCTGCAAAAATGTCTGATGAATTGTCTGGTCAAGTAACCCCTTTAAAAAGAAATGAAGATACCTTTTTAAAAAAACTCTTCATTTAACCTAATTTCTCTGTGAAAACTGGCTATAGAATTTTAATAATTTACATTAATAAAAATGTATAATGGGCAAACCTCCATGTTTAAACCAGAATAAATACTTAGATTCCAGTAGGTTATAGCTATATGATGTTGAATGTTGGCAGGAAGCCACTTTAGGGGAAAAATAATTAAAATGTTTCCAAATAGTTTATGAGCAAATCTGGTCTTCATTATGATCAGTATATTTACTGATATGCTGTTCCATGAGCACTTCTCAGTGGAGTATGTCTAATGACAGTGTAGTTTGATTATATATGTCCGTAATGAAGGAAAGTGTAGTTTAGCAAAATTTCAATTTTTTTTTTAATAGCAGCACGGTACCAAGAATCTCAAATCCCATGTTTTTATCCACATTAGAAATAATGCCGATTTGCCGTCTCTGGGTTACAAATATCTGACCTTTGCATGCCTGTAAACACAAGGAATCTACATTAATATTATTAAATTCAAAAATCTGACATACTAACAAATGTTCATAAGTTTCCTCTTTTCTTTCTCTCTGTCCTCATGTTTAGTAATTGTTATTTATCAGTCTGGTGCGCTTTTGCTGTCACTCATTACAATGCGGTGTATATACGGTTACTAATTCAAATCATTATTGTGCAATTTTTGTATTATGAATCATATTGACTTGTGTACATCGATAAAAACGGAACCTGTTTGTTACCTGGGGACGGCCTGTAAGGAAATCACTTTCAAAATTGTAACGCATGTTTTTTCATCTTTATCAAATAACAATGTGTCAGTTTTGATGACCAAGTTTAATTTATTTTTATGGAATCTGAATTTTTTTTTTTTTTTTTTTTTTTTGGTCATGGTTAGACTTTCCCACTTGCAAAGTCCCCATGCATTCTTTCCCCAGACTCGTGATTTATAATGCTTCAGAGTGCTGAAAAGTATCAACCTTTTAGTGGCTGTGCATTTGTGTTGCCTCTCACATGGTGGAGATGAAAAGAATGACCCCACTGTGGCCTCTCTTTCCCCTTTCATGCAGCAGTTTGCACAACAGTGTCCCCATTTAAATCATAAATGACAACAAGGCTTATAAACATGCACAAAAAGTTGTATTAGGACATTTTAAATGGGAAGTCTGTTGCCGTAGGCTATCTAGATGAAGGGGAGGGCCAGTATATTGAGTAACATATGTTCATATTAAGATCAGAAAAAAAACGTGATGACTTTTTAGCTGACTTCATGCTGTGCTATAAATTCATGCCTGATTGATGCAACTTTGCATTTCTTATGGCATAGTTTTTTTTTGCCCATCTGCCATATGAAGTATTTACAGCCAGGATTTTAGTGCTGCCTTGTCTCCACCCAGATTCCACCACAGTGTTTGAAATGTTACTAGGGAGGAAGCATGAAGGGGGAAAAAAATACGGCCGCTGTGAAGAAGTTAAAAGAAATGCAGAATGAATGCTTCAGTTGTTGGCTTTTTTGAACAATTACCATACCTAGAGGAATATGCAGGGAATAGTTAATTATGACTAAATGAGTTATTTTAAAGTCAATGCCAGGCCTCGAGTTTCAACTGTCAATGCTATGAAGGATATTGAATTGGAAGGCTGGTCTCCTTGTCAGCCAGTGGGATGGGCCGCTTGAGATGTAAAACAAGACAGTGAAAAGATAGCTATTCTCAGAGCAGCCTCAGTTGAGGGAACAGAGCAAAGCATTTGCATACTTCTTCTCTAAAGGGGTTTAATCCAAGGACGGAAAAAGATTTCCATATTGTTAGCTGAAGCTTTGTTAAAGGATGAAGAGTGAGAGAGAGAGAGAGAAAAAAAAAGTCTGATGAAGGGGCCTGTCTGGAGCCAGAGTCTTTGCCTTGAATTACTCTACTCTCAAGGCATGTTTAAAACTGCTTATATCTTATCATCATCAGTCTCTGTTCAGAGCATTGGGATGTTGCTCTGGGGTTTTCAGCCTTATCCCATCTCTCAATACCAGGCTTCTTTGCATACATACTTTTTTTCCCCCCTGAAGTGTGTATAAAATGTTGACTACTGTTAAGATTTATTCCTGATTGATTTTTCAAATCAATGTTTACAGCCTCTTTTTGTTAGCAGCATCAGTTTTATTTTTTATGAAAACTGGTCAGGATGCCAGGTGCATTTAATCTGATTTATTGTAGTAAATTTGTATCAGCGGAATTACGCGGTTGTTTAAACATAGATGAGGTAGTTTTTTTCCCTTTGTTTATAGATCAAATGGCACATCAAGCAAAACAGTGTAGTAATGCACAACAGGCTTCTACAGAGTTTATTCCATTGATGTGTCCTGCGAAAGATTGAATGGATTGAAAATTTATTGGAAATGTTAATTATTATATTTTGAAGCTTTTTTTTTGCAATGAACTTACATTTTTCTTTCTGCCAGAGTACAGAATTATGTTCAAAATTATATGAATGGCAAACTATATTGATTTACAAATCACAAAGAAACCATTTGCTTTTAAAATTCATAGATTTAATTAGCATTCAGGAAAGATTTCCAGAAAACTGAACACTTAAGAAGTAGATAATTTCCTCATGGAAAGGGACTCTTTGTACTGTGTATCTTGTAGAGTTCTTACACAATGAACAATATGCCTTGACTTTGGAAGCTGTGGTCCAGAAATTCATCAGCATGAGTGGAAGTGTGTAATGTGGACACCCTCAAAGTGCCAATGATCATTTTTGTCATGACATTCTGTGTGCAAATTCAGTTGCACCTGCGACCTGTGTCCCAAAGTGTCTGGCACAACTCAATTGGTTCTACACTGGGAAACACCGTCCCTTTGTGATTTACATCAGTGCAGGATGCTTAAAGAGAACTGCATAACCCTTGAACTGTGGGGAAAGAGGAGGAGAGCCTGAGGCTGGAGAGAGGGCTGTGTATGGACATTGATCAGAACGGTGCTCAGATGCTGTCAGGCATCACATTTGTGTTATACCGATTGGGCCTGCACAGAGGAGAATTAATGGTACTTAGTTTAGTTTAGTTTAAAATACAGCATGGAAGCAAACCCTTCAGCCCACCGAATCCACGCTGGCCATTGGTCACCTGCTCACATTAGTTCTGTGTTATCCTATTTTCCCATGGGGCAATTTTACAGGCATCGGTTAACTTGCATGTTTTCGGGGTGTGGGAAGAAACACACGGTCACGGGGTGAATGTGCAAACTCCACACAGATAGCACCCGTGGTCAAGATCGAACCTGAGTCTCTAACGCTGTGAGGCAGCAGCTCTATCAGGAGTAGCTCTGCCAGCGGAGAGCTGTGAGGAGGGAATCGGGAGCCTGTGATCCATGAGGGGGCTATTGGCTCTGGTGGCGTGCGATCGGGAGGGAGAGGGGGAGCAGTGCTATGAATCCGCAGTCAGAGGAGGAAGTGACTTTTTGAATCGTTTCACTGCAGAGCTTCAGTACTATGATCTGTGTTAAACAGAACCTGGATTATTGTGCAGTTTTGGTCTCCTTACCTAAAAACGGGTATGTGTTTATTATTGTCACATGTACCGTGATAAAATGGGAACATGTGTTTTGCATCCTTATGCAAGCAGATCCTACCATACATGAGTGCAATATAACCGTACGTGAGAACAACAGGCAGTGCAAAAAGAGAAAGAAAAGAGAGAGCGGATAAAGTGTTACAGCTACAGAGAAAGTGCAGATGAACAAAAATGTGCAAGAGCCATGACAAGATTGGAAGATCATTGGAATTCTGTGGAGACACAGCCATTGATTCCATTCAACGTAGAGATTGATGAATTTCTAGATACTAAGGAAATTGAGGAACTTGGGAATAGGAAAGAAGCACTGTGGTGGAAATTTGACAAACGTGCACTTTTTCTCATTTTCTGAAGCCAGTACCACAGGGAGGCCATAGGTAGCAAACCCTAACTTCAAAGGTTCTGTTGTCCATTCTGTTAAGGTGCATCATTGGAACGGCAACACTGTTAACTGGAGTGGCGATGACCCAACCTAAAGAACGTTCTAATGAAGAAGTCAATATTGTGTGCAGTTCTGGTCATCACATCATAGGAAGGATGTGTAGGCTTTGGAGAAAACAGGGAATTATGGACCAGTTAGCCTGACATCGGTGGTGGGGAAGATGCTGGAGTCAATTATAAAAGATGAAATAGTGGCACATTTCGATAGCAGTAATAGGATCAGGTCCGAGTCAGCATGGATTTACGAAGGGGAAATCATGCTTGACTAATCATCGGGAATTTTTTGAGGATGTAACGAGGAAAATGGACAAGGGAGAGACAGTGAATGTAGTGTACCTGGACTTTCAGAAAGCCTTTGATAAGGTCCCACATAGGAGATTAATGGGCAAATTTAGAGCACTTGGTATTGGGGGTAGGGTACTGACGTGGATAGAAAATTGGTTGGCAGACACGAAACAAAGAGTGTGGATTAACGGGTCCCTTTCAGAAGGCAGGCAGTGACTAGTAGGGTACTGCAAGGCTCTGTGCTGGGATCACAGCTATTTACAATGTACATTAATGATTTAGATGAAGAGATTAAAAATAACATTAGCAAATTTGCAGATGACACAAAGCTGGATGGCAGTGTGAACTGTGAGGAGATGCTATGAGGATGCAGGGTGACTTGGACAAGTTGGGTGAGTGGGCAGATGCATGGCAGGCGCAGTTTAATGTGGATAAATGTGAGGTTATCCACTTTGGTGGCAAGAACAGGAAGGTAGATTATTATCTGAATGGTGTTAAATTAGGAAAAGGGGAAATACAAAAGGGGAAATGTGCAAGATCTGGGCGTCCTTGCACATCAGTTACTGAAAATAAGCATGCAGGTACAACAGGCATTGAAGACACCTAGAGTTGGCCTTCATAACAAGAGGAGTTGAGTGTAGGAGCAAAGAGGTCCTTCTGCAGTTGTACAGGGCCCTGGTGAGACCACACTTGGAGTATTGTGTGTAGTGTTGGTCTCCAAATTTGAGGAAGGACATTCTTGCTGTTGAGGGAGTGCAGCGTAGGTTCATAAGGTTAATTCCCAGGATGGCGGGACTGTGTATGTTGAAAGAATGGAGCGACTGGGCTTGTATACACAGGAATTTAGAAGGATAAGAGAGGATCTTATTGAAACATCTAAGATTATTAAGATAGCGGAGTCAAGGGATATGGGGAGACGGCAGGAACGGGGTACTGACAGTGAATGGCGGTGCTAGTTCAAAGGGCATAATGGCGTAATGCACCTATTGTCTATTGAGATGGTGCGCAAGAGGCTGAGGGTGGCCTGATAAAAGCATATTAGAGTCTTTTTCCTCAGATGGAAAATGGTTGCGGACTTGGGCTTTAGGTGAGAAGGGGAAAGGTAAAGGAGATTTTTGAGGCATGTATTTTTACACACAGAATGGTAGGTGACTGGAATGCACTGCCAGAGGAGTAGGTGGATGATGATATGATAGCAAAACATAAGAAGCATATAGGCAGACATCTGATAATACAGAGAATAGATGGATATGGGCAGTTTAAATTGATATCATGGTTAGCACATGTATTTAGAGTAAAGGGCCTGTTCCTGTGCTCTCCTGTTCTATGTTCTGTGTATTCATTGAAGGACAAATTCAGCAATTATTCCGCACCTTCTAAGGAAAGATTGAAGCTTTGTAATCTTAGTTGGGTCTCTAGCATTCAGCATGCATGCCACCATTCACTGGTCAGGTCTCTGCACATTTCTTCTCAAGTTTGAACTTTGAGTGGGTAACTTTATGCTGGAGAAAGCCACATTTGTTCTTTTTCAGTGCATTGTGTTTGTGCCGTCTGCCAAATACCTTGCTTTGAGTTTCTATTCAGTATCTGTGCCAGTCGCTAGCTTCCTGATTGCATAGCCCTCATGGCCTTCTTTGCAGCATTTTATCTATTGTAAATATTGTATGACACCTTAGGGACAGGGGCTATGGGGCGAAGACAGGAGAACGGGGTTGAGAGGGAAAGATCGATCTGCCATTATTGAATGGCGGAGTAGACTTGATGGGACAAATGGCCTAATTCTGCACCCATGTAGCATGTTTTGCAAGCTATCCAATCCAATAACAAAATACCCGACGTAAATGAAATCGTGCCAAACTCAAGTACAATAGGTAGAACGAAGGGAAAGACAAAATGTAAAATGTAGTTTTTCATGCTCATTTGTCATAGGCATAAGGGTCCTGCTTATGAATTTGCAGAATTTGCAAATAAATCTTGCAAGGTCAGCAACTGATGTGGCTCATCATCAGTGGTTATGCTCCAGGGGAACTTTGTCATCCCCATATAATCGCACATTTTGTGAGCTTTAGGGATTAGAGCACAGTTACCCTCTCGCTATGTTGAACCTTCACGTGTGAATGTTTAAATTAGGAGCAGGAATTGGTCGCTTGGCCCTCAAGCATGCTCTACCATTTAAGGAAAGCCTGCATAAGGCAGTCTCACTAACATATCTGCCGAATCTACCATCTGCAATCCCTACTGCTTCAACTTGCACCTCAGCATTTTTTCCTATACAAGGAATGATTGGACATGTCCTAGAGAGTGAACATCACCGTTGAGATTCTGGAAGAGGACCAGTGGTCAGTGGAAAGTGATATACTAACTTAAAGTAAGGCTGGAGACATATTCGGTGTCGACCATTTGCTTGGACTACAGACAAGGTTTCTTACAAAGATATTCTCTATCATTCACATTTGATTACTGCCCTGAAGATCCCTCATGCAAAAACATCCTAAACTGATTGATAATTAAGTGTCCTTTTATGTTGAAGATAGACACAACGGGCGGGACAGGCAGCATCTCTGGAGAGAAGGAATGGGTGATGTTTCAGATCCTTTTAAAGTAAAGTAAAAAGTATCCTTTATTGCCATTCAGCCCTTTCGTTCTGAACGAAATTTCATTGCCTTGCAGTCATAACATATAATAAAAAACAAAACACACAATAAACACATATTTAACATCCACCACAGTGAGTTCACCAGGCACCTCCTCACTGTGGTGGAAGGCAAAAGTCTTACAGTCTTTGTCTTCTTCCCTCCTTGTTCTCCCTCTGCGCTGGGTCGATCCAGGCCTCCGATGTTGTCGTCCACTAGGCCCGCGGCCGAGCCTCCGAAGCCGGGCTGCTGCCACCACCGTCGCCGGAATGCTGGAACGTCGCCACAGCTCTAAAGCAGGGTACGCTGCCGGAATGCCACACCCACAGCTCTGAAGCCGGGTCGCCGCTGGAATGCCACAGCTCTGAAGCCGGGTCGCCGCTGGAACGCCACCACTGGAACTCCTCTGGAGCACCACAGCTCTGAAGCCGGGTCGCCGCTGGAATGCCACCGCTGGAGCACCACAGCTCTGAAGTCGGGCCGCCGCCGCCGCCGATGGAATGCGTAAACGCTGCCACAGCTCCGAGGCCGCCAGCTCCACCATTAGGGCCTCAGCACAGACGGAGACAGTGACGGGGGACACGACAAGAAAAGTCGCACTCCCCCCGAAGGGAGAGACTAAAACCTTGTTTCTCTCCCACCCACCCCCCACACACACACACACACACACACACACACACACACACACACACACACACACACACAGCCTAATAAACTAAAATTTAACTAAAACAGACACAAGAAAACAAAAAGAAAAGAAAAAACAGATGGACTGCAGGCGAGCCGCAGCTGCCAGGCTGTGCCGCCACTTTATGATGCTGTCCAATTAGATAACCAACAAGGATAAAGTTACCAAGTTATCCTTTATTGCAGATAGTCAACATTCAGATAATGTAGAAGTTCTGGAGTGACTCAGCAGATCAGGCAGCATCTCTGGAGAACATGGATAGGTTTGAGACCCTTCTTCAGACTGATTAACTGGTTGGACCAGCAGTACACCAGAAATTGTATCTCATCGTCATCTGGTTCTTATGAATATGCTGATATTTGTAAGTGCTACAAGGAAGTGTAGGTGTGTCAGTATTAACTGTCAGGGAAAGAATGGGGAGAGGAAACACTAGTATGAACTTGTGTTAAGCATTCTTTCCCACATTTGCTCATTCTCTATTCCTTTTCTAGTATTTTTGCCCCCTCACCCACTCTCCATTTCTCCCTGTCCTTTTCTCCCTGCATCCTCAACCATTTTCCCTGTTAATCTGACTCATCCGCTTTCTCTCTCACCTTTCCACTACCAATTTGCATTTTCCTATCCCAATATCGTTATTCCTTTCCCTTCCAATTCTCCTCTTCTTCTTTTCATTTTCATCCTGTATTTTGGATTCTTCCCCTCCCCCACCCAGTCATAACAGCCACATCCCGCTTCAGTTATATGCCATACACTCCCCCTCACCCTCGACACTTGCCATCCATTCTCATTTCCAGCTCTTCCACTTATTGAGTCATGCCATTATCTCAGACTTCAGGCCAGCATGTCATTGTTGTAAAGCAAACATAATCTTCAAGGAATTAAATTCTACTGAGGAGCTTCTTCACAGTATTGTGGGGTAGAGAAGTGTAGAGGTTTAGAGAGGAAGTTTAATAGCTCAGAACCCTGGGAGCAGAACACTCAGCTGTCACTGGTGAAAAGAGACTTGGAAATTGTGGATGCGGATGAAACCAGAAATGGATGGATGCAGAGATTTCAGAAACTTGTTGTGTTGTAAAGATGTGAATAAGGAAGGAACTAAATTTTAAAAAATGAGGTTTTGCTACAACTTAAACTGATGTGGGTCAGTAAGCACGGGAATGATATGCAATCAAGATTCAATGCATGTTAGGATGCGTGCATTGAAGTTTAAAATTAGTAAAAGATGAAAAGAGACTGTGATTGAATGTGTAGGTAGCCAAAACGCCGTCAAGGGATTCAGCACATAAAACACAGGCAACGCCAGTGAAGTGAGATTTTACAGAGTTACCAGAATGAGAAGATGCAGAAGTTCATTATACATTTTTCTACCTTATGAATAATATAGTGTGAAGGATTATTCTGTACAGAAAGTTAAAACACTTTGTCCATGGAGTTTATAATTTTCTATCCATTTTCACTTTCCCATGATGTTGTTTTCTCTGATTAAATTAAAAGTCACAAAACAACACAGATTGGAGGAGAAATGCTGGTGGAATTTGTTGAGGTGAAGGATCAGTTCACAGTAAACATCAGCATTGTGTGTGGACAATATCACAGAAGTAAGTATTGGAGCTTTCTAGAGACCAAGACAGGAGTTGTTAGAAAAATCAAAAGGAAAAGCATCCAAGGTCAGAGGTGTCAGTGAGAATAGAAAATGCGGATTGTGAAACTGTCAGGCAGAAGGGGCAGCAGAGAAAGAACCACAAAGATCAAAGCATTCTCGGATGGGGGAAGGTATGCCCCATAAGGATCGGCAGAATAAGTCAAGTACAGTTAAATCCTGATAAACACATAACTAGATTACAGGATTTTAATACTTGAGTCAGGTTTCAATAAAATCAGTATAAAAATAACCAATTTGCAAATCACCATTCAGCAGACCATTTAATTGTTGATTCAGCAATTCATTCAGAGCACTGGAAAAATGTACATGTTATACAAACGTGATTAGACTTCTGATGTGTGCTGCTGTCTCCAGTGCACTTTCACAATGACATGATTATAGTTGGGTGAAACAAAATTTACAAAAGGAGACAAATAGGGAATATTTAAGCATACTTTTTATATTTAAATTTATGCTTGGGTCACAACATTTGTACAATGGGAGTAATGGAAATGGTTTATTACTTTAACTACCTTTCCCTGAATACCATTCCTTCAGGTATGCATTTATGTAGAGTCAACTATATTTAGTAGAAAGGTATAAGCTTAAACTACTTCTTTTCAGGTCACTATTTCGTTACCAAATTGAGATGAGAAGCATAAAATTAATGTAATCTTTTCCCTACTCCGTCCCTACACTGCCCTACCCCCCAGTGACTGGAAAATGAACAAAATGTGTTTGCGTCTGTCTTTCATTCAAAGAACTGTTAAATGAAATATGTTGAAGATGCAACATGAAGCTATTTTATGTACTAAAGATTTTCTTTTTATGCCCCATATCTTCTGAAAGCAGAAATTCATTTTATGGCTGTTAAAAATTCTGGTCTATCATACAAACCTTTCTCAGTGCTGTTGCATCAATTGCTTGACAAGTTGGGTTTCGGCACCAACAGTATGTTTATGGTGCTAGATTGCACTGCTCAGCAGTGATTGCCATAGTAGTATAACTTGAACTTTATAATGACATATGCAAGTTTTGTGATTGTATGTTTATGTCTCTCACAATTTTTTAAGCAGTCCAAAATGGACAATGCAACATTTTGTAGATTGAAAATAGTGTTTACTATACTTTATTTTACTTTATTGGACACGCAAAGCACTAGTTATACTCGCTTTCATACAATTCATACACATAATAGAAAATTATAAACATACATCTTGTTGGCTTTAAGCAAAGAAACCCCTCTGCATTCTGGCCTTTAGCCCAAGCAGACGTTTCCCTTACCGGAACCTGCTGTCTTTCTTTCAATGAGTGTTTGACTTCAGTGTCAGCTTTTTGACAACCTGCCTACCCACCACTCGAGTGGAATCCACGAGCATATCTTGGCAATGACCCATGCAGAGTTCACATGAATAGAGTTGTCACAGATCTGATGAGGGTAAACGATCTCTAGAATATTAATCCATCGTTCTTTGTCTCCAGCACGCAAGTACAGATAACCAGAGTCCTAATCTGAATCATTATACTCATGGAATGCAACATCCTGTGAGAAAGGTTAGGTTTATTAGTAACATTTTAAATAATAGCACCCCGGATTTGTCTTCATATTGGCATAATCAGAAATCCTCAGCTACTTGTTTTATGAAACAGGTGGTGGCTACTGGTAGATTAGGTTCGGCACGATGGCGCAGCGGTAGAGTTGCTGCCTTACAGCGCAAGAGACTCGGGTTCGATCCTGACCACAGGTGCTGCCTGTATACAGTTTGTACGTTCTCCGCGTGACCTGCGTGGGTTTTTTCCGGGAGCTCCGGTTACCACCCACACTCCAAAGGCATACAGGTTTGAAGTCTAATTGGTAAAACATTGTAAATTGTCCCTAGTGTGTGTATAACTTACAAAATTCTTAAAGGGTTGGACAGGCTAGATGCAGGAAGATTGTTCCTGATGTTGGGGAAGTCCAGGACAAGGGGTCACAGTTTAAGGATAAGGGGGAAGTCTTTTAGGACCGAAATGAGAAAATCGTTTTTCACACAGAGAGTGGTGAATCTGTGGAATTCTCTGCCACAGAAGGTAGTTGAGGCCAGTTCGTTGGCCATATTTAAGAGGGAGTTGGATGTGGCCCTTGTGGCTGAAGGGATCAGGGGGTATGGAGAGAAGGCAGGTACAGGATACTGAGTTGGATGATCAGCCATGATCATATTGAATGGCGGTGCAGGCTCGAAGGGCCGAATGGCCTGCTCCTGCACCGAATTTCTATGTTTCTATGTAAGAGTGTTAATGTGCAGGGATCACTGGTCGGCAGGGACTCGGTGGGCCGAAGGGCCTTGTTTCCGTGCTGTATCTCTAAACTAAACTAAATTGATTAAATTAGGCAATAACAAGTTAAACCTAAATTTGTCTTCATCGACCACTTACAGTTAATACCCTTTCAAATTGGGTATTTGATAACTGATTATGTTCATTGCAGTTTGATCCACGGGGCATGATTTCTCACCTGGTTTTCATTGTGATGGACTTTCTGCTTTGTGAAGTGTTCAAATGGAGCAGTGGGGTGCAGACAAACATTTCCAAAGGCTCCTGAAGAATATGCTACATGGCTCAACATTAAAACTGGATGGGGGGAAAAGGATGATCCCTTGAGCTTAAGAGAGAGCAGGAACCGGCTATTTGGCTCTATCTTATCAGCTATGATCTACCTATCCAATAAGATCGCGGCTGATTTGCTATCTCAATGACACTCTTCCCATATTATCTTTGTATATTTTGGTCCCTTTGTTATCTAAAATCCTATCATGACCTTTTCTTTTGTAATAAGCTTCATAAGTATAGAAGTAAAATAATTAACATCATCTTAGTTTACAATGCATTTATTCCATAAATCTGTAGATCTTGGATGGTAAAGATGATGAATCAGAGCTTTTTGAGCCAGTTTTGCCACTTGGCTCTCACAGCCAATTTGTGCCTGAACTTTCTTTGCCACTGATTTCTATCCCATGATATCCTGTGTTTGGAGGTCAAACCAGGAAACCATCTCTGAATGATGTAGTAATTAAGGGGAGAAGAAGCTCCTTCAGACATGTGATTGTAAATCCTTTGCTTCCTCTTCCTAGAGGTGCTGTGGATGATTAGATACAGAGCTCATTTCAAGATTTATAATTTCAAATGAATATCTGGATTGCAAATTTCAAGTAATACGCGGAACTTTTTTTTTCTCTCTCTCGTTTATCATCTTATTTACAGTGTACTATGCTTACATATTCTGTTGTGCTGCAGCAAGTAAGAATTTCATTGTTCTGGGACATATGACTTGATTCTTGAACCCTTCTCTTTTTTCACTGTCCCCATCACCACCACAGTGCGCACACCTTTCTCCTTTCATCTCCCCACCATCCTCATCACTGTGCTCCTTTCCCCTCCTACATACACTCAACTCCTATCCCCAACTTCCATGGTACCCTTTTATTTCCCACTGCCCCCCACCCCAGCCTCGAGTCCCTCCTGCAGTTTGATTTTTGCTCAAGATTCCAACATCTGCAGTCTCTTGTGTTTCAGCAAAGATGTTGGATTCCTTAGATACATGTATCTGTGGACAGAGAAACATGGTCCACAATTTAAGCGCAAACTCAGCTGTTTCATTTATTTTGTTTTGTAAATAACCAGTTATTCCAGTATGTTACTTGTGGTATGAGCACTGAATGTTATATTGAGACTATTGTTATATTTCCAATGTACCACTGTTCAATTACAAACAAAACAACTGAATCCAGAAGCAAATGAGGGGTTGGACAGGCTAGATGCAGGAAGATTGTTCCCGATGTTGGGGAAGTCCAGGACAAGGGGTCACAGCTTAAGGATAAGGGGGAAATCCTTTAAGACCGAGATGAGAAAGACTTTTTTCACACAGAGAGTGGTGAGTCTCTGGAACTCTCTGCCACAGAGGGTAGTTGAGGCCAGTTCATTGGCTATATTTAAGAGTGAGTTGGATGTGGCCCTTGTGGCTAAGGGGATCAGAGGGTATGGAGAGAAGGCAGGTACGGGATACTGAGTTGGATGATCAGCCATGATCATATTGAATGGCGGTGCAGGCTCGAAGGGCTGAATGGCCTACTCCTGCACCTAATTTCTATGTTTCTATGTTTCTAAATGTACACTAGGAAAGTTCTACTAAATCTCTGCCTTATCAGAATAAGCACACTATCTTTAAAGACAGGAATACCAGCATTTAAACATTGGTGTGTGAGGAAAAAATAATTTCATTGCAAGTGGCCACACACATCACAATTATCACACCCTGACCCACCCCAATGGATCTTCCATTGACTCCATTTATGGTTCACGCTGCCTTTGCAAAGGCACCAACATAATCAAGGACGAGTCTCACCCTGCTCACTCCAACTTCACCCCTCTCCCATCAGATAAGAGTTACAGAAGTGTGACACACCTCCAGATTCAGGGACAGTTTCTTCCAACTGTGATCAGCAAATTGAACCATCCTCTCAACAACAAGAGAGGGATCTTGATTACCACTATGTACCTCACTGAGGGACCTCAGACTATCTTTACTGCATTTTATCTTGCACTAAACATTCTCTTCATCATGTATCTGTACACTGTGGATGGCTCGATTGTAATCATGTACAGTCTTTTCGCTGACTGGGGAGCAGACAACAAAAGCTTTTAACTGTACCTCGGTACACGTGATAATAAACTAAACTAAACATTAAACCACACTGATCATACCACATGCTTAATTTACTTCTTTTGGCAAATCCATGCAAATGAAGGACAGTCGTTTTAACGGATTGTTCAAGTGGTACTATAATCCATATAATCAAGGATTTTAATAATTGTTATAGTCCAACTGAAGGAACACTGGACACAGGAAAAACTGTAAACTGTGATCTGGCTGTTGAGTGCAAAGATTGCAACTTTATAAGGGCAGAAGGTTGATTCAAATCCAGATCTTGAGATTCATAGAAACATAGCAAATAGGTGCAGGACTAGGCCATTCGGCCCTGAGCCAGCACTGTCATTCAATATGATCATGGCTGATCATCCAGAATCAGTACCCCGTTCCTGCCTTCTTCCCACATCTCTTGATTCCGTTAGCCCTAAGAGCTGTACCCAACTCTTTCTAGAATACATCAAGTGAATTGTCCTCCACTGCCTTCTGTGGCAGAGTCAGTTATGTTATCAATTAGGTAACCTAATTGAACAGGAATTGTTGAATAAGAAAAAAGTCCAAGCGCAAGTCTGAGTTTAGGCTTTGTCAAATGCGCAAGTATGAAGTCCTGTGTTTAGAACACAAAATCTCACTTGCAGTTGCATCATAGGTACATAGACTCAGACAACACACAAAAACATAATGGAAAACATAAATTATACAAGACGAAGATAAGACAAATACTGTGCAAAGACAAGACATTGGTGCAAAAAGTTAACTTGAAAAAAAAACTCTATAGCAGTGCGAGAAGTGGGGTCATAGTGTTCAATTGTCGAAGTAGGATTAGGGATGTGTATGTTGTTTCAAGTACTTGATAAATGTACAACAGTGGGTGCTAATAAGCCTGGTAATGTGGGATTTTAGGTTTCTGTGCCTCCTGCCAATGTTAGCAGTAAGATGAGGGCATAGCCCAGATGGTGGGTATCCTTGATGATAGATGCCACCTTCTTGAGGCAGCACCTGACGTTGATGCTGCCGATGGAGGGGTAAACTGTGCCCATGATGGACCAGGCTGAATCCACCACTCTGAGGCTTCTTGTTCCTTGTAAACTTGTGCATTGTAAACTTCCAAAAAGTTGAGATACCTTCTTCATGTTTAAATCTATTTGCTGGCCCAGAACAGTTCACCTGACGTGTTATCGCCCAGGAATTTGGTAGAAAATATTAAATACAGGAAAAGGATGCTGTTCACTTTTCCTTTTTTAAACACTTTGTTTACTGCGGCTCATCCTTTATACTTACCGCATAAAGGATAAACATCCTTTATGGTTTATTATTGTAGATTGGTAATAATGGCATGAATTAACTGCTGCCAGGTGTAGTCAAGTCTTAATAATACTAACCATTACTACCCTAGTGACGTAGGAAAGTTGTAATTATAATTAAAACTGTCATTTTCTTTTTAGTGTTCGTTATTGCACAAATTGGTGTGTTGTTAAAGTAAGTGAATTCATGCAGAGGAAGAAGGTGGTGCATTATCGCTGTGAGAATAATGAATAAAGAGGAAAAGTTCACCAGCTGCATTTATGCTCTGCATTGAATGCTGTCAGATAATAGGGTCATTATGTATGTAATTAAGTTTAGAATTGGTCTTCAATTCCTTTATTTTTTCACTCATCAGATTTCAAATGCTTCTGTTTAAGTACATTCAAATCCTTTCATATTGCCATTCCATTACAAGAGTTTGTACTTAAAGTTGAATGCAAACCATTAATTTTAGGACATTGAACTAATTTGGCAAAGTTGCCATGCTGAGCAATATAGATGTCCACTGTTAATAAGACTCAATCAGAATTAGATCTACTTAAAGAATAATGCCAAAACATTTCCAGTTTTCTTTCACGCACGAGAACTAAAACTTCATCCTCCCTGATGGTTACATTTGCAACATAGGTCCAACTTTGTTTGTTCAATCTGATCAAAATTACTTTCCATAGACAGTGGCAGGATTTGTCTTTTTCAACAACCTGCACTCTTTAGTCAGGCACAGATTTGCATGCAGAAGTGATAAATCAAAGGAACCAAATTTATTTTAGAAAACTGATGCATGAGATTTTATTTGTTTTTGCAGAAAATATATCCATGCAGGAAAAATCCACAGCAGTACAATTTTTATTTCCTATGTTAATAAACAAAATTTCACCACCTTTTCTATTTGAAAACACCACAGAGTTCTAACTTCACTCTAATCTATTTTGCCTGCAGGAAAGGGGTAAATCCTTTCTTAGAGTTGCTTTTCCTGTAAGAAGCGTGTCTGATTTTGGGGAGACTAAATATGTTTCTTTGTTGTCAGTCCTGTTGAGCACTGTGCTAGGCTCTCTTTCCCACCAGGAAGGTCAGCTGTTGAGGTCCTCCCTATTTTATGTCATGATCCCTACTGTCTGTCTAAGCTACTAGACCAAATTGAAACAGCAGTTGCACATGCCATTCTCTACATTCATTGTGAAGCCTATGAAATACAGTTAGAGATCTGGATTTTCAGGCAGAGCAAGTCTGAACGCACACACGCACATGCACATGCAAGTCTAATTGCACAGATGCACAAGACAGCCAGGCCTGTCATTGATATGCAAGCAACCAATGGTCCCTGGATAATAGAGGTAATGAAGTCTTCACCAACGCTAATACAATTGAACTCTGTAAGCCACAAACAGTAGCTAATTATTGCTTGGGAATTACAAGCTGAAACCAAACAGATGAAAATATTCTTTGTTTGAATGGGACTCGAGTCTATTCATTATTTGGCTTTTGATAAGCTTTAATTAAACTGCACCTCACATGTGTGATTGGAATGAATGTGCTTATTTTCCATAGTATGCAATTTATTCACTCTGGTTATGCTTCAGCAATCAAAGCCAGCACAAATTTTTGTTCATGCAGTGTGCAGGAGGAAATAATTGCTCAGAGGCATGGCTGTCAGAATGTGTGAATGCATTGGTGACAACTCTTTGGATGAATTTAGTGATGATGTATATTTCAGTAATTGATGGGTTTTAATTTTTTCACAAATTACTTTTTAAATGGTTTGTTAATGTATTAATCAGATTTGTGAAATCTTTAATTTTAGTAATTAAGTTGCATTGTTCATGAAGCAATTACACTTGATTTTATCATTTTGCATCTAGGTTTTCTGTTTGATTTTTAAATTAAAATATGCAACATTTTTAGTATTATAAAGAATAATAGGTGCTTTGGTGTTTCAATAGGTGATGCAGGAAAACTTAATCTATACAAATAGACATTTCAATCTTTTTATTCCTACTATTTCTTTATATGTTGATATATTGCTCCTACTGAGAAAGTCCTCGTGAGAAACCCCTCTTGTCGGCTGTTAATGGAGTACAAATGAACAGAAAACCTATGACTTCCCCTCCCCCCAGGTACATCTTCTTAATACAAAAAAGCTGGATTGACTCATAGCAAGGGGATGGCAATGTAGTGATTTCATGCTCGGTTGTTGGCTAACAAGATGCTCCAGTCTTTATGTAGTGATGTCTGATTGCAAGATGCACAGAATTGTATAAGGCTGAGCTGCCAAGGTTACAGATCATACAGCTTAAGGGGATGCTGGGTTCTGAATGTAAGGAGGATTGTTTCTGCCCAGCAGGTGAGGAATGGATCTGGGTTGAAGATGCTGTGCACAAGATGTTGGCTTGCCTTTACCAATTCATAAAGCTGATAAATTAAAACATTATTTCCAGTCCAGGAAATCAAACAGCCAGTAACAGAGTCATTAACCCATAATATGCTGTTCACTTGGTGCAACTTGAAACAGAGCAAATGATTTTTCAAACTGATATAATGCTGCTTTTATCATAGGATTTATTTTGGCAAATAAAGAAGTATTTTATGTAGCAATGTGCAAACATTGATAGAGTCAAAGGAAAGCAGTCCTATGGGACATTTTTGGATGGAAATAGTTTGAAAAAACGTTGTTGGGTCAGATATAGAGTCACAGAGTCATGCGATGCAGAAACAGGCCATTTGGCCCACCATGTTCATGCCAACTGTTTCATCTATCAATACTAATCTCTTTTACCTGTATTATGTCCATATCTTGCTGTGTTTTGGTGATTCAAGTGTTTGGCTAGTTACCTAAATTTATGTTATATCAGTTTGCCAGTGTAAAGTGGTTTTGGCTTTCTACAGAACTGATAATAAAGCATCATTGGTGACAAGCAGCCTAATGCCAACATTCACAGCCATGTCAATGAATTGACGTGTTAAATTGCTTCACAAGTCACAAGGTAGGTAAGGATGAAGAAGGTTATTTCATTAAAAGGAAGAATTTGGTCGGATTTTGCTGGTCCAGTCAATTCCAACAGTGTTCTCATATAAGCTGTGGGTCGAGCATCAAAAATGTGTCTAGACATCAACATTCGTGAACCATGTTGCGGAACTACATGAGATTTTGCACAGATTTAGATAAACTATAATTGAGAAGGAAGTCAAAACTCGTCAGTACCAAAAGTTGCACATGAATTAATTAAACAAATTAGAAAATGAAGTTGAAAAAGTAAATGCCCAATGCCCATATTACACCATGGGGAGCCTATTTCCATGTTGCAGTCTATTTAAACCATATATTATTATATGATGTGAATAATACTAATCATATATAATTATATTATAAAATATTAAAATAATATTAATATAATTGTGTTTTTTTTTAATGAGACTGCCGCAGAGGTCCGGCTCCTGAACCAGCCAAATTAATGGGTGAGGGCAGTTCCTGTGAGTTCCCCAGTTTGCTGAACCCCACGGACTGCCAGTGTGCAGAGTGGGGGTTATGACCATAATGGGACTGGGGTAGTGCCAGGCTGGGGGAAGGCTTAGGCATCTTCCACTGACAGGAAAATGCCTAACCCTAACCCTAACTCGTCCCCCTTCCAGAGCTGCCCACGGCTGGAGCTGGAGCCGCTTTGTGACCGGCTGGGGGCTCCGTACGTGTGGCCCCACAGTTCGTCCACCTCGATCATCGTGGCGATGATGGTGGGCAGCAGCACTGCCCGCACGCCGCCCGGGCCTCCTTCAGCACCACCATAGCGCCGGCTCCGTCAGTCCGCCAGCTCATTTGCTTCAACACCGGCCGTCCGACAGCCCAACCGACCCCTCACAGCACCCACCAGCGGACCGACCACTCTCACGACCCACCGGCGGCCTGGCCACTCTCACGACCCACCAGCGGCCCGGCCTCTCTCACTACCCACTGGCAGCCCGACCACTCTCACTACCCACTGGCAGCCCAACAGCCCGACCGATCCTCCACAGCATCCATCGGCCTACTGACAAGCCCGGCCGACAGACTGACCGACTGACCTTAACCCTAATCCTAATCCTAACCCTAGCTCTACATTTGTTATTTATCATTTTTATTTAACAGTTCACATCATAACTTTATAAAGATAAATCAATTGAAAAACGAAATTATCAGCAAGGTGAGCATTACCTTTATTCTTTGGAAACCTTGTTATTGTTTTGATGTAATGAGGAGGCAGCCATGATCCCAGGGTCCTCGCTGCCTAGCGACCATGAAACAAAGTGCGAGATTGGTCAATTTGCGTCCGACCTCAATGTCAAACGTGCATTGATTGGACAATTACTTCTCGGAAAATTTGAAGTTTTTGTCATTTTTTTTAAATGTGCAGGTTTTGGTCTTGAGTTTCAGGTATGATTTACATAATATGTTTACACAATATGTTAAAAATTCAGCTAGTTCCGTGAGTTGGGTCACAAACTTGAACGAAAAAGCTCCTCGGTCCACAGCCTAATATTTAAACTTACTGTGTTGAATATGCTGGCTCGGTATTATACAATATGCTGGCTCAAAGGGCCGAATGGCCTACTCCTGCACCTATTGTCTATTGTGTCCAGAAGTGGAAGCCTACTTTGCTGGCCCAAAGAGTCCTGGGCATGAACAACAAGGACCTGGCTTCCAACCTGCCACGTAGAGATTTGGAATGGGAATTCTAGCAGGCTGAGGGTTGTAAATTAATGCTGTGCTCTCAGTGATAAAATGGGGAAATGTCACAAGCCAAAGGTAAAAATCAGCAAGATTACAGTGAAGCCTGAGGTGCAGAGAGAAGTGGATTCAAAGAGAATTTAAAAATTAGTAGTAAGCTGAGGAGATTCGGGGCAGCAGGGTGGTGCAGCTGGTGAAGCTGCTGCCTCAAAGCATCAGAGACCTGATACTGATCCTGACCTCGAGAGCAGTTTGTGTGGAGTTTGCACATTCTTCCTCTGATTGCACAGGTTTCATTTGGGTGCTCTGGGCTCCTCCAACATTCTGAAGAGGTGTGGGTTTGTACGTTAATTGGCCTCTTTAAATTGCCACTAATGTCTAAGGAGTGGGAAAGAGCGATAGTATTTAGCTAGGGTGTGCATGTCCGGCATGGACTCAGTGGGTCGGGGTTGTGTAGGAAGGAACTGCAGATGTCAATTTACACCAAAGATAGACACACAATGCTGGAGTAATTCAATGAGACTGGCAGCATCTCTGGGGAGATTGAATGGGTGATGTTTCTGGTCAAGAAGGATCTCGACCTGAAACGTCACCCATTTCTTCTCTGCAGTGATACTGCATGTCCCACTGAGTTACTCCAGTATTTTGTGTCTATCTTCAGTGAGTCGGGGGGGCCTGTTTCCATGCTGTATCTCTAAACTAAACCACCTTACTACTCTAAATGGATTGGAATTATTATAAGTAGTGTAAGAGATGATAAAGGGCGTGTTTCAGAGTTGTATCTCTCCATGACTGATTACACACAATGTTACATAGATAAAAATGTGATAGCAGAATCGCAGGGTGATAATACACTGAAAGAAACCCTTCGTCCCACCGAGTCCACGTTGACTATTTACACTAATCCTACACGTCCGGCTTATTCTCACCATATTCCCATCAATTCCACTCCTCTGCTCCCATCTCTCCAGATTCAACCAATCATCTACGTGCGAGACGCAACACACAATGGTCAGTCAACCAGTCAAACCGCACCTCTTTGGGGGTGTGGGAGGAAGCTGCAGACCTCTCACTATATGATTACCAATACTCTGGTCCAAAATAGTTTTAATATAATCCCGTAAATTACTCATATTCAAATTTTTTTTGTAAGCAAGGAGCTAGGAATAATTTTTTTTTTAATCTACGGAAGTCTTTTGATGGACAGCCACGTTATTGTGGCTAGCACTAACTACACTAAATTTAGATGTAGTTTCTTCTTTCTTTTCACATTTTATTAATTTTCTATTTTTTTACTTTTTGTGTTGTTTACTTAATTATTATATTAATCTTGAATTTATTTACAAATATTATTTGTGGAGATGTGTCCGTGAGGAGGATTTATATGAATTAGATTTACAACTCGTCTGTCCTGTGTTCGGGTGGAAGGTCGGGTCTACGGTACTGACCTATCTGCTCTTTTATAGACCACCCTAAAAGCAAGATGCAAGACATAAATAGAAAAAATGGGGGTCAAGGAATTATGTTTTGTAGTTGGAATGTCAAGGGAGTTAATGAGCCAATCAAGAGAGGTAAGGTATTAGCACACTTAAAATCACTCAAAGCAGATATAACGTTTCTTCAAGAGACACCTTAAAAAAGACGCACAACATAGATTGATAGCAAAATGGATCGCTGAAACATATCACTCTTCATTTTCCCATAAGGCCAGAGGTGTTGCAATTTTAATTCGTAAAGGTATATATTTTAAACACATATCAACTATAGCGGACATCAATGGTAGATACATTATACTAGTGGGTGAATTATATATTTTTTTTAAAAGTGATTTTTCTCAATGTTTATGGACCAAATTTTTATAATCCAATGTTTTTTAAGAATATACTTAATACTATCCCGGAGCTCACACAACATAATTTGATAATTGGTGGAGATTTAAATTGTACATTAGATTCCTATCTCGATAGATCAACAAATAAAAGCAAAATCCAAAACAAGTGAATTATTAAACTCATATATTAATACCACCAATATCAAGGATGTTTGGAGAATTGAAAATCTATCCGGAAGGGAATACTCATTTTACTCTTCAGTACATAAAACTTATTCAAGGATAGACTACTTTTTAGTAGATTCTAAACTCATCCCATTTACTTATAATTCGAAATATCATAATATTATAATTTCGGATCATGCTCCTTTCACATTTATGATCAAACTAAGTGGTATGACTGACAAGCAGATACAATGGAGACTTAATCCTCAAATTTTAAATGATAAAGCATGCTATGAATATCTTATCAAACAGATAAATATGTTCTTTGAGACAAATGACTGCCCTGAAATTTCTGCCTCCCTTCTTTGGGAAACATTTATAGCATTTATACGAGGAGCGTTAATCTCCACACAAGCCTTTCGTAATAAAGAGAACCGCGCCAAACAACTAGTATTGGAAATGGAAATAAGGCAATTAGATGTGGAAAATGCAATTGCGCCTTCTATAATAATACATAATAAAATTGCTGTACTCAAATATAAGTTAAACCTAATATACTCAGACCAATTCATAAAATTTTATCAAAAGACTAAACAGTTACACTTTGAATTTGGTGATAAACCACAAAAATTACTGGCACGCCAACTCCAGAAACAGGAAGAAGAAAAAACAATATATAAAATTAAATCAGATAAGGGAGAAATATTAACACTACCCAAGGATATTAATGATAGATTCTCTCAATACTATCAAACACTTTATTCAACCAAAACGGCAGGGGGTTCTGTAGGAATGGAATTATTCTTACAGAATTGTAACCTTACTGGTTTAGATTTGAAAAAGAGGGAATTATTAAGGGCTGCAATATGAGTAAAAGATATTGAGGAATCTATTAATTCTTTAAAAAATGGAAAGGCCGCTGGACCAGATGGTTTAAATAGTGAATTTTATTTTAAAAAATCATGACTTGATCTCGTCACGCCTACAGACATTATATACTCAAGCATTCATGCAACAGAAACTCCCAGAAACTTTAAATGAATCAACTATAATACTTATTCCAAAAACGGATAAGGACCTTGAAGATCCAGGTTCATATAGAGCAATTGCTCTATTAAACATCGATCAGAAAATTTTAACCAAAATTTTAGCACACAGATTAAGCTTAACGATTTCTAAATTAATACACCCCAATCAAACTGGCTTTATTCCAAAACGTTATTCATATTATAATCTGAGACGATTATTCAACATTATATACTCAAATCGAATAGCTAATGAAGACTTAACAGTCATCTCGCTAGACGCTGAGAAAGCATTCGATCAAATTGAATGGCCCTATTTATTTTCGGTGATGGAAAAATTTCAATTAGGTGAGAAGTTTTGTACATGGGTTAAGCTTTTATATACCAATCCAACAGCCAGAATAATGACAAATCAAATGTTATCAAAAAAAATTGATTTATCTAAAGGTTGTAGACAAGGATGCCCGTTATCACAGTTATTATTCGCCCTTGTTATAGAACCACTAGCAGAAAGAATTTGAGCACATCCAGAAATATATGGGTATAATACTAAAAATACAGTTAATAAAATTTCTCTATATGCAGATGATGTTTTACTATATATTACAAATCCAGAAATTAGTATCCCTAACCTGTTAAATCTTATAACTCAATTTCGTTTATTCTCAGGATATAGAATCAACTGGAAGAAGAGTGAGATTATGCCAATAATGGAACCTAATTTATATATATTGCAACAATCACCTTTTAAAATAGTGAATGAAAAATTTAAATACTTAGGAATCTATGTGACCAAGAAATATACTTCTTTATTTAAATCAAATTTCGTGCCTTTACTTAATAAATTGCATAAGAATATTCAATATTGGAAAATGCTTCCTATTTCAATGCTCGGTAAAATTAATGTAATTAAAATGATTTTCCTTCCTCAACTTCTATACCTCTTCCAATCAATTCCAATATACCTCCCTAAAAATGTCTTTAAAAAAATTGACTCTATTGTAACAAGTTTTATTTGGAATTATAAGAATCACAGAATAAGTAAAAAACACTTATGTAAATCTAATACGAATGGAGGATTAGTCTTACCAAATTTCTTATTTTATTTCTGGGCAGTCAATGTCAGAAACTTAAATTTCTGGTTGGAAGATATGGATCAACAACCAGCCTGGTTAAAGATGGAAAAGGAGGATTGTCTGCCATTTCAAATTGGCCCGATTTTCCTAACCCCTACAAAATTGAATAAAAAGATCTATAGTGAAAATCCAATAATACATAGCGGTATTCGAATTTGGAAACAAATAAAAAAGACATTAAAATTGAATAATTTATCACTTTCGCTTCCTATTGTAAATAACCCTTCATTTAAGCCTTCGATATTGGAAAAACTATGGAATTAAAAAGATGGGACATCTTTATAGAAAAGGTGTGTTTCTGGAGGTACAACAGAATTATGGATTACATTCAAATAATTTTTTTAGATATTTACAATTGAAAGATTATGTTAAATCACATACACAAGAATACAGAATTAGAGAGCCAGAGATTCTAGATAGATGTTTGAATAAACATCCCAACACAGTCAAATTAATATCATATATTTATAATATTCTGTTAGATAGCGAGAATCCGTCGACGGAATCACATAGACAAGCATGGGAAAATGAATTAGTTCAACCCATAACGAAAGATATTTGGGATGAAAGTCTACAGCATATACATCAATGTTCGTTAAATGCCAGACATTCTTTAATACAATTTAAAATATTATACAGATTGCATTATTCTAAAACAAAATTAAATAGAATTTTTCCTAATATCTCTCCTATCTGCGATAAATGTCAATACTCTGAGGCTAATTTAACCCATACCTTTTGTAAATTGCATAAAAATTAAAACATTTTGGGTGCATATTTTTAAAATTATTTCCGTAGTGGTTAATATTCAACTGGATCCCGATCCTAAATTAATAATATTGGGCATATCTGAACAATACCTAAAACTGACAATAAACTAAATAAATTTCCTGGATTATAGTATAATAACTGGGAAAAAACGAATATTAAAATTTTGGAAAAACCCTGCATCCCCTACAATTAAAATGTGGATTATGGAGATGTCGGAGACCTTAAATCTGGAAAAAATTAGATTTGTCTTAATTGACAAACCAGAATTATTTATTAGAATATGGTCGCCGTTCATAGATTATTTGAAGGGGTAGAATGGGCCAGCGCTGAGGCTTGACGGAAGCTTGAACCCAGGACTAGACGAATAGTTTTGTTTTCTTACCTACCGACCTATCTCCTAAGTTGTATTATGGATAGCTTATGTTTCTAAGTTTTTTTTCTTTTTCTTTATTTTTTTCTATCTATTTAAAAAAATAATAATAATTAGAGAAACCGATAAATGTAGACTCCTGCTACATTGGTAGTGGAGTCCTTGGAATCCTGAATATTTAATATGTAACCGTTTAACAAAGTTTGTAATGGTTTGAACTAGGATATGTACATGCCTCTAATAAAAGTTAACTATGAAAAAAAGGAATAGGAGTAGAATTGGGCCATTCGGCCCATCAAGTCTAGTCCACCATTCAATCGTGGCTGATCTATCTCTCCCTCCTGACCCCATTCTCCTGTCTTCTCCCCATAATCTCCGACGCCCATACTAATCAAGAAATTTATGAGAGGCATAAGTAGTGCAAACTTTTTTTGTCTGGATGAAAGAATCAAATACTAAAGGGTCTAGGTTTAAGGCGAGAAAATTTAAAGGAGATTTGTGATGCCGGTTTGTTTACTCTGAGAGTGGTGAGTGCCTGGAAAGCACTGCTTAGGGAAGCGGTAGAAGCAAATAAGACAGGAATATCTATGAAGCATTTAGACAGGCACAGTGGGGTGATTGGGAAAAAAAGGATTCCATGCAGGCAGATAGGATTAATTTTGATTGGCATCATGGTTGGCACAGATGTTGTGGGCCAAAGGGCCTGTTCCTGTGCCTGTACCGACCTATGTTCTGTCTCTAATTGAAAAATTATGCTAGATACCAAAATTTAATTGCAAACATTCTGTTTTGTTGATTTCTTTATGTTTTCCCTCCTGTAAGTGTTGTTATATTTTTCCACCTTAAAACTGTAATAGCCCTGTCCTATGGTACGAGTTCATTCCAAGAGCTCTCCCGAGTTTGCCCTGATTCGAACTCGGAAATTTACGGTAATGGCCATTCGTCAGTACTCAGGGCTCTCGTGGACATTTTTCAACATGTTGAAAAATCTTCACGAGTCTTCCCTTGCTTATCTGCCGTTAGCGAGTCTTCCCGAGTACCTGCCATTAGCGGTACGAGCCGCTAAGAGACGTCCCCGAGCTCCGACGTACCCGCTACGTTCATTCTCCGTGCTTACCACGAGTTTGATTTTTTTAAACTCGGTAATGAACTCGTACTGTGGGTCAGGGCTTTAAGTTTCGCTGAGTTATTTGAGTCTGTATTTCCTAGCAAAGACATCATGTCCAAATTGTTGGTATGGAGATTTTAATTTTGATAGCTTTTGCATTAGGCCCAGAGAGGTCAGAGAAAGGACACTTTTGCTTTGAAATGTCAGTGAAGTTATGCATGAGCTGGGGAAAGTGTAACGAGAATTTCCTCTTTGATGCAACAAAAAAGGAACAGAATTCTATTCTAAATTAAATGGACTTTTCCAATTGAATAATGGTTTAATCTGAATATTCTGCTTTAGTTTTGGTAATTTATTATAATCTCATGGATTGCCTAGGGCAGTACCGCCATCCTTTAATTAATTTATGTTTAGTTAGCCACGAGAAATAGACAACCACAATTTTTTGCACGTTTCGAAAATTGTGTTACAGAAGTAATTTCCTGGGGATCTTTGTATATTCTGAAAAAGAATTTAAGCAAATGTGAGGAATCAGTGATTAGAGCGATTAAGGTTTGCATTCCTCATTGCTTTCCATTCCCCTCTGTAGGGGTGGATTTATTACTGTGCTAATGGAAAGTATATCTGATGAATGACTTGCCAGACCTGGAGTTTGAGGGAATTAATGGAGCAGACCAAGCTTTAAAAAAGCACGCAGTTCACTGCAGGTAGTGAGTGACACTAGGTCATTATAAATTGTTCAAAACCTCTTTCTACCTCTTTTGGCTGAGGGATAATGAGAGTGAAGGATACACAAGCTGAAAATGTAAGAAGCAAGAATGGCGCCTGATTGCCCATTTGATTCATAACTTTAGAGGGGGTCGAGCAGGAATCTACAAGGGGCTCAAATGTGGCATCTGCATTGAATGGTAATTCCCCCAAATAATGTATACATTCAGAATGTCTACATACTTTGCACCAAGTCCTCTGGATGGAACAAATGAGTATTAATTATAAAGTAATAATCAGTGACTGGAAGTGCAGTGTCTGGCAGCAATTATAGTCATTTTTTAATCAGACTGAACAACTGAATCAATCCCTTTCATTGCACAAACACAGTGTTCTTAAATATATTTTGGACTAACTAATCTCCTTAAGATAGTGTTATCTTTTTTTTGCCACATAGTCAAATGTTATCTGAATTGCAGAAATACCAGACTTACATGATACTATTGTTGATGTATAGCCAATTGCAATCCCATACATGGCCCAGGAAGTCATCAGGCATGTAAGAGCTAAGGTGTTGGGTACACTCCACATAATTTCAGTCTACAATACAAAGCAGGACATAGATTCCAGAACATAGTAGCTTGCTTGATTGGCAATCCATCCACAACCCTGAAGGCTTATTCCCTTAACTGCCAGCACATAACGACTGCAACGTATTTAATTTATTGCAAGTGTTGCAGTTGCTCTTCCAGGCCACTCCAATGGCACTTCCCAAACCCAAGACATCTACTATCAAGGGCTGTAGGGGCATGGAGATAGGAGCATCTGAAGTCAAAGAATTTGAAGCTGCTAACTCTCTCCATTGCTAATCCACCAATTGGCAGGTGGTCTGGGTAAGTGCTATTGGATGGTTATCATTGAGGCAGGTCACCAGTGTCCTCTTGCACAAAGTACAATTGATGCCTTTTTGAAGTGGGTGAGAAACTACAGAAGCAAGCGGTTGAAGCTGTCCTACACTCCACCCATTGTCCACACAAGTGTCTAACACCCAGCCAGGTATGCCGTCTGAGCCATATGCTTTGAGAAGGGTGCACTGAAAACTACCTCAGAGAATGAGATCACAGAGTTATCAGGGCTGTGGGGGCTCTGTAGATTTCCCTTTCAAAGTGCACATATAAAGCATTGAGCACAAACAGAAGTGAAGCATCATTGCCGTTTATGCCACTTTGTATGAAATGAGCATGTACAGTGCCCTCCATTATGTTTGGGACAAAGACCCATCATTTATTTATTTGTCTCTGTACTCCACAATTTGAGATTTGTAATAGAAAAAAATCACCTATGGTTAAAGTGCACAATGTCAGATTTTAATAAAGGACATTTTTTATACATTTTGGTTTCACCATGTAGAAATTACAGCAGTTTTTTACGTGGGTCCCCACATTTCAGCGCGCCATAATGATTGAGACACAACTTCTTCTTTTCGAGTCCACACACAAGATTAGTTGTTCAGCCAGAGCTGAACATACTTCTCGGCATCTGCATACAATGGTGTCTGTTTTGTCGCTTCTTGTGCATGGTGGTGGAAAGATTGGCGACATGAATGCTCTATAATGTCATGTAACTGTAAATATTCATGTTTAGTATTTTGTTTCATATCCCTTGCATGCAATGACTGCTTGAAGCCTGTGATACATGGACATCACCAGTTGCTGGGTGTCTTCTCTGGTGATGCTCTGCCAGGCCTTTATTGCAGCCATTTTTAGCTTATGCTTGTTTTCGGGGCTAGTCCCCTTCAGTTTTCTCTTCAGCATATAAAAGGCATGCTCAATTGGGTTCAAATCAGGTGATTGATTTTGGCAACTCAAGAATTTACAATTTTTTAGCTTTGAAAAACTCATTTGTTGCTTTAGCAGTATGTTTGGGATCATTGTCTTCCTGTAGAATGAACCGCCGGCCAATGATTTTTGAGGCATTTGTTTGAACTTGAGCAGATAGGATGTATCAATACACTTCAGAATTCATTACGCTACTACCATCAGCAGTTGTATCATCAATGAAGATAGGTGAGCCAGTACCTTCAGCAGCCATACAAGCCCAGGCCAAAACACGCCCACCGCCGTGTTTCACTGATGAGGTGGTATGCATTGGATCTTAGGCAGTTCCATCTCTCCTCCACATTTTGCTCTTACTATCACTCTGATGTAAGTTAATCTTTGTCTCATCTGTCCACAAGACCTTTTTTCCAGAACTGTGGTTGCTCTTTTAAGTACTTCTTGTCAAACTGTAACCCAGCCATCCTATTTTTGCAGCTAACCAGTGGTTTGCATCTTACAGTGTAGCCTCTGTATTTCTGTTCATGAAGTCTTCTGCGGGCAGTGATGATTGACAAATCCACACCTGACTCCTGAAGAGTGTTTCTGATCTGTGAGACAGGTTTTTGGGTATTTTTCTTTATTATAGAGAGAATTCTTCTGTCATCAGCTGTGGAGGTCTTCCTTGGCCTGCCAGTCCCTTTACCATTAGTAAGCTCACAGTTTTATTCTTGTTTCTCAGTCTCATAATGGCATCTTTGACTTTCATTGGCACAACAATAGACAATGACCCTTCGAGCCAGCAACGCCATTCAATGTGATCATGGCTGATCATACACAATCAGTACCCCGTTCCTGCCTTTTCCCCAAATCCCCAACTCCGCTATCTTTTAGAGGCCTTTCTGGCTCTCTCTTGAAAGTATCCAGAGAACCGGCCTCCACCGCCCTCTGAGGCACAGAATTCCACAGACTCACAACTCTCTGTGAGAAAAAGTGTTTCCTCATCTCCGTTCTAAATGGCTTACCCTTTATTCTTAAACTGTGACCCCTGGTTCTGGACTCCCCCAACATCGGTAACATGTTTCCTGCCTCTAGCGTGTCCAAACCCTTAATAATCTTATGTTTCAATAAGATCCCCTCTCATCCTAAACTGTGTATACAAGCCCAGCCACTCCATTCACTCAGCATATGACAGTCCCGCCATCCCGATAATTAACCTTATAAAACCGCCTTTCTTAAAAGGTGAGATAACATTAGCTACCCTCCAATCTAATGGAACTGATCCTGAATCAATAGAATATTGGAAAATTATCTCCAACGCGTCCACGATTTCTAGAGCCACTTCCTTAAGTACCCTGGGATGCAGACCATCAGGCCCTGGGGATTTATCAGCCTTCAGTCCCATCAGTCTACCCAGCAGCATTTCCTGCCTAATGTGCATTTCCTTGATTTCCTTGATTCACTCCAAAGACGCACAGGTTTGTAGGTTAATTGGCTTGGTGTAAATGTAAAATTCTCCCAGTGTGTGTAGGATAGTGTTAGTGTGCCTGGATCGCTGGTCGGTGTGGACTTGGTGAGCTGAAGGGCCTATTTCCGTGCTGTATCTCTAAACTAAACTAAACTAAACTAAACATTGTTAAAATAGATGCTTCTGTAAACATCAAGTCAAATGTTAATTGTGTTTTTAATATTGCTCAAGCAAAGAAACGATATATTAATTGAATTGCCTTGACATTCCTGTATTCATTTCACTATCTGTAATTTATTTGAGAATTAATTAATACTGGCAGTATGATCCATCTGATTTTAGCTTTTGAAATTATTACCACAGAACACCTGAATTTTATTCCATGGTACGTGCAGTTCAAGTTTGCTTTCATGAAAAAGGGTGGATTTCAGAAAAATGATCAGAGTATCTAACTCTCCCACATTTTCATCCAATGATAAAATAGTGTCAATATGAGTTAGCTCTAAACGAACCATGATATGGTCCTAACATCATGATGCTATATCACAACATTCCACAAGGTTTGAAAAATGGTACTGTGTGTTGTTAGCCAGAGGCAAACCCAACAGTATAAAAACAGCTCAGAAACCTGATGAAAATATGAACTAGCAATTTTTATCTGCTTATACATTGCAATTTCAGTGATGAATGCTCTAGTTTGAGATTGTAAGCTTGAGTTATTTCAAAGATTGGATTTATAGTCATACTGCATAAAAACAGGGCCAACCTATCAAAGTTGACCAGGATACCCATATAAGCTAGTCCTATTTGCCCACATTTAACCATATCCCACTAAACCTTTCCTATCCATGTACATGTCCAAATCTCTTTTGCATTTTGTTATCGTATCTGCCTCAACTACTTCAGTTTAGTGTCGGAACACTTCTACTGCCTCCAGAACGTCACCTAGTTCTCCAGAGATGCTGAATGACTCGCTTGAGTTACTCCAGCACGTTGTGATTTTTTTTTTTGTTGTAAACCAGCATCTGCAGTTCCTGTGTCTGTTCGTGTAGCTCATTCATTATACCAACCTTCCATCTCCTCCCACCCACTGGTACGAGTGAAGGAACCAGTTCTGCTTCATCTACCCTGGCATTTTACCAGAAAGAGCCCAGTTATTGATTAAAGGACCCTTACACTTCATCCACGTGTCACACAGCCCCACTCCCATTCCTCATTCCCCCCTCCGTGACCACCAAGCCAGGACATCACCTTTTCTGATTGCCATCATCATTAGACAATAGACAATAGGTGCGGGAGTAGGCCACTCGGCCCTTCGAGCCAGCACCGCCATTCAATGTGATCATGGCTGAGATCCACAATCAGTACCCCGTTCCTGCCTTCTCAGCATATCCCTGGACTCCACTATCTTTAAGAGCCCTATCTAACTCTCTCTTGAATGCATCCAGAGAATCAGCCTCCAATGAGGCAGTGAATTCCACAGATTCACAACTCTCTGGGTGAAAAAGTTTTTCCTCATCTCTATTCACACTGCCATCCAGCTTTCAGTCATCTGCAAATTTCCTAATGTTACTTTTAATCCCTTCATCTAAACCACTTATGTATATTTCCCAATCCTCTGGCTTCCCTCTCATCTTTGCTATGTTATACTTCTTATCTTTTTATACTTCTTCTCTTTTACTTTTATACTGTCCTTGACTTCCCTTGTCAGCCCCTTACTCCCCTTAGAATCTTTGTTCCTCTTTGGAATGAACTGATGCAGCACCTTCTGTATTATTCCCAGAAATACCTGCCATTGTTGTTCCACTGTCATCCCTGCTAGGGTCTCTTTCCAGTCAACTTTGGCCAGCGCCTCCCTAATGGCTCCATAGTCCCCTTTGTTCAACTGTAACAGTGACACCTCCGATTTACCCTTCTCCCTCTCAAATTGTAAATTAAAACATATCATATTATGTTCACTACCTCCTAATGGCTCCTTTACCTCGAGTTCCCTTATCAAATCCGGTTTATTACACCTCACTAAATCCAGAATTGCCTTCTCCCCTGTAGGCACCAGTGCATTCTGCTCTAAAAATCCATCTCAGAGGAACTCCACAAACTCCCTTTCGTGGGGTCCAGTACCAACCTGATTTACCCAGTCTACCTGCATGTTGAAATCTACCATAACAACCGTAGCATTACCTTTGTTACATGCCAATTTTAACTCTTGATTCAACTTGCACCCTGTATCCAGGCTACTGTTTGGGGGCCTGTAGATAACTCCCATTAAGGTATTTTTACCCTTACAATTCCTCAGTTCTATCCATACAGACATTACTTCTCCTGATTCTGAAATCTCGCAAGGGACTGAATTTCATTCCTTACCAACAGAGCTACCTCACCCCCTCTGCCCACCTCTCTGTCTTTTCGATAGGACGTATACCCCTGAATATTCAGTTCCCAGCCCTGATCGTCTTGCAGCCATGTCTCTGTAATTCCCACAGCATCATACTTGCCAATTTCTAACTGAGCCTCAAGCTCATCCACTTTATTTCTTATGCTTCGTGCATTCATATATAATACTTTTAATCCATTACTCCCCTCAACTTTCACATCGATTCCTATTTCACTTGGCCATACCGTCCTAAGCTTTCTGCCCCATTAATTCTGGTGTCTTTCTTAACATTTCCTATACTCTCTTTCCCTTTAATTCTATCCTTGTATTTCCAGTTTGTCTTCTCCCCCCCCCCCCCCCCCCCCCCCCCCCCACACTGTTTAGTTTAAACCCATCAGAGTTTAAACTACATACTGGGGGGGGGGGGGGGGGGGGAGTCAAACTCATGACTCTCTGAACAACAGCTTAGAACCCACAATTAATTAATTAGGAACATTCAGTGTTACATGGTAAGTTCAGAAAAGGAACAAGTTTGTAGGCTAATAGGCTTGGTAAAATTGTAAATTGTCATAGGATAGTGTTGGTGTGTGGGGGTCACTGTTTGATGAGGGTTAGGTGGGTTGATGGGCCTGTTTCCTCACTGTATCTCTAAACTAAACTAAAAGCTTGTCTGAAGGTCTCTTTGAGAGATCCAGATGTCTTTATAATTTTGGAAATTAAGTTTTGAGAAAAAGGATATGCATTTCCATTGATGTCAGATGTTGGAAAGAGGTTACCGAGTCGGCGCCAACCAGCGATCACCCCGTACATTCGCGCTATCTTACACACTCGGGACAATTCACAGAAGCCAATTAACCTACAAACCCGTAAGTCGTTAGTGTGGGAGGAAGCCGGAGCACCCGGAGAGAACCCACATGGTCACAGGGAGAATGTACAAAATCTGTACAGTCAGTACCGGCATTCAGAATCAATCCTGAATGTCTGGCGCTGTTAGGCAGCAACTCTACCTCTGCACCAATGTGTCACCCCAAAATGTTCCAAAATGTTTTGCAGTCAATTAAGTACTTTTCAAATAAGGTCACAGTCGCAATATAGATGTCATAACACAGTGACCTGTGAAGAACCAGAACTCAGGCAATGACTAAAGAGGCTGTGTGGGGATGTTTGAGGAGTATGTAGCTACTTTTATTTCATCTACTGGGTGCAGGCAATGCTGGAACAGGCAACAATTATTAGCCACTGATTGATAATAATCCAAGCTCGTTGCTGTGGATTGGCTCCCAATCCGACAGCATCTCGTTTTAAAAAATTCTCATCCTTGTTTCTGAAACCTTCCATGGGCCTCCCTCGTTTCCATCCCTGAACCCTGTACCAGTCGCACCATCCTCCAAGACCTTTGCATTCCTCAAATTCTGCTCTCTTCCACATCACTGATTTAATTGCTCCACCACAGGCAGCCGTGTTTCCAGCTGCCTCAGCCCTGAGCTTTGGAATTCCCATATACAGGAGCTTTACAACCTTAGGGGGAAAAGAATTGTGTATTTCCATGTTTCTGCTGCACCAGTGCTGATGAGGTTACCTTCCATACCAATTGCTTCCGATACTCCAGTTTTTACTCAGCAACTGATCTATGAATGGTTTCTTTCCATCATATGCATTTAATTTCCCATATTTGGCTCTCCGTTTCCCTTCCCCTTCCCCACTTTCACATAGATGATCACCACCACCGAGCACGTCTTCTCCCCAGCCCTTCTGTCACAATTCTAACCATAACCCTGTGCCATTTCTTCCACGATATCTTGGGCGACTTCCCACTCACCCACATCACTCTTTCTTCCCACGGCATATTTCAAGCAATTGAAACTATTAGAAAGCTGGAATGGAAGAGAAGTTGAGACCCACATGGATTAGACACGATCATGTTGAATAAAGAGGATGACTTTGGGGGCTGAGTGGCCTACTCCAGAAAGGCCTCAACCCAAAACACCGTCTGTACAATCCCACCCTAGATTCTGCCTCACCCACTGAGTTCCTCCAGCGCTTTGTATTTCACTCAAGACTCCAGCATCTGCAGTTTCTTGTGTCTCCAGCCTACTACTTCTACTTTCCTGAGATCTTATTTCCCGTGTAACTTCAGGAAAGGTCCTTTACCACTTCTGTGCGATGGGTCGGTGTGGAGGCTGAATCATTGAATGAGTATGAGTTAAGTATGAATTAAGTATGAGTTAGACAGATTTTATGGAAAATCAAATGGTATGGGGATTTGGCAAGAAAATGGAACTGAGGTTCAGACCCGTCTTATTGAATTGCAGAGCAGACCCCAAAAGCTGTATGCCCTGCTCCTGCTATTTATTATATTGTCCACCTTCAGAACCCCATACACCTTTTCTGGATGAAAGAACACCTGTGCTGGAACCAAGCATTGGAGAGATTAAGATCTTACATAGAACATAGAAAAGTACAGTAGAGGGACAGGCCATTTGGCTCACAATGTCTGTGCCGAAGAGAATGGCAAGACTAATGGCCCTGTCTCACTGTGCGAGTTGACCCACGAGGTACCCCGAGTGACAGACTCGTGGCTGTGCACGAGACTTCAAGTTTATGATCAAGTGTGTAACCGAGTTCCCACGGGTATGTCATTGCTGCGATGTTCCAAGTTCCTCTCCCGAGTTACCAAGTTCCTCTCCCGTTACTCTTGAGCCAACCGTGAATGAAGGTATGTTTTAATAAAGCAACAATGTTAAAATACATCTCCATCCTGTGGTTTTGAGTTATTTCAGCGCGGCGGCATCTATTGATATGACCTACAATGGGAAAATGCGCATCCTCCAGTAACCAAGCATTTCTTGTTGTTTTATGTTTTTAAATACTTTTTTGCAATGGATCTCTATTTTAAATAATTTTTAAAAAGGAAGCAGCTCGGGTGACTGACATTGAGCGGCCGCCGGGACCCGACAGCAGACACACACACACACACACACACACACACACACACACACACACACACACACACACACACACACACACACACACACACACACACACACACACACACACACACACACACACACACACAGAGATACACAGACAGCGGGACTGGCCGCCACTTCAGAGGAAGGAAGCAGCTCGGGTGACTTTGAGCGGCCGCCGGGACCGACAGCAGACACACACACAGATAGACAGAGAGGGAGAGAGAGAGACACACACACACACACACACACACACAGCAGCAGCTGGCCGCCACTTCAGAGGAAGGAAGCAGCTCGGGTGACTTTGAGCGGCCGCCGGGACCCGACAGCAGACACACACACAGATAGACAGAGAGAGAGAGAGAGACACACACACACACACACACACACACACACACACACACACACACACACACACACACACACACACACACACACACACACACACACACACACACACACCACACAGACAGTGGCCACCACTTCAGAGGAAGGAAGCAGCTCGGGTGACTTTGAGCGGCCGCCGGGACCCGACAGCAGACACACACACATATACACACAGATAGACAGAGAGGGAGAGAGAGAGACACACACACACACACACACACACACACACACACACACACACACACACACACACACACAGACACACAGACACACAGACACACAGACACACACACACACACACACACACACACACACACACACACACACACACACACACACACACACAGATACACACAGACAGCAGGACTGGCCGCCACTTCAGAGGAAGGAAGCAGCTCGGGTGACTTTGAGCGGCCGCCGGGACCCGACAGCAGACACACACACAGATACAAACAGATAGACAGAGAGGGAGAGAGAGAGACACACACACACACATACACACACACACACACACACATAGAGAGAGAGATACACACAGACAGCAGCTGGCCACCACTTCAGAGGAAGCAGCTCGGGTGACTTTGAGCGGCCGCCGGGACCCGACAGCAGACACACACACAGATACACACACACACACACACACACACAGACACACACACAGACACACACACAGACACACACACAGACACACACACAGCCACACACACAGCCACACACACACACACACACACACACATATGTGGCGTTTCTGCTCGGGACCCTTCTTCAGACAATCCAATGTCCCATAATATATTCTTTAAATATTAAGTTTTCTGTTGAAAGTGTGGTGCCGTGGTTACGGGTTGTCGGAAGGAAGATGATGAGGTCTGGTACAAGTTGACTTTGTTTTCAGTAATCAGGCCTCTGTGTTGGCCGATGTCTGGTTGATCGAGCGTTCATACAGTTGCGAGCGAGCGAGGTCCATATATAGGATTTAAAGAAGGAACTGCAGATGCTGGAGAATCGAGGGTACACAAAAAGCTGGAGAAACTCAGCGGGTGCAGCAGCATCTAAGGAGCGAAGGAGATAGGCGACGTTTCGGGTCGAGACCCTTCTTCCTAATAAAGGAAGAAGGGTCTCGACCCGAAACGTCGCCTATCTCCTTAGATGCTGCTGCACCCGCTGAGTTTCTCCAGCTTTTTGTGTACCCTCCATATGTAGGAGCAAGGAACACGAAGCCTCTGAGGGTTCATTGTTCCCCTGGTTTGGATTGCTCCCAGGAGAGCGGGCACAAAGAAAAATTTAGGCATTTTTCTGTGGAAGGGGGAGGGCAGTATAAAATCAAAAGCATTGTACAGCAGCACTCTCCCCAACACGAAACACAGCGCAGCGTAAACAATTAAACAGCTTCACTTTTAAAAGCAAAGACACACGTTAAATTACACGGCCCCAAGAAATCGCCTCTCAATTGCTTCGGGGTTGGAATTGAAATATATATAATATATATAATATGTATATACATATTATACTACTTTGGTTCAGTCCCTTTCAGATTATAAAAAAGTTCCCACGATAGACTCACGAGACACTATGGTAAACGCACGGGCCATTACGTTACTGCAACGAGTTTAAATGTTTCCATTTTTAACTTGAACAGTTAATTTGACTCGTGGAAAAAATCAAACATGTTTGATTTTTTTCACGAGTTAACAGGTTTCCCGAGTACCTGCCGTTAGCGCCACGAGTGGACAAGTTGAACGCGCGAGTTCCGACGTTCCCGCTACGTGATCACCACGAGTGAAAACTCGGGGTCACTCGTGGGCCAACTCGCACAGTGAGACAGGGGTTTAACTCTTACCTGCCTGCACATAATCCACATCCTTGCACTTCCTGTATATCCCATGTGCCTATCCAAGAGCTTCCTAAATGACCTAAGAGTTAGAAGTATCAGTAGGCCACGTTGATGATAACTTTATTTAAAACTTTGCACCAGTTGCACTCTGGCTGATCATTTGTTCCATCCCCCTCACTGTCCATTCCCTTGTGCCCTGTCCAAAAGTATTCAAAAAATATTTTCATCTCAACCTCAATCATAAAAAAAAATCAATCTGATATCTTGGGATTATACCCTTGGGTTCTAACTCTTTAGATAGAGGAAACAAGCTCCTGTGCCAATCTTGACAATCCCTCTTAGAATGTTGTATGTTTTAATGAAGATGTGTCTCATTCCTCCAATGAGTCTAGTAACGGGAAGAACATGGATGGTGAGAGCGGGCATATTAGTCCAGATGGAATATGATTCAATCCATGTCCAAAATACTCATTAGATCACAGCTAAATATTGTATTTTCTATGCTGTCAAGAAGATGTTGTTAGCGCGAGCAAGATTTATAAGGATGTCCTCAGGGCTTGAGAAGTTTAATTATGGGGAAAGATTAACTGGGCTGAGGTTGTTCATTTTAGAGTAGAAGGACTGAGGCAAGATGTAATCGAGATGTGTGGAATTTGGATTAGAATCTTCACCAGCGGTCAGTAATTAGGAGGTGTAGGTATAAAGTGACAGCTGAATGGATTAATGAGGAACTGATTTTCATCTAAAGAATAGCAGGTGCCTCGAGCTTACTTGCGAAAGTGGTGTAGGGGGAAGAAACAATTCTGATGAAGGGCCCCAGACAATAAACATTAACTGTTTCTCTGTCCACAGATGCTGCCTGACCTGCTGAGGGTTGCTAGCCTTTGTGTTTTCATTTCAGCATCTGCAGCTTTATGATTTGCAATTATAAGGGAACTGGATGAGCATGTGATGTGCTATAATCCGCAAGGCTATTGCTATCGCTTTTTGTGTAACTATGATTTGGCACGATGGGGATGGCGGTGCACATAATTCAACATTTGCACACATGATGGGTGATCAGTATTTAATGAATTAGAACATGGTTGCTGAAATTTGGGTAACTTCAGATTTAAGGAGTTTAATGACCAGCATTTACATGAAGGATCAAGTCTGGGAGTAATGAGGGATAAGAGTTTAGCAACAGGCGGATTCACAAAGCTGCAAGACATCCAGTACAATGGAGGAAAATTTAGATGAATTTAATTCATGGAAGATTATGGGTTACAAAAGATGTACTCAATGCCATAAAGGACGTCAAGGTGATGAACTGTTTTGTGAACCTCAAATTGGGAAGGCGTTGGAACCGAAGGAACAGAATTAATGTGTCAAGGATGTTGGCATTCCCAAGACACAAAATAAATTGTTGTTCATCATATACAGAATGCAGAACGAGCAGTATGGTCATTCAGCGACGGTGAGCTTCTCATCAATGGTCACATGAACCTGAAATTATAACTTTTTTTTCTTTCTCACTGCTTAGAGTGTTGAATATTTCCATCATTTTTTGTTTTTATTCCGGAAATAGATGTACCATAGTAGTCCAGGGAGAATGGGAAAGGATAGGGGAAATTTGATGAAATATTGCAACATTCATCTGAATTTATTTATTATTCTGGCCCCATAATATATTCATTTGCATGCTAATGGTAGAAATCCTGGTATTGTCAGAAAATGGTTCATTACCAGGCACTGGGAGTTAAGGTTAACATGGAAGGGTGCCCACTCGTCAGCTTGGACAAGAATGGCCTGTTTCCACGCTGTATGTTTCTCTGATAATTCATGTAAATAGTGGGAAGGAACTAACAGTCATTATTTTTTAATTCGTTTTGAACTTTTACAATTTGCTCTGTCAGTTCCCAACTCACTTCTGTTGTCATTAGAAAGATACCATAATAATTATTTTATTAAGTGTATCGCTTAATTAACAACATTCAATTTCATTTTGAAATAGTGACAATAACAGAAGTATAAATCACGGCTGACTTGTTTAACATCACATGACCTTTTTTAATTTGATGCTTTTCAAATATGTTTCATGATATTTTTTCCGAGCCTTGCAGAGGACATGGCTTCTGCCCAAGCTTCCAATCAGTCAACCGAGTGGTCCTCTTCTCTGCAAAAAGATAAAGATAGATCTTTGAAGTAAAGCCAAATACTGCTCCCTTTTGACATTTTCTATGTCATGTGCAGTACATTGTACTCTTGCTCATTCGCACGATAGTGCATTTTAAAGAAGGGGTTGCTGCTGTGAAATTTCTGTTCAATCTACACCTTACTCATCAATGCTCAGTGTAAGAAACTCATCCTCATTTTATTAATTCCTGTCTGCAACTTTGAGAGTCAGCTGACTGAGATCACATTTGAGGTCTTCAGAACGAGACCGTGTTACGTGGCGTTATTTCCCTGATTCCCAGTGCTTTCCTGAGAAAGTTCACATTTCGGGTCTCCAAAAGAAGACCACATTACATGGCATTATTCTTCAGAGTCTCAAGGGTTTCTAGATGTTTTTTCCCTCAAGCTTTAAAAAGACTGATATGATGTTCATCAATTAACATACGACTTCAAACTGTTAATGAAGAGGTGATTGACTAATTTAAATTGTTATGTACAATTACCCATAACACAAAAATTTTGTTCAAAATTAAATATTAGTAGTCAAAAAAAAATGTTCATATAAAATGAAAAATCAGATCAGCTGAGGATTTTAATTTCACTCTTAATGACACAATGATGTTTCATCCTTGTGTGCCATGATGGATATTCCTACAATAATACATGAAAATAGAATTTTTCCTTTTCCCTCCGAAGATTTTACTTTAAAATTACTTTGAAATAGGTTGCTTTTAGCAAAAGCATTCTGAGTTTATGTTGTTTTGGTGTGTGCATTGATGCATGTATTTCTGACTGGAGTTGCAAATCATTCTGCTTTCAGTCTAAAACAGAGCTAAGTGAAATTGTTGGCAGCGCTGTTAATCTATATGCAGCGGACAGCCTTGCATAGTTCAAAGTCTAAAGACTTCAACTTCAAAGCCTCTGTTGTTATGCATTGCAGCAGCAAAGCCCTTGGTGAAGCTGCCTGTTAGCAACACTGTGGCTACCCACCTTGTGAAAACATTACATTTCTGCAGTAAATCCTTTTCACATATTCCGATAAGCGTGGTGGGAATATGTTTAATTCTTATTCCGCAGCAGGTGCTCATTCAGTGATTGAGATTTTAATGCTTGATTTTTAGTGATGTTCAAAATGGGACCATTCTTTCCAGAATAACTCCCAAAACAGGAATTCCTGACCTCACAGCAAATCTGTGAACAATTTCACGGTAAATGAGTCCCAGACCTATAATAATTCCACAATTGAGCTTCAATAAGCAAAACATTTTGGAGCTGGAGTTGGCTTTATAACCAGCAAGAGAAAGTCAGATGTTATGATTTTTTTTTAGTAAGGAGTTCTTTTGCAAACTCCAAATCTTTAAACTCTGTGATTTATCTTCAGATGTTCTTTCAATGATTAAATGAATATCCGATTCGGATTCTATGGCGGCGTTATATAGACACTAGAGCTGTAACTGGAATGCAGAGTGCAGAATGCAGGATATAGAGTGCTATTTTCCTCTCCTCACCCCTCCCCCAATTGTTGCCTGGCTTTCACATTTTCTCCGGTTCACAATTTTGTTTTAAAAAGTGACTGCACATACTTTTTATGAGAGCTTCAGTGAATATTAGTTTGATAGCAACGTTTTTGCTGAAACTACACAATGGGCTAGAGTTTTCATTACAGATGCCCTGTCACACCAGGTGAAAAAACATTTTTTGTTAATACTGCTCTATGGTCTGAGCTACTTATCACAACTTGCAAAGATAATTTGTGGAATTGTCTTTCAAAATGTTTAATTACATTATTTAAGGTGACTATTCTAATTGCCTTCTTTCAAAAAGTATCTCTTTGATTCACAGTCAGCAGGTATCCTTAATGAAAAGGAAGGATGCAAGTATAATTATCATTGAAAGCACTTTTACCCATTCTTCTTTAAAGAGCAGTTTTTTTTATGGTTATTTGGGTTAGGGTAAATGCCTTAATTAACGGCATATATCAGCTGCTGTTGGGACCATGAACCATTGTTGCATGAAAGCTCACCGGCCAAGAGTGTGAACTTTGTTTTTCTCTCTTGTCTGATACAGTCTAACTTATTGAGTATTTCCAGCATTTTCTGTTTTCATTTAATCTCTAATTAAATTAACTTTCTTGGGCTCTGATGTCACACTGAGCGATGTAGCTGAAAAGCATTTAATGCAATTATCTGAAACCTCTGTCATTGTGAGCAAACCAGCGGGCCAAATTGCACTGATCTTAGCCCACCCTTGCAACTAACTGCTTGCTGATTTCACGCACCCTAAAAACTGCCCTGAATTGTTGCGGCACCCCTTCTTCAAGATGTAGCAGGAAGCGAACAGGGAATTGGCTACACATATGGTAAAGTAAGACACTGCCCACAGATCATCCCAACAACTTTCTGACAGCTCCCCCACCCGAGCCGTCGTACTAGTTTCACTGTCGTCCTGTTGAGTTTCACTATCTGTATACCTCGTTATAACCTACCCCGCAGGCACCAATGGCCCATTGTGGGCTCCACTTTTCCTTGATCATTGTTGCTTTTTGCATATCTTTCATTTCTATGGTCCTATGGACCTCCTATATCTCTCGGTTCCCGTTCCCCAGACTCACAGTCCGAAGAAGTGTTTCAACCCAAAATGTCACATATTCCTTTTCTCCAGTGATGCTGCCTGACCTGCTGAGTTACTCCAGCTTTTTGTGTACATCTTTGGTTTAAACCAGCATCTGCAGTTCCTTCCTACACCATTTCCAAATGTCTCTGATCTGCACTATTTTGGAAACCAGTGAGAAAAGATTAAAATTTAGTTTCATTCAGAGATACAAAATGATAACAGGCCCCCTCTGCCCACTGAGCTCACGATGACCTTCGGTCACACATTCACACAAGTTCTATGTTATCCCACTCACCACATATTAGGGGCAATTTCACAGAGGCCAATTAATTTACAACCCACACATCTTTGGCACTGGCTCTCTGGTGCTGTGACGCCCACCCACCCCACCCCCAACAAAGCGTTAAAAAAATTACATGTTCATGAAAAGCACGCAAAACCAATATATAACCATATATCAATTACAGCACGGAAACAGGCCCTCTCGGCCCTTCCAGTCCGTGCCGACCATTTGTTTTCCCCTAGTCCCATCTACCTGCACTCAGACCATACCCCTCCATTCCCTTCACGTCCATATACCTATCCACTTTACTCTTAAATGTTAAAATCGATCCTGCCTCCACCACTTCTGCTGGAAGCTCATTCCACACAGCCACCACCCTCTGAGTAAAGAAGTTCCCCCTCACGTTACCCCGAAACTTCTGTCCCTTAATTCTCATGTCATGCCCTCTTGTTTGAATCTTCCCTACCCTCAATGGGAAAAGCTTATCCACGTCAATCTTAATATAATTAATTAAAACATAAATGAGCATTGAACCAAAGAATATCAAACAAAAACCTTGCCTTTTCTTACCTTTAGAGTGCAGTTGGACAACCTCATTGAGGTGTTGGTCCGTGTTCGGTTCAGCCGCTTTAGCTGGTGTTATGATGTGAAGTGGATCTGTGCCTTCACTATTCAAACTTAAGCAACAACACTGGGCTCAGTGGTATGTCCAACACACTGAAGACCAGACAGACTAAATATAGCATTTCCATGATGGTGTCAAACCCAGGTGACTCTGTGTGTGAAAGTCACAGTAGTGGATCAATAATCACACATTACAATTGCTCCACTCTTTTAAATCTCTACTCTGACAGCAATATTTCTTCCCTTCATCATGTGTTTGTACACTGTAGATGGCTTGATTGTAATCATGTATTGTCTTTCTGCTGACTGGTTAGCAAACACAAAAAGCTTTTCACTATACCTCGGTACATGCGACAAGAAACTAAACTCACCTCAACTCAGAACTTTACCAATGGCTGGAGAGAGGTTATGGATTTCCTTTTGATAAACAAGATTGGGAAAATAATTTCATTTAGATGGTGGTGAACCTGTGTAATTCTCCAGCACATAAGGAAGAGAAGGTAAGAGCAACAGTGAGTATGTCAGGTTGAAGTTCACTCCCAGTTCTGATGAACAGTCTCCAAAATGGGAGGTAAAATGGTTTCTCTTTCCACAGATGCTGCCTGACCTTGTGAGTTTGCCAGCATTTTTAGTACCATAGTGAATAATCTGCCATGGTCATATTGCATGTTGGAGAAAGACAAAAGAGCCAAGTGGCCTACTCCTGCTCCTGTTTTCTGTGTTTCCAAGTTTCCAGGAGTTCAAAAGTGGAACGAGAGGACAGATACATATATATCTGTACTCCAGCATGTTACAAACATGAGCACTATGTTGTACAGGCTCAGAAGTCTGGAATGTGTTATAGAGTCATAAAACAATACAACAGGCCCTTCAGTCCAACTTGCCCACACCGGCCAACATTTCCCAGCTACACTAGTCCCACATGCCTGCATTTAGCCCATATCCCTCCAAACCTGTCCTATCCATGTACCTGTCTAACTGTTTCTTAAAAGTTGGGATAGTCCCTGCCTCAACTAACTCCTCTGGCAGCTTGTTCCATATACCCACCACCCTTTGTGTGAAAATGCTGCCCCTCAGTTTCCGATTAAATCTTTACCCCTTCACCTTAAACCTACGTCCTCGGGTCCTTGATTCACCTACTCTGCGCAAGAGACTATGTGCATCTATCTGATATATTCCTCTCATGATTTTATACACTATGAGATCACACCTCAGCCTCCAGTGCTCTGAATTGTCCAAGCCTACTCAACCTCTCCCCATAGCTCAAACCCACTAGTCCAGGCAAGATCTTTGTAAATCTTCTCTGTACCCTCTCCAGCTTGACGACATATTTCCTATAACATGGTGCCCAGCATTGAACCCAATACTCTAAATGCGGCCTCATCCATCTACGATTCTTCGCCAGTTCACTCGCTGTTTTCCGGGGCTGCGAGGGCACCAAGTTTTGTTCTTTAAAAAACGCCCCTTTCTGCGTCTTTACTGGAGCTGAGGGTGGCCAGCGGAGGTTTCCACCCGTCTTTTCTCCGAACTCACTCCCCCACCGCCCACACACTCATCTTCCCCCACAACTCCCCCATCGCCCACATGCTCCTCTCCCTCCACACAACCCCCCCCCTGCCCACACACCCATGCCCACACCCCCCCAACACACTCCCCCCACACATACCCCCCCGCGCACACACACACCCCACACACCCCCCTCCCCCACAATCTCCCCCCCCCCCCCCCAAAAAAAAAAACGTTCCCCCACAACTCCCCCGCCCCTACAACCCCGGTCCCACAACCCCCCCACAACAAACCTCACAACACCCCCCCCAAACCCTCCCACTCCACACCCCACCCCTCCCCCATACCCCCCATTCCCCCCAACCACCCTCTCCCCACCTACACCTCCCCGTCCACACACACCCCTCCTCCTCTCCCACCCTACACACACCCCCCCCCCCCCCCCGCCACACACCCCACTTCCTTCCCTCCTTCCTCCCGACACATTAAGAGGAGGGGGGGGAATGCTCGGGGATGAGGGGAGATGAGCCGCACCTGCGCAGTTAGGGACTATGGGTGAGTGGTGGAATATTGCGTTGGAGGAACGGGTTGCATTGTGGGAATGGGTGAGTGATGGAATATTGCATTGGGGAATGGGTTGCGTTGGGGGACCAGGCCTCCCGTGTTACTTGGACCCAACGGGTCCCACTTAGTCTAATGTCTTATACAACTGCAACATGACCTCCCAGCTTCTATACACAATACTCTGACTGATGAAGGCCACTGTGTCAAAAGCCTGTTTGACCATCCTATCTACCTGTGACTCCACATTCAAGGAACCATGCACCTGAACTCCTAGATCCCTCTGCTCTACAACATTCCCATAGCACGACCATTCACTGTGTAGGTCATACCCATGTTAGACTTCCCAAAATGCAACACCTCACATTTCTCTGTATTAAATTTCATCAATCATTCCTCAGCCCACCTGGCTAATCGATCAAGATCCTGCTGCAATTTTTCACAACCATTTTGACTATCTGCCAAACTACCCAGTTTTGTATCATCTGCTAACTTGCTAATCTTGCCATGTATATTCTCATCCAAATCAGGTGAAAAACAGGCTCAGCCCCGAACCGTAAGACATAACACGAGTCACAGGCCTCCAGTCTGTGAAGCAGCCTTACACCATCACCCTCTGCTTCTTTCCATGAAGCTAATTTGCTATCCATTCAGCTATCTCTCAACGGTTCCCATGCAATCTAAACTTCCAGAGCAGCCTACCATGTGGAACCTTGATACATGCTTTGCTGTTGTTGCATCCTCTGCAGTAGAATGACAGCATGAGTTTTTCCTGGAAGCACCATTTTATTCCACATCCCAAAGATTTGCTGATTGATAGATTCATTATCTATTGTAAATTATCCCAAGTTTGACAGGAGAACCAGGCTGGAATTGATCGGCAAGTGCAAGAGAATAGGTTCCAGGATAGTAAGTATGCGGGTTTGGGATTAAGGGGTTTGTCCAGTGAGTTAACACAGTCCCAACATCAACGGTGTTATCCATCCATGGATCTGCTGGCTTTCATCAACATGATTTGGACCATTAATTAATATAAATAGATAATTATCTGCAAGTTACATCATTGCGTGAGGGGCTAAGGAATTTCTGATGAAGCAGTTAAGGATTTATCGGAATATTACATTTCTGGCTTTAGAATTTAACTCTCCTTTTTGAGGGCTCTCATTTTTCAACTTCCATAACATATGAGACATTTTAATTGTGACAGCTCTTCCCTTTATATATTTGCAGAAAAATTCTTAAATTGTTCTACCTTGACATATCTTAAGTTGCATAAAATGAAGTTTCACTGGTGGTGAGCCAGATTGTGTATGAAAGGATTGAGGAAATGTCGCCACTGATAAATCATACTAAACATAAATTTACGAAAATATTAAAGGGAATTATTTTTAAAATGTATGAATCGGTCATCATATGCCATTGGGATTATGGCAGAGGTGATATCTGTCCTGATCAGGAATAGTCCAAAAGAAGGTTATTAGCAATGACTGAGCTGAACATGTTGCTAGGGCAACAGAAATAACATGTTATACTACTGTTTTTGAGTTAATTGAAACACAGCTTAAAATAGCCAAAGACACAGGAACGTATTTACAAGATAGCACACAAATTATTTGCATGTTGAGTTCCAAAGCTGTTAACGCGAATTGCATTTCGGTAAAGTTACTATGTTGTGGAGAAACAGATGTGCTATAACATCCTCCTGTCCAGCCAACAATACTGTATGAACACCTTCGCTTATACCGCATCACGCTCACTTCAAGATACATGCAAAATTGGACCCTGCTCGACAGTTTAAACTTTACAGCATGGAACAGGCCTGCACACTAGGAATGATTTAGAAAGGCCAATGAAGCTACAAAGCCACATGTTTTGGGATGTGCGAGCAAACTAGGACACCCAGAGGAAACCCACATAGTCAGAAGCAGGACATACAAACTTCACACAAATAGCAGCCCAGGTCAGGATCAAACCCATGTCTCTAGTGCTGTGAGCCAGCAGCTCTACCAGCTGTCCTACGGTGCTGCCCATTAAAGGCAAGAGTTATCAGAAGTCAATTTGCTTTTGTAATTTGTGCATTTCTTCAGTATGTAAGAGTTTAGGAGAAATTATTGTTTACATTTCAGAATGCTTAGAGAATTCTGGCTAATGTTAGTGCGAGGCAGGTGTGGGTAAAGTCTCGTACAATACCAAAGGTTTTGTTTGGGTAATGTTAGCATAGTTGAGATTATTTTAATATTTTGTTCTGTGTATCATGCACCACTTGTTGTTTATGATGGTGTTTCGATTTGCAATTTCTAAAAACGTGGGTTGGGTTCCTTTGAAGACAAGACGGCTGAGTGATGGCAGGGAAGTGTTTACTGTAGCTCATTTAATGTCCTTAAGGTTGAAAGTCAAATAATTACATTTGAAAGGTATTCATTGTAAGGCAATTTGCACACCTCAAGATTTTAAAAGGTTCAAATTAGATAAATGCTGAGTTTCAATTTTGATTGAGAGGTGTGTTTTACCAAGAAACCAAGGGAAATCCTTTTACTTATTTGAAAACACATCATGGTATTATTTATTTCCAAAAAAGAGACAAAGTGCTGGAGTAACTTGGCGGGTCAGACAGCATCCCTGAAGAACATGGATGGGCAGCATTTTGGGTTGTGATGCTTCTTCAGACTGATTGTAGTCAGGGGGGAAGAGCTGGAAGAGAGGTGGGGACAAAACAAAGCCTGACAGACCGAGCACAAGTGTTCAGCAAACCAGTGGCTTAGTTTCTGATTGGTCTTGCCGATGTAAAAGAGGCCAGATTGGAACACCAAATGCAGTAGTTGAGGTTAGAGGAGATGCATGTGAACCTCTGTCTCATCTGGAAAGTTTGCTGGGCAGATGTGAGGGAGGAGGAGTTACATCTTGATCAATTGTGGAACTGTGTTATAGGGGCAGGAGTTACATCTCCTGCGGTTTCAGGGCAAAGTACCTGGGGAAGGGATGATTTAGGAGGGAAGGAATGAGTGAACCAAGCAGTTGTGGAGGAAATGTTCTCTGTGGAAAGGAGTGGGAATAGGAAGATGGTGGAGGTGGGACCACGCTGCACGTGACAGAAATGTCGGAGAGTGATCTGTTGGATGCAGAGTCTGGGGGGGTGAAAGGTGAGGAGCAGGGGAACTCTATCCTTGATCTGTCTGGGGGAACGGGGAGTGAGAGCAGAACAATGGGTCACAGAGGAGACCTGGATGAGGGATTAATTTACAACAGCAGGGGTAAACCATGCTTGCTAAAGAAATACAACATCGCTGATGTCCTAGAATGGTAAGCCTCATCTCAGGAGCAGATGTGGTGGAGACGGTGAAATTGAGAATAGGGGACTGTGCCTTTACAAAAGGCTGGGTGGAAGGAGGCGAAGTCCAGATAAATATAGGAGTCAGTGGGTTTTTATGTCTGCTGAGTAACAAGGTCAATTTAATTCTGCATCTGAAAGGTAGGGTTCCCTCAAAAATAAGCTGCAATTTAAACCTACCATATGTGTTGATGTTGGATATGAACCTTCAAACTTTGGATTCAAAAGTAAGAACTCTATAGCTTTACAATCAATCAAAAAGAATGATATCAAACTCCGTAGCATGTAATCAATGCTTCTTATCCCTTGATACACCTCTGTCTAAAGCCTTGAGAAGGCAGCTAACATAATCAAGGACCATTTACACTCTGGCCATTTTCTCTTCTCCCCACTTCTATCAAGCTAAGATGCAGAAGCTTGAAAGCATGTACCACCAGATTCAGGAACAACTTCTTCCCCTATTCAGACTACTGAATAGTCCTCCCATAAGTTAAGTCTAATTCCGATCTCCCAAACTATTATATTGTGGCCCTTGCAATTTTTTTTTTAAATCTGCACTTTCTATGTAACTGTAGCACTATAACACTGTAGCACTATATTCTGCATTCTGTTTTTTTCTCTTTGCACTACATGTTGTGCAATGGCACTTTTGCACACGTGTCCAGTATGACTTGATTGGATAGCACACAAACAAAGTGTTTCACTGTAACTCGGTACACGTGGCAATAATAAAACAATACCAATACCAGGTATTTGAGGTAATGCTGTCGTGAAATCTCAAATAATTGCTGCATGGTTGGAAGTCCCAAAATTCAGAAGTCTGGTGAGGCTAAGAGTTATTTTTCGTGGGCAGTAAAAATCCAATAAACCTGTTGAGAGCTATTTTATGATTGAGTCAACATTTCCCTCGACCAACATTCCCATGAAAGATTAAATTGCCATTCATTTTATTGCTCATTATTTTAACAACATAGTTACATTTAAAAGATCTATATAACTAAAAGTCTCATCTTGACCTGTCTGAGCAGTATATTGATTTTAGAAAAAATGCTACCATATATCGCTATGATTTTTGGCCATCCACTCACAGTCCTCCTCCGCTGAGGCAGCCTTGAGGATTTTTCCGATCGATGACAAAAAAAAGTTATGAATGTTTAAAAAATCTTGAGGTCAGCTGATTGGTCTTCTCGCCTGTCAATCACCATGATGAAGGTAACGCCCCTTCTTGGTGGGGGGCAGGAGTATAAAGCCCCGGAGGCCGGACATGAGTCAGTCACCCTGGAAGACTGTGAGTGAGAGTTGAGTCCATAACTGTGAGTCTAGCCGTGGGTGAACTGAACCCTGTTTGAAATGAAATGAAATAATGGTATGAAATGAACTTGGTGGCCTGTACTCTGCTTGAAATGGTATGAAATTGCATTTGAATTTGGTGGCCTGCACTCTGCTTGAAATGGAATTTCAAGGAATAGCCGTGAGTGAACTGCCAGCCCACCAGCAGTGAGTCAATCAACTGCCAGCCCACCAGCCGTGAGTGACTGAGCTGCCAGCCCACCAGGCCTGAGTGCCTGAGATGCCAGCACACCAGGCCTGAGTGACTGAGTTGCCTGCCCAAGAATCCATTTGCCCCACAATGTCCATACTAGCCACCTGGAAACAACTAGCCATCCCTTCAGCCCACAACACCCATACTAGCGCTCCAGAAAGCCCCCCCCCCCCCCCCCACTGGCCACCAATATTGGAATTGGTGGAGAGGTGGAATATTGCGTTGGGGGACCAGCCCTCCCGTGTGAACATGGGACCCATTTCTAAACACTTCACAGAATGAAATAAACAAACCTTTAAATGTCAAAGGTACTGCTTAAAATAGTTTTGTAGTTTAGATTAATCTGATTTAATAGACCACAGAAGTTGGTCCTATTAACTAACACTGTTGATGTTTATCTCTACAACTTCAACTTTGTGTGTTTTTAATTCCAGCTATATTTTAATATTTAAACATGTCCAGGTTTCGAGGGGTCTGAAGAAGGGTCTTGATCCAAAACGTTACCTCTCTACTTTCTTCAGGGATGCTGCATGACCATTGAGTTACTCCAGTACTTAGTGACTTTTTTTTCCAGGTTATAATATCTATGCGTTATTTACTATTTCTATTATTTGTTTGATTGTAAAAAGCCTTAAAGCAGCAGTCCAAGGTAGCTTACTAATTTTATTCCTATCTTTATAGCCCATTGAAAGGCAGTAAGATGCTGCCTGTCCCACTGAGTTACTCCAGCATTTGTGTCTATCCTCTGCCATGTAAATTAAGCTAGTTTTGTGAAACCAATTGATGATGAGGAAATTGTGTTTAATATTATCATTGTTGGAAAAGAGAAGTATAGATCTCATAGTATTTTAGTTTTCTGGCATCATCTGCAGAGAGGGAAACAATTATTTGTTAATATTACCCACCTTTCATCAGAACTGGGAAAATGTAGATTATGCAGGTTTTCCTGTGCTGAAAAATGTAAAGATAGATAAAATAAATTATTTTATTGCATATTATTGCTCCCCACCCCCAACACCGACACTTCAGTCTCCTGCCCTACGTTATCTCTCACGAGGAGGTTTCCTGAAAGGGTTTAACACACTCCACCCCATTCAAGCCTTTATCGCTAAGGTAGTTCCAGCTGATATTTGGAAATTTAACTCCCCCCTCCCTCCCCCTGATTATAAACCTATTATTCTTACAGCTATCTGTGATCTCCCAACATATTTCCTCCCCTAACTCCCACTGACTATCGTGGGGCCCACTGTACAATCCCATCAAAATGATCATTCCTTATTTCAGAATTCCACACAGAAAGCCTCACTGCGTAATTCCCCAGGAATATCCTCTCTATATAGCACTGATATTGCCCCTAATCACTGCAACACCCATAACCTTCCGCCCCCACCCTCTGCTTCTGCCATCAAGCTAGGTTCTGTATTTAGTTAGCAAGCACTCCCTGGATGTCATGATCTCTAACTTTCCAGATTGGCCTACTATGCAGAATCTTATCAAAGGCCTTGCTGAAGCTCATTTAAACCACATCCACAGCCCTGCACTTATCAACCTTCTTTGTTACTTCTTCCAAGAACTCAAATTTATGATTCACAATTTTCCATACACAAACCATAATGATCAACCCTTGTCTTTCAAATGCTTGTATATCCCATCCCTCAGAATCCTCCCCCGTAACTTACCTACAACAAATATTAGACTCACTGGTCTGTATTTCTCAGGTTTGTCTATGAAGCCATTCTTAACCAGAGGCAAAGCATTAGCCACCCTTCAGCCTTTCGGCATCTCACCCGTGTCTAACGATGATTCATAAATGTCAGCAGTGGTTTAATAACAAGAAATGCCGGCTTTGTAAGCAGTGCATACATACAGTATGTGAATAAGAAGTTGTGTCTTCTGAGCATATATTTTCCTATGTCATGATGCAGATTTTGTTCGCATCGAACTATAATACATCAGCTTCAAGAACTCCTCCCCACATTTTATTTTAATAATGACAATGATAAAATTGTGCAGTTTCCATAATGTTAACAATGATGTTTTTACTGAGGCAAAGAAAACAATTATTTGAACAACGTAATGGCTACTAGTGAAATAAACATACTTTTCTTTCATTTGGCTCCTTTACTTGCACAAGACATTAAGCCTAAAATGAAGTCAGGGCATTAAACATAAAACTTTACCTTGACCACTCATTATTACTCCATTAAACTGCAAATGGTGATATAGTTTACTTGAGGCTTATCCCATGACCTTTCCATTTTGTTATATGTATTCAATAAACCACATTCACCAATTTTGAATGATTTGTTCTGAACGCAACTGGCACACTGTATTTCAAAAGGAATGACAATAGGATTGTAAAAGGTAAAAAGTTATTTGTAGTGTCAATTAGATTATTTTCTCTGGCTGGACCTCAAATTTGCATCATTGCGAAAGTGATTTATTTCTAGCTGTTGGTACTACATATAGAGTTGTCATAACACCACAAGATATTCCTGTTCGCTGACAATGAGTTGAAAATTACTTCTGAATGCATCAAACAATATACATCGCAGCTATTGTCCACTAGGGGGCGCTGCATTGAAGGCGCCTCTGCCTGCAGCCTGTCCGTTTTTTTCCTATCTTTTATTAACTTTAGTTTGTCTAACAAGTTTTGTTTTGGGGATTCTTTAGGTTTTTCTATGTGGGGTAAGGGGGAGGGGTAAGGGGGAAACCGCTTCCCAGTCGCTTCCTGGCGAGGATGCGACTATTTCTCCAAGTCGCGTCCTCGCCCCCACCTCGTGGCCTAGCACTGGATCGGAGTGGCCTTTCCTACCGGAGACCGGACCAGAACTTCGGCAGCGACGGCACGGCGCTGGATTCTCCGTGGAGCGGGCGATACATACTTGGATCGCCGTTTGAAGCTCCAGAGCGTTTGGCCCAGTGCTCCAACATCGCGGGGCTGAGGTTCGTGGAGCTCCCAGCGCGGGTGGCACTGAGCGACATCGTGGAGTTCCTGGGGCCCTTTGCCGAGGGCCGCCAGCGTTGAATCTCCGCCCAGCGCGGCCTGGGGACGTAGGGAGCTGCGGACTCCGGTGGGAAGTGGCCGATTTGGAGGTCCAAGCCGCTGAGGTTAGCCTCCCGTTCTGACGTCGGAGTGCCAACATCCCAGCGAGCAGGCCTGAGCGGCGGGCTGCCCATAGAGGCGACTGTGGAGGGCTCCGGAGGCCCCGACCACGGGCGAACATCAGAGGAAGAGGACTGACGTTGGTGCCTTCCCTCACAGTGGGAAACTTTTTATTCTGCTGTGTGGGGATGTTTTATGTTGAACTCTATCGTGTGTTGTGTTCTTTATTTTATTGTATGGCTGTATGGTGATCACATTTCACTGTGCCGACTGGCACATGTGACAAATAAATGTATCTTGTATCTTGTATTAATGAATTCTCATTCGTTTATTGCTTATGGAAATCAGATAAAAAACTGTTGGCTAATAATGTAGACAATGAGGTAGTGTTTCTATTTTCAACATAATTTGCAATCTGGATCCAATTATGTAGATGAGAATTAAGTCAAGTAGAATTTCTGCTTCTGCAGCTTCTATCACCACCTGTTGCAGGCCCTGTATGCAGCTACATTCTTCAGGGCATCATTAGCCAGTGACGTCAATGTTGGTGATGGACAATGAAATCCCCTATACTGAATCACAATCACATCTGTAATTCCTGCATCATGAGAATGCATAAGAATCAGAGGATTACTGGTTCTTTAGCTGACGGAACTAGATGTGTGGTAAATCCGCACAAAGTTAACCTGCACAAAGTTAAGGCAGAGATAGATAGATTCTTGATTAGTACGGGTGTCAGGATTATGGGGGGAAGGCAGGAGAATGGGGGTTAAGGGGGGGAAGATAGATCAGCCATGATTGAATGGTAGAGTAGACTTGATGGGCTAAATGGCCTAATTCTGCTCCTCTCATTTATGAACATGAACTTGCCCATGTTTGACTATATGTCATGAGTGTCATGAGAACACTCTCCCTGTGATAGAGTTGCACTTCCAGCATACAGGTCAGCACTTGGGCCCAATGTCCAGCTTGACCTCGAATTATGTATGCGGATAGTTTGAACATTCTCCCCGTGTCCATGTGGGCTTTTGTTGGATGTTCCAGTTATCTCACATATCCCAAAGGTATGCTGGTAGCTTAATTGGCTACTCGCACTCTCTTTGGGACGTTGTTGGACTCGTGTGAGAGAGAATGAGTTTTGGGGGGAAAAGGAATGGGGAATGGGACTTCCACTGGGATAATTCCACTAGGGGCTAACAAGGATCCCATGGATCGAATTATTTATGAGGATCTTCGATCCCAAACTGCTCAGAATTAAATGTCAGCATCGAGAATGGCACCGAGAAACTCAAATCGTCATCACAAGCATGGAATAGCGCAGTAATATTGATACAATGTTACTCAGCTACCTGCGCATCAACCACCACTGCTTCACTTGTTGCCAACTCTGGTAAGCTTACATTGGCTTCAGCGACCACCACAGACATCAAGCTCAGTATACTGTAAATGTTTCTGCATTGTTTCCTTCCACATCACAGAGACATACTGTCAAGTTAATTGCCTGCTGAAGTTCCTTCTTATTGTTGGTAAGTAGCTAAATAATTCGAAGAGGGAGTTGATAGGCAGGGACAGAAGAATAATTTGCAGGGATACAGGGAAATAAAAAAGGAGGGAATGGGATTGCTCAGCTGGGAGCTGGCATGGAATCAATGGTGGGAGTGAGCCACCTTCTGCGTCATAATAAGTTATTTTAATACTTCCATGGAACAATAGACAATAGACAGTGGGTGCAGGAGTAGGCCATTCGGCCATTCAATGTGATCATGGCTGATCATCCCCAATCAGTATCCTGTTCCTGCCTTCTCCCCATATCCTCTGACTCCGCTATTTTTAAGAGCCCTAATAAACTCTCTCTTGAAAGCTAGAGAACCCGCCTCCACCGCCCTCTGAGGCAGAGAATTCCACAGACTCACCTCTCTCTGTGAGAAAATGTGTTTCCTCGTCTCCGTACTAAATGGCTTACTCCTTATTCTTAAACTGTGGCCCCTGGTTCTGGACTCCCCCAACATCGGGAACATGTTTTCTGCCTCTAGCGTGTCCAAACCCTTAACAATCTTGTACCTGCATGCTTACTTTTAAAGACTGATGTCAAGTTGGGAAAAGAGGAAGTACAACGGGATCTGGGGGTCCTTGACATCAGTCTATGAAAGTAAGCATGCAGGTACAGCAGGCAGTGAAGAAAGCGAATGGCATGTTGGCCTTTATACCAAGTTGGACCTGGAATGAGGAGGGAGGAATCTGCGATGTTAGCTTCAGGGTGTGAGTGTAAGTGTGACCACGTCAGGCTGTTGCTTGACAGGTTTCTGTAATGGCTCTCCCAATTTTGGCACAAGTCTCTAGATATTAGTAAGTGACTAAAAGTACATCTGACCCATCAGGCTTCTTGTATTAAAATAAAAGGAAAATCTTCACTCCCCAATTTGCCTAATTGATTTCAAAGGCGTGAGACAGAGCTCTCAATCAATTTTTATTCATTCCAATTGAATTCATAACACCTTCTTCTTATTCACCATATACAGGAAATGTGACACTCCAATCTCACAACTTTCTAGCCTTGGAATTTGATGCTTTCTTGTTGGTAATATTGCAGATGTTGCGGAATGGATTCATGTAACTAAACTATATATACGAGGAGACTTTTATTTGTATCCAGTTGTTGCATTTCTCAGAGCAATAAACATCTCTGTATTTAGTTGCTACCCAAAGATGTAATAAATCAACAATACATTTTATGGCCCAACCATAAAAGTGAAACTAGAATTTAATAACATCCCAGTGCAATATATTTTGCTTGGTTCAGTACTATTATCTGCCAGTCTTTTCATTAACATAGGCAAAGGGAACAAAATTTAACCTGAGGATCTCTCCACCTCACTTCATATCAATCTCACAAATACAATGTCCTCCATAATGTTTGGGACAAAGACCCATCATTTATTCATTTGCCTCTGTAAACCACAATTTGAGATTTGTAATAGAAAAAAAATCACATGTGGTTAAAGTGCACATTGTCAGATTTTAATAAAGGCCATTTTTATACATTTTGGTTTCACCATGTTGAAATTATAGCAGTGTTTATACATAGTCCCCCCATTTCAGGGCACCATAATGTTTGGGACACAGCAATGTCATGTAAATGAAAGTAGTCATGTTTAGTATTTTTTTGCATATCCTTTGCATGCAATGACTGCTTGAAGCCCGTGATTCATGGACATCACCAGTTGCTGGGTGTCTTCTCTGGTGGTGCACTGCCAGGCCTGTATTGCAGCCATCTTTAGCTTATGCTTGTTTTGGGGCTAGTCCCCTTCAGTTTTCTCTTCAGCATATAAAGGGTATGCTCAATTGGGTTCAGATCGGGTGATTGACTTGGCCACTCAAGAATTTACCATTTTTTAGCTTTGAAAAACTCCTTTGTTGCTTTAGTGGTATGTTTGGGATCATTGTCTTGCTACAGAATGAATTGCAGGCCAATGAGTTTTGAGGCATTTGTTTGAACTTGAGCAGATAGGATGTGTCTATACACTTCAGAATTCATTATGTTACTACCATCAGCAGTTGTATCATCAATGAAGATAAGATAAATACCTTCAGCAGTCATACATGTCCAGGCCATTACACCCCCACCACTGTGTTTCATAGATGTGGTGGTATGCTTTGTATCTTGGACAGTTCCTTCCCTCCTCCATACTTTGCTCCTGTCATCACTCTGATATAGTTAATCTTTGTCTCATCTGTCCACAAGACCTTTTTCCAGAACTGTGTTACTCTTTTAAGTACTTCTTGGCAAACTGTAACTTGGCCATCCTATTTTTGCAGCTAACCAGTGGTTTGCATTATGCAGTTTAGCCTCTGTATTTCTGTTCATGACGTCTTCTGCGGACAGTGGTCATTGACAAATCCACGCCTGACTCCTGAAAAGTGTTTCTGATCTGTCGGACAGGTGTTTGGGGATTTTTCTTTATTATAGAGAAAATTATTTTGTCATTGGCTGTGGTGGTCTTCCTTGCCTGCCAGTTCCTTTACGATTAGTAAGCTCATCAGTACTCTCTTCTTCATTATGTTACAAACAGTTGATTTTGGTAAGCGTAAGGTTTGGCTCTTGTCTCTAACAATTGTATTCTTGTTTCTCAGTTGCATAATGGCTTCTTTGAATTTAATTGACACAACTTTGGTCCTCATGTTCATAAACAGCAATAAAAGTTTCCAAAGGTGATGGAAAGACTGGAGGAGAGACTAGGTGCTGAGAGCTCTCGTATACCAGCATTAAGGAGGCAATTACAAACGCCTGTGAAACCATGTGTCTCAAACATTATGGAGCCCTGAAATGGGGGGCTATGTATAAACACAGCTGTAATTTCTACATGGTGAAACCAAAATGTATATAAAAAACCCTTTAATAAAATCTGACAATGTGCACTTTAAATGTGATTTATTTTATTATCAATCTCAAATTATGGAGTACAGAGTTAAATAAATGATGAGTCTTCATCCCGCACAATATGGAGGGCACTGTATATGCCACAATCAGAACTCTGTGGCATTAGTATTGATTTATTATTGTTATGTCTATAAAGAACTGCTTAACAGAGGTTTGGCTGAGAGAACATGCGGGTTCTGGCACCATTCTGAATCATGGTGCAAGGTGAAGTCCAGTGAACTCACTCACAACATACACTTGTGTACATACTACGCCCATGGTCCTTCCCTAATCTATTAACTATGTATTAAAAACTAGGTATCCTCAGTGATGGGAACAGGGGTTATTTATTATATCAAGATGGAGCTGATCTCAGATGTCTCTGGGAAGAAAGGTTTGTCTTGACATGATTTTCCGTCCTTGGCACAGCATGGTCTGAGGCCTTGTTATTTACTGGTTATTCAAGTGAGCCCAATTATTTTCCTAAGAGAGTCATTTTTCTAAGTGAGCTTATGAAATCAAAACTCTCAACCATCTCCACTTTTATTGCCATTGATTCAGACGGGTATGTAGTCCATCCAGCTTTCAGATGTCAATGTCCAGTTTCTTAATTTTGTTGACACTGAGGGAGAGATTATTGTCTAGGCACCATGCTACTAAGCTCTCTACCTCCTTCCTGTACTCTGTCCCATCATTGTTTGGGAAGCAGCACATTACAGTGGTGCTGTCTGCAAAATTGTACATGAAGTTAGAGTAGAATTCAACCACATGGTCATGAGTGTATAGGGAACATAGTAAGCTGCTGACAAAGCAGCTTTACTCTGAAGAAACGCCACCCATTCCTTCTCTCCAGAGATGCTGCCTATCCCGCTGAGTTAATCCAGCATATCTACCTTCGATTTAAACCAGCATCTGCAATTCTTTCCTACACAAAGCAGCTTTATTGTTCACCTGTGTTGAGAATTATTGTGGAGGATGTTCCATTGCCTATCCTCATATCTGACTCCTATTTGCGGACTAAAAATCTTGTTAGCTAAATGTTCAAGTGATGAGTGTAGTGCCAGGGATTTGGCGCCTGCTATGGACCCGTTGTGATGGCAGGCAAAATGGTGTGAATCAAGGCTGTTTGGACAGTGTGCATCGTGAACAGCCTCTCGAACTACTTTACAATGCAAGATTGAATTATGAATGTAAAAACTTGAATTTGTTTTTTATATAAAATTATACATCTAATTATAGATGATAAATTATGATTTCACATTGTATCATCATGCGACTTATAAATATCCCATTTAAGAGAGGTTTGGACAGGCACATGGGTAGGAAAAGTTTCAAAGGATATGGTTCAAATGCAGGCAAATGGACTAGCATATATAGGCTTGTTCGGCATGGGCATGTTGTTTCTGGACTGTCTGACTTCACAGCCCCGTTATTTTCATAATGCCAAGAGATGTACAACATTCATTTCAATGAGGGCTCTATTTTACATATCAACATAAGGATAGCACCAGTAATGTAACAAAGCATTCACTCGATATTGCATTCAAATTTTCATTTGAATTCTAATGCTCAAAATATGGTCTGTGCCATCAATGCCATTCGACTGATTCTAATCTGAGAACATTGCAAGATCCAGGAAAGCACTATTCAAAAGTAAATTCAAGTTATTTTCAAAGCAATCACTATATATCATACCCTTTGCTATTATGGCTGTGGCATTGGGAAACAGAAAGCAGTCTGCAAATTTCATTTTGGAGAGACTCAGTCACCCTCAATGCTTTACAGAGCCACGAGATACTCCACCTGTAGCCGAGCTAATATCTTTTGGGTTGCCAACAGAAACCAAATGACCATAACAGAATATTAAGTCTAACTGCGTAGTGATGTACTCTGAGCTGTTTAAATTACATTTCCCATCAATGCTCTTGGAATGAATTTAAGCATTTTGCATTTTAAGTTGACTCCAGCAGACCATTTGTCACTGCACAAAACAACAAAAATGTCTGAAGTTCTTGAGGCTGCGTAGAGCCTATTTGTGAATGCTTTTATTCTGCCAACTTGGAGCACACAATTATTTCAACTGTGTTTATGTGGCCGCTTCATAATTAAAAGTTCTGTTTAACTATAGGCTTCCCACCTCTGGCTATGAGAACTTCAAATTCTGATTAACAGTTTGACAGTGTTTAGATGTGAATTCTTTAGGCTTTTCCTGCTGCAGTCTGTGCATTATTTTGACTATTGCTTTCTGGTGCCGTTTACTGTTGCCTTTCGGCAATCAGGACTCCTGTAGAGAGTTTTTATGTTGACAGCAGCTGCTTGTTCAGCAGTGATCACAGTACTCAGCACACCATTCAGCTGCACCTAGGCAGCTACAAGGTACAGAACGAAACAACCTAAACTCAGAAATTTTAATGTGCAAGGTGTAAGTGAATATTCCGGTTCCTTAATGCTGCACCATTGATATGTTTTTGGCATTACAAAACGTGAGATATCAACTACTTTGGCACGCTCAGCCTAGACAATATCTTTCTCACCTAATCCCTGACTGGGAAACAGCCTGTACTGATTGTGATAACCACTTGACACAATAAATGAATTTAGCATCATTAAATAAATTACTCTCTGTGGCAAGAATAGATTTTTTCTGTCGCAAATCCAACAAAAAATCCAGTACATCCTTATTGAAGGATATAATGCTAGTTGAGATTCAAAATATCCAAATGGAAAAATTAATCTTTTTCATACTGAAAAAAAAACTAATGCTCTCTCTATACCAGCTTACAGTTGGCCATTTGATGCTCTCTGCTCTTGCAAAGATTGGTGAGAGAGCATATTTATTTTAAATTGACTCTTTTTGAGATGGTGATGTCTGCTCTTCACTCTGATTGTGTGCATTGTGATTTCAGAAGGATTCTGTCTCAAATTGTGCAACTGGTCTTAATGTTCGCCTCACACACTCTAGAAAGGGGGTGGTCTTGTCTGCTATAATCCAATGCTCCTAGCTAGCTGCCTCTCTGTTGGAATTCATGGTTTGTCGATGAAGCCTGATGATTACATAAGACAGCTGTATTGGCCTTTGACCCTTGCCTCTTCCCCCAACCCCCACCCATCCCCCTTCACTGATGCTGACAGCTGCCTGCCATGTGTAGAGGAAACCTCACAGACAGAAAACAAACACCAGAGATAAACAGACAAGATGGACTATGGGACATGAAAGCAGACAAGCAATTGTTCAGAACTATCTAGTGCATTTGGATCTTGACTTTCTACACCTTTACGACATATGACCAAATGCTTATTGTTGATAAATAATGGGAAGTAATATCCTTTTAAATGCAAGGTTGGTGATTATAATTCTTATATTATTTGTTGTCAACTTTAAAGGACAAAAAATGCAAACGAAAATACTTAAATAGAACTGCATAATCAACACGTGATTCAGATTTTGAAAAAGTATTAGATGATAAACTGAAATTGTTAATTACCTGTAATTCAGGGAGTTTTAGATCTGGCTCATAATATGTACAGGACCAAATACTGATCAGGCCATAGTTCAAATGAATATTAAGTATTATCTGAAGAAAACTGTTTAATTCTCACATCTGGTAATGCAAAACACAATGTTCCTATATGAACTGCTTTTCCAAGATTACAACTGAACATTCAATTAATTGCTGTGATACGAAGGGACCCATTCACAAAAATGTGACGTTTTCAAAGAACTATTGGCCTTCAGTTAGTAACATGGATTTTGAAACAGTATTATTATTAGCTGATTTTAGAAGGAGATAAACATTTTATTAAGCAAGTATATTATTTTAATAAGAATGTTTACCAGAATGATACCTTCAGTACGGGTTTTTAGGTACAAGGAGAGGTTATACAGATTTGAATTGTTTTCTCTGGAATGCTGGAGGATGTGGGGAGACCTGATAAAAGTATATAAAATTATGACAGGCATTGATTGGGTAGACAGTCAGAACCTTTATCCCAGGATGGAAATATCAAATACTATCGGGGAGAGGGGAAAAGTTTAAAGGAGATGTGTGGGGCAAGTGTTGTAAAAATGGTGGAGGAGGCAGATACAATCGTGGCATTTTAGAGACTTTTGGATAGGCAGGTGGATATGCAGGGAATGGGAGAATATGGATTATGCTTTATTGTCCTATGTGATACTTTTATTGTTAAAGAATAAATCAACATTTTCCCATTAAGGGTCTGGAATTAAGAATTTCCTGTGTTCCTTTTCCTGAAGAGAGCAGACACTTGTGGGTATTGAACAACTCTGCACTATTCATGTCACCATATTATGGAAATCAGATTCCCCGACTGAAATTAAATAACTCTTCAAAGACCAGGGATCAACCGTGAACCCTGCAGATTTTTTATGATTAAGGCACATTTTTCAATTATTTCGGGACCTGACCATTGCTGACAGGGCCAATTTCTATTGTCCCATCTCAAACTGCTACAGTCCTTCCGCTGGGGAGTTCAATGATGTAGACCCAGTGACGAGGAAGACACTGGTGGCGTGAGTGACGTGTAATTCTTCATGCAGTGACGGTACGCCCATTTGCCTGAACACTGTCCTTGGTGGTGGAGGTCACAGGTTTGGGAGGTGCTGTTGGGCCTGTCCCACTTAGGTGAATTTTAAGGGGACTGCAGGAGACTATGCAGTCGCCACATGGTCGGCACATGTTCGCGGGTGGTTGCTGGGGAGTCGCCTTCATGGTCGTGAGGAGTTCCCCCATTCTTGGAACTAGTCACGGCCTCATTATGGTCACCACGAATTTTTCAACAATGAAAAATTAGCGGCGACTAGAGTGAAGCCGCCATGGAGAGTAGCAAGAATTCTCGTGCTGTAGGTGGGTCGCCAGGAGGTCCTAGTGGGTTGCCAGGAGGGCGAAGGTTCTCGTAGGTTCTCGTAGGTTGTAGCGGGTGCTGACCCGGGAATTTCATTGGCTCATTGAGAAAAAACGCAAGCCGTAGTTTTCAGAACCAAGGATAACCGACTGGTAATGTTAAATGTCTGCCGAGTTTCACAGTCGTGTATCTCTGGCATCTTAAAAGTTGTCTCCACTCCTTCTACCACCCCCCACCCCCCTTTTAAAGGACTTACCGTGCACTGTGCTTTAGCCGTCTTAATTACAGCGCCAACCTTCCTGCTCATCGTGGTATCACCTTGGCTTTGCACCGTGTGAATTTCACTCAGATAGCGCTCCCCCCGCTTGCCCTGTCCCCCGCCTGCATAACGAGCTGGTGAAGGAAGCGATGTGTGTGTGTGTGTTCCACTCTGACAGTCGCTGTTCCAGTTGCCATTTTTTTAGGCGACTGCCGGAAACTTGACAGTCGCCGGCAATTGCCTGAAAAATCACCTAAGTGGGACAGGCCCATTAGGCAAATGTCTGCAGTGCTTTTTTGGAAACGGCACCCTCTGAGTGGATTATGGGTAAGTGACTGCCTTGGCTTGTAGGTGATTCATTACACCACAGGATAGAAAAAGGTTACATTTAGATATTTTTTAAACTGTGAAGTTATTAGTTATTTTAAGTGTTCCCCATAAAATTTGATTTCTTTTTAGCTGTAACATTTTTTTTGTAATTTTAAGTGTTGCCTCATAAAATTTGATTAAACCTATGCAATGGATCATATTAGCAGCATATTTTATTCACTCCTTAAAGCTCCATTGAATTCCTACCCAATCAGTACATAAAAACAATAAACTGCAGGAGCAGGTTTACTAAAAAAAAGACACAAAGTGCTGGAGTAACTCAGTGGATCTGGCAGCATCTCCGGACAACATGAATAGGTGAAGTTTCGGGTCGGGACCCTTCTTCAGACTGTTAGGAGATTAAAAATGGGCAGAGTGGAACTGGGGAATTATAATTAAGGAGGGTGTGGAGGGGAGATCGCCAGTGGTGATGAGGTCAGAAACAGTCCAGGAGATGATGGCCTGGTATTCGCCTGTGGGGTCATGGTCAAGGGGTAGACACACGGAGCAGTCTGAAGAAGGATCCCGACCTGATGGCAATAAAAAATAGGTAGTCATTACTCATTTGTGTTTTTTTTATCCCTCCTGATGTTTCGGCTTAACTCTTTCCCCTATTGCCATATGTCCTTAATGATAGGAGCAGAATTAGGCCATTCGGCCCATCAAGTCTACTCCATCATTCAATCATGGCTGATCAATTTTTCCCTCTTAACCCCATTCTCCTGCCTTCTCCCCATAACCCCTGACTCTTGCCATCTCTCCTTATGCACCATATCTACAATGTAAATGTTTTTATTCTTGTTGAATAATTATGACATTGGCTATTAAACATTACAACCTCAAATAAACTCGGAACTATAGAGGCTATTATTATTATTGCATTATTATTGTTTTTTGTTCATATACATATATTATAATGTGTGTGTGTGTATTTGTGAGTATGTGTGTGTGTGTGTGTGTGTGTATATATATATATATATATACACACGCGCACATTAGACTTTTAACTCTCATTTATTATATTGTATACAGTGTACTATGTTTACATAATCTGTTGTGTTGCTGCAAGTAAGAATTTCATTGTTCTATCTGGGGCATATAACAATAAAATACTCTTGACTCTTGATTGATTCCCTGTTCCCAATTCCCAAATATCCCAGTTTTAGTTCCAGACTCATCTTACAGCCTGTTCAAAGTAGAACCACAGCCTGCTCTCCCAACCAATTGTGGTCAATCCTCAAAATGGATCAGGATTGTCAATGGGCTAGGATGTTGTATTCGATCTGCCAGCTGCCCAGTCTTCACCTCAGCCTAGGGAAGGGCAATGGGAAGGCTGGTGGATCGAGAATGGGACATAGTGGCTGTAAAGTGACCATGATTGAATCCCATTATTTCTGTGATTTAAGATGGTTCCAGTACTCACAGAGTTGGGCATAATTAGAGGCTGATTCAGAGTTTTTTTCTGAATATGAAACAAATGGTGAATCAGAGGACTGGCTCGGGTCATAGAATCAAACATCATTTCACTGCTGGAATGTGTTAGCTGTGCCATTGTATGGAGTTGATTAAAATTCAACTGCAGTGCTTCATTTAATTTCAGGTAAAACAAAAATGCTATTCTAATTAGAATGATGACAATTATGGCAGATGCACTGAGACCTTCTGATTTATTTATGCATTTTCCCCCTGGCTACTACTTTTGTTTGTCCTTGTGCACATGAAGAGCATTCTGCTGCTTCCAGCTGGAGATACTTAACAGAAAATTCTCCAATAGACAAGAAAAACTTTTTCCTTGTTTAAAGTTACACAGAGTGAACCAACAACTAATACTGACTCAACCCTTGATGTTATGAAAATACTGCAAAAGCTGTCAACTGTTCTGCTAGGCCAGTTAATGAACTAGAATTGCAGAGCTAGCCTCAGGAGTCCCAGATACAGCCAATCTCATTAATGGATGCATGGCAGTGAATTTAATCATTTATTTACAGTTAAACCCATCTCCAGTTATATAGTGGTCTGCAGTTATTTCCATACTGTAGAAATTTGAAATATATCTGATAACATTAGGTAAATATTGGGTGCCTTGCATTGATATTTGAAATTGTATGAAATATTTTTGATTTTGATGGAAAATAATATTATTTTTATCAATATTATTTTAAATAGCATGTATAAAATAAGATTTGTGGACATGAACATGAAGAGAAATTGGAGTTCGAAGCTTTTTTTGAATCAATCGGACAAAGTAGCATGTTTCCTCTTTTACCATCAAACTAGCATCAAATAAATGTTGACAAACAGGAAATTATTCTATTGCAGAGAAAGTCTGCTTAATCAGCAATAAATAAATAACACATTTCCATGTCCAAGCATGATTTCTGAGCAGTTGTGTGCGTGTAGGTGATGGGAAAATTATCATATTGGTAGTCTAAAGTACAACCTCTATCTTCAGTTATTTAATGTTTCAAATGTGCGAATCTACAAATTGTGAGAAGGCTTCTCTCATACATTGCCTATAATATACCTTAAGAGACTGCAGATGCTGGAGTCTTGAGCAAAAAGGAAACAAACCGCCAAAGAAGCACAGTGTGTCAGGCAGCATCTGTGTAGGGAAATGGTCTGACAACATTTTCTAGGGTCCCGAACATCGCCTATCCATGTTCTCCAGTGATTCTGCCTGCCTCACTGAATTACTTCAGTACTTTGTTCCTATCTTTGTAAACCAGCATCTCCAGTTCCTTGTTTCTACAGATAACATTTTGATTGGAACCCTTCTTCAGAATGATGGAGTAGAGGGAAGATAGCTGGCGGAAAGAAGTGAAAAGAAGGAGTGGAGAAAGTGATAGGTGGATCCATATCAGGAGGGGTACACTGGCACTGAGTCAGTTGGGGGAGACAATGGTACAGATAGTAAATAATGCTGGAGGTGATGTGGAGAAGCCAAAGGGGTGAAAATGGTAGAATCTGATAAGCAAGGAAGGTGGGGAATGAAATGTAACACCAGAGAGTGTAATGGCAGGTAGAATGGGAGGAGTGGGTGGGCAGGTAGGGAAAACAAAATAGTGAGCCAGAGTAGGTAGAGGTAGGTGATGAATGGATAAGGAGGAGGAGGAAGGAACTGGATCACAAGCACAGGGTGGTGCAAAAAAGGTGGTGGTGTTACCTAAAAATAATTCAATATTCATGTGGTCGCATCTTCCCCCCCACTCGTTTGTGTAATTTCAGGTAAGCCCTATGATCGCCTTCCCATCTCCTTAGTTCCCCCTCATCACCCCCTCCTCCCAGGCACACATTTATTCCTCCCCCCCCCCCACACCTTCATCACCCAGTTCCTTCCCCTCCTCTGTCTCTTTCAGCTGCTCATCCGCCAGCCCTCCTAACATAGGGTGCCCCATTTCATCCCCATCTTCCCCATTCCCATATACCCATCTTTCCTCCCTCTGGTTCTACATTTTACTTCCCACTTTCCTTTCTCATCAGAGTCCACCATTCATACCCTTTTGGCTTCCTCATGTTACCTGCAGCCTTGGTTACGATCCCCACCTTTTTCTACCCCGCCTAACTCGTCTGCCAATTAATCATTCCTTACTTGGATCCCCCATTATGATCCACGATCATGGTCTGAAGAAGGGTCTCGACCTTCAAGCTCGAGGGCACTCGCCTGGAAAGCCTCGAGCTTGATCGACCATCCGCGTTGAAACCGCGATCTGGATCGACTGACCACACACACACACAAACGCGCACACACACGCGCACACAAACGTGCACACGCACACACACCCACCCACTTAAGGTGGGGGCCAGGAAAAGTGGCGGAGCGCTGTCTGAACTTCACACCGCGATGAAGAGGAAAGTAAAACGGCTGCACAGTAACCGTAAGTCCTTTAGAGAGCGTGGAGGAGTACGGAAGAGAAGGCGGGGTGTGGGGGGAGAAAGAGCAGAGGTTTAATAAAGTTTAGCGGGCATTTTACCTACCGGTAAGTCTTCCTTGGTCCTGAAAACTCCCATGAGCCAATCAAAATGCCCGATCAGCGAAGGAGATTGTCTATGGCTGTCCCTCAACTGCCTGTAAATGAATAGCGACCCCACTCCACTGCACTACGAGTTAAAAAGAGCCATGCCGACCAAATTTTATTCGCGGAAACATTTTCAACATGCTGAAAAATTTTCCGCGACCTAGCTAAGGCCATGAGTATTCGGAAACTTCCGTCAAGCATGAAGGAGAGTTCCAGCAACCTCATAGGACCTCCTAGGACCACGTGTCGTCCATGCTGCGAGTTTGAAGGTCGAAGATACTCTTCTAAACACGCAGATTAGGACGCCCAAGTGGGACAGCCCCTTTAGGCCATTTCGCCCATCAAGTCAACACCATTCGATCCTGCCTGATCTATTATTCCCTCTAACTCCATTCTCCTGACTTTGACTCCCTTACTGATCAAGAACTTATCAATCTCTGCTTTAAAAGCCTATCCTTTGCATGCCAGTATTTTGAAAGAGCTATCAACTTGATCCCATTTTCTATATTTATTGGCGTCCCCATTAAAACCCAGCGATGGATTCTTCTTCCATTGTTGGGCATCTGACAAGAAATGTCCTTAAGCCTCTCAGATTGCTCTTTTGGTGATTTTTCTAAACCCATAGGCTATAGCGCTGACATACAAAAACATGGAAATAATTTCCCTGCATTTACCTTGTCAAAACCCCTCAAAATTTTATATTTCAAAGAAAGAATGTTGCTTCTGATTATTACAGAGTGTAGGGAATCAGTTTTATTGTATCCAGTTTTAGTTTATATGTTCACTTGGACAACACAAATATTTAACCATCTTGGCCAAAAGAGAGAAAATCCATATATCCATTATGGGAAGACTATCAGCTATTTCCTGGGTAGTGGGAAGAGAGGATGGAAAATGACAGCACCAGATGAGTGTAGCATTAATAACTCTCAAAGTTCAACACACCCAGGACAAAGCAGAGTGTTTGATTGGCCCCACATCTACCACAATAAACATTTATTACTTCAACACTGGTGCACAGTGGATGCAGTGTGTAAAATCTAGAAAATACACACTGTAGTTATTCACCCAGCGCCGCGCAGATTAGTCTCTTCCCCTGTCACTGCCCGGGACAGTCCACCCATTCCTGTGCCATCGCATCTTTACTGGAGCTGAGAATGGCTGGTGGAGGTTTCCAACCGGACTTTCGGAGGGACCCGAAGCAGCCCAGCCCAGCCCCAAGCAGCACTGCCCCAAACAGCACTGCCCCAAACAGCCACTCCACTCCAACCAGCCGCCCTGCCCCAAGCAGCAGCCCAGCATCGGAGACCCAGCCCAGCGAGGGAGCCTGGAGTCGGAGATGTCGCCGATGTCGTCAAACGGAAAGCGGACACTGCTACCTGTAGACGTTGTGACTTGAAAATACACTTATTAAAATAAAATACCAAACACATAATACAATCCCAGCAACAATCAGTTGAGATTAACCAATAGTTGGTAAATTATGTATTTTAAAAGTCGTAATGGTAGGGAGTTATTCCTGTTTCTTATTCAGCTGTTTATGATTTAGAGAGGGCATTGGCTGAGGGGTTAAGCAGCAAAATGGCAATGCTGAGATCATATTAGTGTTGGCATCAATATGGTTCTTACCCTTTGTTATGCTGTGATGATAGTGAACTTGAGTTCACATACATGATGTAAGCATTGATAAACTATCACAGTTGGTGAAGAGAGAAAGTTGATTATTTTTTTGTGCAGATGTTTGAAATATGAAATAAAACCAGAAATGCTGTAAATACTCAGGTCAGGCCACATCTGTGAGAAGAGAAACAGAGGTAACATGTCAAGTTGAAAAGAAAAGTGTCGTTAGGAAGTCACCATGATGTGTTGGCATTGGGCATTGGGTGAAAAAGCGGAATTAGCAGAATCCTAATAATATACTACTTTTCTCCCAGTATCGGGAATGTGGATATAAATAAGAAAGCTGATTAAAAATGTATTAGGTGTAATGCTTCATTTTCTCAGAGAAATTTAGATGTATTCATTACATTTATAAATTACTGATAGGTACATTTTCAGGACAAATGCCGCAAGTTAATCATTTTGATAATAAACTGTTACAATTAATTGTGCTTTTTAATTATAAAGCTTGTGACCAAATTTCCATGCAATACACATGAATGGAAATGTTTGTTAGATTGGAATATGTACGGATTTATGCAAGAATCACTGATGTGTTTATGAGAAAATGGCAGTGATGTGATACCTCAATTTTCTAGCAATAAAACACAAATCAGTATGTTCTTATTAGACCCTGTGGATTAAGTGATAAGCATCCGATGTGCCACATATAGCATTTCATTTTACCCAGATGTTCACGATCTCCCAATTTTATTTATTATTTAGCAGGTTTTAGAGTTGATATTGTACAGGCACTCTATTAAAAATGTATTGGATGTTTTTAATATACATGGCACAAGCAGCATGATATAAAATAAAAATAAATGCTGCAGATGGGAGGCAGGAAAAAATAGCATGTAGAACATTAATGAAATTTGGAGTGCAATGAATTAGTTCTGAATAACTTCCTATGCAAAACATAGCTCTTTTATTTCAGTTGAATTTTCTGTGAAGCAAGAATTTTCTGCATATCTTTCAAATTTCTATTGCTTTAGTTTGATCATTTTAGTAGAAATGTTTAACAGCTTAATACTTTAGAGTAAATTTTACAAAACACAACACTGGTGCAATAGATAATTTAAAAAAAAAAATGCTAAGTTTATGTTAAAATATCTTAATTTCAATTGGAATTTTTCATCATGAGGCATGAGACAAACCAAAACCAAGCCGTGAGACCATAAAACTTAGGAACAAAATTAGGACTTTCAGCCCATTGGATCCACTCTGTCATTTGATCACAGCTGATCTATTTTTCCCTCTCAACCCCATTCTCTTGCCTTCTCCCCGTACCCTTTGATTCCCTTACTAATCAAGAACCAATCAATCTCCGCCTTAAAAATGCCGAATGTCTTGGACTCCACCGCCGTCTGTGGCAACAAATTCCAGACCATTCATTATCCCAAACCACCCAAATCATTCAATCCATGAAAGGAAGATGCAAAGTCTTCAGGAAAGATCAGCTGTGCAGAAATATCTATTGTGATTTTACTTATCTCCTTACATGCCCACTGACAAATTCACTCATTATTGACAAGGTTTTAGTCCATAACATACTCACAGCCTTGCTACTGTGGCACATAACTTAAGCACTGCCGTACTCTTTAAAATCAAACAACTTTCCTGATTTAGTACTTTCCAAATACAACAATTAGTAGATTAGGGATGTATTCTTGTTTTGACACAAAATTAGAGCTAAGAATTTCATACTGTTTTTTTCATGCTGTTTGGGAATGGTATATGTCCTCAATAAGACATATGATTTTCTATTTATCATTAGATGAGATGTGATGCACGATTTTAGCAATTACAATAAGAGTGCCCACGTAAAGTGCTTAAGTGAAACCAGATGCATGGTTGAGCAGCTAATTTTCAGAAGCAACTAATTAAGTCAGCAATGGCCAACTAAACACGGATTGATTTGTGAAATTAGGTTTCTGTTTTGAAATTTCACAGACCTTTTCAATGGGCAGGGCAGGGCAGTGAGCATTTCCCAGTATCGGCAGGAACTATGTACTATTTAAGGCATCTCTTGCTTATTTGGTGGTGCAGACAACAGCTGTCTGAATTGGGCATGCCACACCCCAAATCCTCCCACAATCCCTCCCACTGATTCCATCTGGGTTTAAGCCATGCTTCCCTTTGATCACATTGCAGCACAGATTCTACATCTGTTCCTACTAGGTTAGCCCCTGAAACAACAAATTCCATTGTTGATTTTCTCAATGTGAGCTACTGTATTCCACCAACACTGCACCAGCACCACCTCCTCCCCACCCCCCACCTCATCCCCAGCCTACCTTACAACTTGCTGGCGGCTCTTGACAACCATTCTTCTGTTAGCTAGAGGAAATGAATGTAATTTATGCAATGCGTTATTTTAAATATTGAGCTTTATTTGTTTGTATATTGATATATGATGGTTTTGATTTTTTGTTATTGATGTGCAGCATCATTTGGCAGCTTAGAGCGTCATTATGTTTTGAAAAATAATACATGTTAACCAACCATTTAGAAGTGAAAATTCTGAGTATCTTCAAGAGAACAGTGACAATTGGACATTGATCTCTTTGTGATCTGACATTGAGAAGGCCTATCAAAATGTCGCTTTCTCAGCAATTCAAGAATAAAAGGCAAAGACATTGTTTTAGAAGTTACACACAAAATGCTGGAGTAACTCAGTGGGACAGGCAGCATCTCTGGAGAGAAGGAATAGGTAAGGTTTCAGGTCGAGACCCTTCTTCAGACCTTCTTCACCTATTCCTTCTCTCCAGAGATGCTGCCTGTTCCACTGAGTTACTCCAACGTTTTGTGTCTATTCAGTTTAAACCAGCATTAAGTTTATGTACTTCCGACATATTTTGTTTTAGAAGTTGTTTTCATTATTTTTTCAAAACTAAATAAACAGATTTCTGTAAGATGAATTGCAGTTCAAAGAACACAGGAAAATAGGAGCAGGAACAAAATGCCATGAGGGCCATCTAATATGCACCGCTATTCAATATGATCATGGCAGACCATGCTGGCCTCAACTCCTCTTCTGTGCCATTTTTCCACACCATTTGATTCCTCAATCTATCAAATATTCATCCATCTCTGCTTTTAAGTACCTCAAATGATGCATGAACACAAGACATTGGGAGGAGGAGTAGGCCATCAAACCCAAAAAGTCTCTGTCTGCTTCTATTTTGTAACCACAGTGCACTGTGAATTGTATAACATACAATTAACATTTTTGTCTGTGCACTGAATTTGTTTTGAACTTCATTCGCTGTACATTAAAGAGGGACACATTCCAGACGTATGCTCATACCACTGGCTGCAGATGGGTATCAAAATCTTATACGATCAAGCAGTATCATTTACAACACTTCCGAACATGGCAGCCTTCAATCGTTACATTTGTGACGGCTCTGTTTTAATGTCACCATTCCAGAGCAAGATTAATAATTTAGATGTCAGCAGTGAAGGAAATACATTTTGTTTTGCAATTAAATAAATACAAGTATGAATATAAGAATATATTTTTTTTATCTGCACTTTCTATTGGGTATAATGCTATATTCTGCATTATGTTTATTTCCTCTTGCATTACTTAAGTACTCGTGTGGTATGATTTTCCTGGATAGCATGTAAAACAAGGTTTTTTCACTCTATCTCAGTACACGTGACAATAGTAAACCAATACCAAAATTAAACTGGATTCCATAAATATATGAGCTGATTTTTTTGCGAAAGGCTTTTTCAACGAAAGGGTCAAGAATCCTGGACCTTCTGCACAGTTGCATTGTAAGGGTGCCATTTCCAGAGTAATGCAATTTATAATCACATTCAAATTACAATCACATGGCAACTGTTAACAAACTCTACTGCCTTAAGCAGAGATTTTCATGCAGAAGATCTGCTCATTTTCGCACGTTAGAGACAGCAGTGGGCGCATCTCCTACAGACACAGGGCATGGGGAAAACTCGAGGAAAATATCAGGACGGTTGGCTACACCCTTGTCCTTCCTCGAAAGCAAGGGGGGCTTACTTGGAACATTTGGAGATATCAGAGAAGATACCAAGATCGACTCAACAACAGTGACTCAGATGCAGGCCATATCTTTAACCTATAATTGTGGAGGCTTTCTGCTTCCCATGAAGATCTACATTTTGATTCAAGACCAAACTGATACCATCAGCCAAAATGCTTGCTTTATCTCAGCAGTAACAAGATCAAATGTGCATTACATGTTGACTAAGGCCACTGTTCGATTCCAGCCGTCTCCACATGCAGGTGTGTCTTTGGCAGAGATCACGAATTAAATTTTCAAGTTGATCTTTGCACTTCTTGTTGGACTTTCTGCTTCGAATCTGTTCCACGATGCATTACAAAATGTACACAATGTGATAAACATTTCTGGCTGGTGATCTTTCAGAAGTCTGGAAATTGGAACGTTGTCTGCTTTATTGGAATAGTTTTTGACAGAATAGATACTCTTCCAAACTTCTTGGCATACTTGGGGATTAGAATGTGATGTTGAGGCACATGCAGCCATTTATTCTGAATTTATGTTTCCAAGATTTAGAAATTATCCTTTAGATTGCAGCCTTTATCTGAGAGCTACTCTTTGAAATGTTGAAAATAAAATGGTACTTCCCTTGTTCTTTGATTAACGTTATTGTTGATATTGAACAATAATTGAAATAACAATTATTTCAAGAAATAGTTTAGTTAAGTAACAAAACTCCCCATAAAACATTTTCAGTGGTTAACTATTATAGAGAGTCATAGAGTGATAAAGTGTGGAAACGAGCCCTTTGACCCAACTTGCCCACACCGGCCAACATGTCTCAGCACCAACAGTCCAACCTGCCAGCATTTGGTCCATATCCCTCCAAATCTGTCCTATCCATGTGCCTGTCTAAATGCTTCTTAAATGTTGGGGTATTCCCAGCCTCAACTACCTCCTCTGGCAGCTTGTTCCATACATCTGTTCAAAGTGTATTTTTAACAACAGGCATAAGCCCAGAGGTTTGTTTGATCCCAATTCCCAGCCACTGTGAATTAAGATTCATGTTGATTCCACGCATTCTGATTTATTCTGCCTTGCATACTCAGTAAGCAATGATTCTTCCTGCATTTATTTCGTTTTGTGGGTATAAAAGAAAAATACTGGAAGAGCAGTGGATTTTAAAGAAAATTAAAAAATGGTAGAAATACCCAGTATTTCAGGCAGCAACTGTGCAGGAATAAACAGAGTTTATTATTCAGTTTAATAACTGTTTATCACATTTATAGCATTGTCAACTTGTCAGTCATAATGGATAGTGATATAGTGCTATGTCAACTAATATTGCAACCCAGCTGTTGGTCATAAGCCTTGCAATACATGCTCCAGTAACGACTTTAGGGCGGCATAGTGGCGCAGCGGGAAAGTTGCTGCCTTACAGCGCCGGAGACCCGTGTTCGATCCCGACTACGGGTGCTGTCTGTACGGAGTTTGTATGTCCTCCCTGTGACCTGTGTGGGTTTTCTCCGAGATATTTGGTTTCCTCCCACACTCCAAAGACGTACAGGTTTGTAGGTTAATTGTCCCTAGTGTGTGTTGGATAGTGTTAATGTGCGGGAATCACTGGTCGGTGCAGACTCGGTGGGCCGAAGGACCTGTTTCCGTGCTGTATCTCTGAACTACACTAAACTAAACTAAAGATTTGCATTTAGCCATAGGGCCATACAGCATGGAAACAGAGCCTTGTCGATGCTGACTAAGGTATCCCATCTATGCTAGACCTGACTATGTTTGGCCATATCCTTCTAAATCTTTCCTATCCATGTACCTGTCCAAATGTGTTTGAAATGTTGTCATCGTACCTGCCTTAACTACGTTATCTGGCAGTTCAATCCATATATCCACCACCCTCTGCGTGAAAAAAAATGCCCATCGAGTTCCTATTAAATCTTTCCCCTCCCACCTTAAACCTTTGTCGTCTGGTTCTTGATATCTCTTCTCTGGGTAACAGACTCTGTGCATTTCTCCACCATAAGGAGCTACAGTCAACAAACGTGTCTGCTCCTGCCTTATCGGTGCTGCCTACTCCAGGAAAAGAGGGACTGGTGCAGGGATTGTCGAATATATGTGCAGGTGACCTGCCTTGATATGATTGAATGTCTGGCAGTCTGTGCAAGCTGCACGATGTGGGTATACAGTGATGATAAACTAGAGCATGAAATCGAAATAAATGGGAGCAGGAATAAGCTATACTGTTCTTCAAACTTGCTCTGCCATTCAATAAGATCAACTTTGATTTGATTTTTGGCCTCAAATCCACTTTTGCTGCCTGATCCCATAGATCTAATTTCCCCAGTGATCCAAACATCTGTCTTTCTCTGCCCTGAATATATTCAATGTTTCTGCCCCCACTGAGATAGAGAATTCGAAAGATTTACATCTCAATAAGAGAGGAATTCCCCCCTCACCTGGTTCATAGCTGGTTAATAGCAAATCCTGTGATTGTGCTGCTTAGTTCTCGATTCTTGAGGCAGCATCCATTCTAGACACTGCAAAAAAAAAACACAATAAGAAAACACATCCATCTGGTGCAAGAGGTGGTCTACAATGTTCCATTGCCAAGGTAGGGTTAGGATTGTGCATGTTGGTTCAAGAACCTGATAGTTGTGGGAAAGTAGCTGTTTGTTAGCTTGGGTGTGTAGGGCTTTAGGCCTCTGTACCTCCTGCCTGGCGATAGTAGTGAGAAGAGAGCTTTTCAAGGACGGTGGGTATCATTGGTAATAGATGCCATCTTCTTGAGTCTGTGGCTCTTGTACATATTGTCAATGATGAGGAAGAATGTGCCGATGATGTTTCAAGCTGAGTCTATCATTCGCTGCAGCCTCTTGCATTCTGTACATTGAAATTGCCATACCAGGTCATGATGTAACCAGCCAGGATACTTTCTCCAGTGTATCTAGAAGTTGGTGCCATGCAGAATCTCTTTAACATTTCAAAGAAAGTAGATGCAGTGGCAGGCCTTCCTCATAATTACTTCTATGTGCTGGGCCTAGAACAAGTCATCCCAGATATTAATACTCAAGAATTTGAAGTTGCTAACTCTTTCCACCAAAAATGAAAACTCGCATATGGTCTGCTGACTATCCCTTTCTGTAGTCAACGATTAGCATCTTGGATTTTGTTGGCATTGAGTGCAAGGTTGCTGTTGTGCCACCACTCAACCAGTTCTCTCTTTCTCTCCTGTACACTAACTCATCACCAATGACAGTGGTGTGGTCAAAACAGTTATGGGTGGCATTGGATCAGTGCTTAGCCATACAGTCATGGGTGTACATAATCAAGTGCTGAATCCTACTCATCTGGGATTATGCTGGGCACTCTATACATTCCTCAACCACTGGACAGCCTTTGGGGAATTGGTTCACATATCCTATGGTTTGGCTTCAATGGGGAACACATGGTTACAGAGAAGGAAAGAAAGAAGAAGAAGTTATTTTGTTGTTTTAATTAAATGTTTTTACTGACATTTTTATTTATTTAAAAATTGTAGTTTTCAAAAGATTCAACAATATTTGATTTCATTCGTTTTTAAATGTTCACCCCCCCCCCCCATTACAGGAAAGATGTTGAGGCTTTGATGCCTATTCTTGACATTTTTAGACAGGACATTATGTTCTGACAGAAGTGTTGGCATGTTTGTTCATTCTCCAGCTTGTTGAAGTGCCCTTTGCCACTAAAATATCTTGAAATATCTCCAGAATAAAACGGAAGTGGACACAAATTGTGCCTTGACAGTCCAAATGGCCTTTTCAAACTCCATGCTCAATTATTATTTTTTTAATATTTCAATGCCGGATAATGGACCTTTACAAACCACTAAATGTTTAATAGCCCCATCATTACAGCAGTTACATGGTGATCGGATGTTTTTGATTTTCTTACTGGCAGTATTGCACTCAAAGAAATTATATATTTTGGTAGTAATAGATAGATAATGAGAATGTCTGTTTAGCCTGCTTTTCAAAAACAAAAAATAAATTGCAGGCGAAGATATAGATGAATATGTGACAACTGTGTAATCATTGTTAAGTGTAATTTTTAAACCCCAGCATACTCTGTTCACTGTTAGGCATCCTGCTATAAAATTGAATTTAAAATGTGAGCCATATATTTTCTTCAATATTACAAGCTGTTCCAGTGAATCACGGAGTTCGATTTTGACATCTGTCAACAGATTAACTTTTAACATTTATTTGGCTAACTTGTATCACTTGCATTAAAACACTGATGAGGCCATTTATAATTCAGTCATTTTAAGGGGTAGAGAGCAGTGCAGACATGAGAAACGACGGCTGTTAAGATAATTCAGGCTCCCTCGTGGCCGCAGCTGAGCAAATTTGGTGTCAATGGGGTATCTGTGCAGGCAATGCTCTCTTTAATTAGTCTCTCGAGCCTGGTTGGTGGCAGTTCCTCAGACTAACTAATCAATTTGTAGCTGTCTGATGCTAGGTGCGGAGATCTTCTCCGGCTGAGTTTTCTCCCACAGGTCACTCACCTACCCTCCAGGAGTGCTCGTTTTAATTTTTTATCTTTTCCATCATGTGGTGCTGTCATCTGGTTCCAAGAAAAAAGGAGACAGAAACATTTTAGTTCAAAGTGCATGTAGTTCAGGATGGGAATGCATTATGGGTACTGATGGATCAATTAATTATTCAGGACTCAGTGTTTGTTGAGCTGCAATAGGATAACAGTTGAATACAAATGTTATAAAATATAGGTAACAGCAGTCGCAGATTCAGATGGAATATATTTGTGATGAGAGCACCAAAATTCTGCAACTGTTAGAAACAGCCATTTGAGACATGATTTAGGATAAGTGATCTAACGGCAAAAGGCATTGTGATCATGTAATATCGACCTAAGTGAAATTATAGCCAGAAACAAAGATAATTTTCATTTTTAATTATTATAATTTGGGGAATAATTGAAGCAGTCAGTCATTTGTTAATTTCACTTGATTGTGCAAAGCAGTTGATTCAACATTGACTTTCGATTAACTTATAATACCAAATATTATATTTTCAAATATTCAAATTAAACTGTGAAGCTGAGAGGGGAAACTCCCAAGAGACATTTATTAAATAATTTGATTGCAAAAATGTAAACTAGATTACGTAATCAATAATGTTCAATATTAATTGGCGCTCTTAATGTGGCTTTCATTTGATCTGTTTGTATCTGACTGAATGTGTCGGTATGCTGTGACTGCAAATCTATTGTGATATGTTTAAAATAAAATCCATTTAAAATGCTTTTCTGAAAATATTTTATACTGTCATTGCAAAGAAATCAACACAAGCATTATAAATCAGAGTGTTTATTTAAATGGTGTTTCATTCTTCTTCTTTTCGTGTCCATCTTGTTACAAATGTTGGCCTTGTTGTCATCGTCCGTCCTGAAAAGGACGCAAGCTTCCGGCTACAATCAGTGGAAGCCATCACTTGTCGCATTAGATGAAGATGGTAGCAGAATTAGCTCAGGATACTTCCAGTTGCCAATCCCGCGACCTGGATGCTTCTGCTATGGGGCCGGTGTTTCATTAAAAGTCAATTATCAAAGCAGTACATTTGGAATTTTGTTAAATGCAATGATTATTTTTTAAACTTTTTGCTCACCTCACTCGCTGATCATGATAAAGTTGCATGGATAAATATATCACTGTAATTACAAACATTGTATTTCCATCTTACAGCTGTCCATGAAATGTTGACCCAGATTATTAAGGAGAAAAAGGAAATACAATTATGTTTTTAATTCCTCATGCGTTCATGAAATGTTCATGAAATGATAGTCCATTAAATGGACGGGACTATTTTCACCATAAGTCTTGTGACTATCATGAATAATTGTAAATTTATTCATTAAATTGTAAGCATATTAATTTAGGCCATTAGTGCCAATTATCTGTTTTACCCACATATCACAGGACATTAATAACCCTGGTATTTGGACATTAATAACCCTGATATTTTGACTTGATATTTTACATCTATGCTGTAACAACAATACTGTTCTGATTGTTCTTATTTTTATATTGTAGGTATTTTCTTCATCAGTTCCAAAGAGCAGCTAAAGAAGCAGGAAAGCAAAGGAACTCAAGCACCTATTTCCTTGTTGATAGTCATGTTAGCGGATGGCTGCTGTTGTTAAGACAATTCTTGCCATTTGCATTGTGTGGGTTTATTTGTGGTTGTGCTCTGAATTTGACATCTTGAATGCTAAACCATGACATGCAAGAACCACCTCTTTTTTAATAGTTTGTTTAGAGATTCACTTTGCTGATAAATGATCTGTGCCGCTTTACAGCGTCTTGTCTGTCAGTCTTTTGATTTTCTGTGGTAGCGTAGCACTCTTGTACAGCACATTCAGATTTCACTGGCAACATTGAAACTCTGAACATTTTTTTTTAAACTATCTTGAGCATGCCAGGAAACCCTATGATGCCAGCATTACAAAGCAATCAACATTGGCATGAAAGACATTGCATATGTTTTACAAAAATCAGCATACCTTTGTATACAATTGAAATGAAATAGCTTGTGAGGCACTGTTAACATTTGTGACAGTGCTCCAGCTGGGATCTTGCAAGGAACATAGATAAGTCCACAGATGATGAGGTGAATCGCGGTGTTTAAAATTGTGCACTATCATGAGGATCACTGGCTTAGCTTATTAAAAGAATATAAAACCCATGGAAATAATGGGATCTCTCTTTAGCCCCCATGTATTCTCGAGTTAGATTTATACCCAATTCTTTGTTGCTGCAGATCCTGGATAAGCATTATTACTGAAAGACTGTTCTTGCTATAAACTCCATTATGAGGTAACTAATTTAAAAAGCAGAGCTAAAATCTCTAAGCAGGAACCATGGGATTCTTCAAATACCATAGGTGGCCTTTTAACCTTATGTCCTCAATTCAGCCATTTTTCCTGTACTAGTTAGAGCACTAAGTTCTGCAATTGAGAAACACGATTTCATTCAATTTAAATGTTGTGGATAATTTCTACTAATATTCTATTTGGAGTAAATCTGCACTCACTATTTACTTCAATAAACATCTTCATGAATTATTTTTGGTAAGTATCTGCAATTAATTCCCATTTGTTATATCTTTATTTTTATTCTTCATAATATTCCTTGTGCAAACAGATTTTCATTATCAATCACAGACCATAGGTTACTATTGCCCTTAAAAACATCATATTTTTCCTGAACAATGAGATTTTATCCTGTTCTTCAGATTAAATATATTTAATTTTCCGACTGGTGATGCACTTATTTCTATATGCGTTTCCAACAGTCCTATTTCCAATTGCAATAACCCCCACCCCCAACCTCCTGTAAAACATATCAGAATATTAAGAAATCTTTGAGGTGAATTTAAAATCGAAGTGTGCTATTTCAGTTGAATTTAAATTATGCTTCAATAAGAAAGAAGATGTAAAATAAACCTTTGGATTGTAAATCATTTAGAAGTATGCTGCTACAAATGATTTGGATTAATTCAGGCATGCTGATAAATAGAATGGATTGAAATTGAAGATTTAAGGTTGTGCGAAAGTACAATATTTGCTTAATATTGTTGTTTATCATTAAAACAAATATATTGCAAAACATTCCTGATTTTTTCCAACTCTTATCTAGTTGCACAGCAGAAAGGTGTTACTTACAGTTGCTCTGTGTACGAATCAGTCCTTTCCATGCTCTGTCCAACATTATATTGACATTGTATTCACTGGACCCTAAATAAGTACAATCATGGCTTTTAAGGTAACCGCCCAAAAATAAATAGAACCTATGTTAGCACTTACTATTGTGAATGACAACTTTCAAAATTGTTACTGTGATTTTGATTGTTAATCAAATCAATCAAGAATAATTGATCGTCCACTTTGTTTTATGAATTGTTAGAAACTAAGGGTAATTTTAAAACAAAAATCTATTAAACGTATATTGGCATGAAGCTAATATCATGGAAGATAAAGTATTTTTAAGCAGTTTATGAACTATATATGATTGTGGCATCAAATTGGATGGACGTTTCACCTTTGAAAAAGCTTTCATGAATCCACTCAGTTTGTCTATTTAATTCCAATGTTATTTTGATTGGTATTTCTATTTTAATACCCAATTGTCAAACCATTTTAAGTTAAAAGCACACTTTAAGTTTAAGCATCTATTCTATTAATTACACTGAAGAGCTTGGTGAGTGTGCGCACTCTGAAAGTTAATTATGAAAAATATCTTCGGTTAATTTTGTTTTAAAGCCTGTTAATGTGGATATGTTTCTTCAAGGTCATTACAATGGTGAAGCCTCTGTTTATTGTATGTATGTAATATGGTCCCCATTCACTTTGTCAAATGTTAACCTCATGATTAATTTGTTATTAAATAATTTTCACAACTAATCGCATGACAATTGCAATTAGTTTGTGCTTTGTGTTGCTAAGTGATATGCAGTTGTGACATTTGATTATTATGTTCTGTTTTTATTTATCGGATGTTCTATAAAAATAGGTTGCACTGTGTTATGCTAGCTCTACAATCACTGAAATTCATACTTTTGAAATTTAGAGGAGATTAATAGTGCACCGAGTACTTCAATTATATCAGCATTTGCACACGGTGAAAGCAAAATCCAGGACTTTGAAATAAATTATGAAGTGAACACATTTATTACTTTCCTTTGTAAATATTCATCTTCCATGTGCTTAGGTAGCACTGATTTTGGCACACAATATTTTTTCTTCAAGCTTTTGTGTGGCACCAGTAGATATGAATGAGCATCATTTGAATCTTGTTTAAACAGATAAATAATTCTTAACTGATTAAACATTGATACATAGCAAGAATACATACATTCATAAGCAATCACTGTGCAGATCTCTGATAATCTGAGATTATGTTCAAATTAAGAAATCTCACCTCATATATTATACTTCTTAAATGTCCTGTGAATATTTATGCTTTTTTGAAAAAAAATCCATATATAATGTTTGTTCCCTTCCAAGTCTCTACAAAAGAAGAATTAAAAATTAAGTTGTTCCCTTCTGAGGACAGTTACATAATTGAGGTTACCATGATACCTTGCAAATTTGGTATTGATTTGATTCTATGGACATATATAAGAGAACCTCTGTATGTTTAAATGCCATGTAAATTCATTGAATATTGAAGCCCTGGCCGGTATCCCAAACATGAATCTGTAAAGTGCTGTTCACAGAAACTGCACTTGTATGCTTCAATTGTTTTTTGCAGGATGCATCTATTAAAATATGTCTTATTGATATGCTGTTGTTTGGTACGGAAACAGAAAATATGCATAAAATAATAATAAATGACACAAACAATAAAATCTAGAATGTAGACACATAGTGTAACTGTTGCATTCTTTGTTAAACCTAAATGTAGTGTATTATTGCAGATGTATTAATTGTATGTCCTGTAACTGGTTTCTTGTAACATGAAAATAAAATATAGTGAAGCTGATTATTTTAAATGATTGAAAATTAATTACCCAATTTATTTAGGATTAATACATATATCACAAACCTTACTAATGTGACATTCAATTTGGTAGACCCTGTATAAAATTAACTTTGGTGTTAAAATTTAACATGATATGAAGAAACCTCTTCTAACATTGTTGTTCTATTTTACCATGGTGAAGTAAAACTTAAAAGTAAAGGGCATGTCCCACTTGGGCATCATTTGCGCATTATTTATGCGACAGCATTTACGTGTCACGCCACACAATGCGCGCATCGTGACGCGCACGTGATGCGCGCATGGCGTGCATTTCGCGCGCATGGTGCGTGGTAACGTAGGCCGTGACACGCGGTCGCGTGCGCCGCCCCAGAACGCGCAAATGACACCCATGTGGGACAATAAATGCTGACACCCAGCAAATCATGAAGTGTCTATGGAGAGAGAAACAGATTTGACATCTCGGGTCTGTCCCTTCATCAGAATTGGCAAAGTGAGAAAATCTAACTATCTTTAAGTTTCAATAGAGAGGACGGAGTTATCTGGTCACCAGAGCAGAGAGAGGTGGAGCAACTAGGCGAATAGAATGGAATCTTTACAAGAAACAATTGGAGGAGGCGCAGTTGAGAGTTAGAACATTGGAGAGTACAGCACGCGAACAGGCTCTTCAGCCCACAATGTCTGTGCCGAACATGAAGCCAAGAGAAACTAATATCATCTGCCTGCACACGATCTATACGCCATCATTCTGCTTATCCGTGTGCCTATCTATATGCCTCTTAAACACTACCATCATATCTGCCTCCACCAGCACCCCTGCCAGCGTGTTCCAGGCACCCACAACTCTCTGTGTAAAAATTTAGCCCTGCAAATCTTTTAAACTTTGCCCCTTTCACCTTAAAGTTATGTCCTGCTCACTGTCTACCCTGTGTTTGCACCTCATAATTTTATAGACTTAAGTCAGGTCAATTTAGAAAAAAATACCCAAATCTATCCAACCTTTCCTGATAGCTAATGCCCCATAATCCAGGCAGTATTCTGCACTCTCTCCAAAGCCTCCACGTCTTTCCTCTAAGGGGCGATCAGTACTGTATACAATACTCCAAATGCAACCTAACCAAAGTCCTATAAAGCTGCATCATATCTTCCTGACACTTATACCCAATGCTTCAACCAAATGAAAACCATATGCCTTCTTTACTACTTGTGTTATCATTTTAAGGAAGCTATGAACTTGGACCACAAGATCCCTTGGTATATCAATGCTGTTAAGAATTTTACTATTAACTGTATACTTTCCCCTGATATTGAACCACCCAAAGGGCAACACCTCACAGTTGCTCGGAATAAGTCTGCAACTCCAGTAATCTTGGTGTAGTCTGCAAATTTACTAACTAACTCATTTACATTTACGTGGTAAGTTGTGTATACATATCACAAACAACAGAGGTCCCATCACAGATCCCTGCAGAACTCCACTGGCCATAGACATCCAGCCTGAAAAACAACTTTTGCACCACAACTCTCTATATTTAATTGTATACCAGTTCAGAATCAAATTAGTGTTAAATCCTGTGCATCTTAATCTTCTGGATCAGCTTTCCATGGGGGTCTTTATCAGGTGCCTTATTAAAATCAATACAAACATCATCCATCCCCCCCTCTTCATGATCACCTTTGCCACTTCTTCAGGACACTCAATCAAGTTAGTAAGACATGGCATACATCGTACAAAACCATGCTGATGTCCTTAATTAGCCCATTCCCTTCCAAATGGGAGTAAATCTTATCCTGAAGTATCATCTCCAGAAACTTCGTTACCACTGATATGCTTCCTGGCCTATAAGTCCCTGGGTTCTCTCTACTTCCCTTCTTTAAAAAAAAAGTTGGCTGCTCTCCAGCACTCCAGGACCTTGCCTGTGGTTAGGAAGTTACAAAGATCATCATCAAGGCTCCTGCAATTCACTTGCCTGTCAATTTGATTGCCCCTCCCACATCCACTCTGTTTTGGATCCACATCCAATTTGTCAGATTAGGGGAAGAGGAAGTGCTTGTAGATTAGTCAGTGAAAGTAAGCATGCAGGTACAGCAGGCAGTGAAGTTGGCCTTCATTGCGAGAGGATTTGAGTTTAGTAGCAAGGAGGTCCTACTGCAGTTGTACAGGGCCCTGGTGCGACCTTACCTGGAGTATTGTGTGCAATTTTGGTCTCCTAATTTGAGGAAGGACATTATTGCTATTGAGGGACGCAGCGTAGGCTCACAAGTTTAATTCCAAGGATAGCGGGACTGACGTATGATGAAAGAATGGGTCGACTGGGCTTATATTCACTGGGATTTAGAAGGATGAGAGGGGATCTTATCAAAACATATAAAATTCTTAGAGGACAATACATTCTTACAATCGAGCCATTCCCAGTGTACAGATACATGATAACAGGAATAACATGAATAACGTTAAGTGCAAGATAAAGCCAGTGAAGTCCGATCAAACATAGCCCAAGGCTCTCCAATGAGGTAGATAGTAAGTAGTTCAGGACTGCTCGCTAGTTGTGGTAGGAAGGTTCTGTTGCCTGATAACAGCTGGGAAGAAACTGTTCCATTAATCAATTATGGATTACCTCATCAAGGACCTTCTAGATAAATAATATGTAATATACCATATTTGTTTTCTCTATTACCCCTTCACCTAATTCTGTGCTGGTCAAGCAAACTTTTCACTCACTGATTATTTGTTTTGATACTTTTTGTTGCTGGATAATCTTTTATTCTCTTATTGAGATATCACTTTTTTTTCTTAACACTGGAGTGCCAAATAAATAGTAATGTGCTAAACTTAATGTTCAAACATAAGAATCTATTAGTGTTTGGAACATTCTTAATAGTTCTGTGATTGAAGTGCAACATTGCTGGCCGACACTGCTGAATTATGTTAATTAATTTTACACAAATCTATGGAAAAGAGCGAACATCTTTATCTTCCACAGATTAACTCTGCAGTTAAGTTTGAAGTTTATTGTTGTCATCAGCAGTTAGTTTCTAGATTAGATGTTGGTCCCATCTGTGAATTCTATGCTTACTTTGCCATTATAGTTCCAATTACGAGGATAACAGAAAATGCATCAGAAAACCCACTTGTAATCCTTCAGCAGCCTTGCAACAAGTACATTCAGGGGATGGATCATAATGTAGGCATTTACTACCAACATGCCTGTTGTTAAGACTCTTAGCATTATGTCAATTCTATATTAAGGATCAGGTGTGCTATTCAATACTTCCATACATTTAACCTAAATCAGGCTACTTCCGTCTTACCATCTCTCTTAGCAGATATTCTAATCCACTTTCCTATATCTACCGGTTGAGAGGGATTAGCAGAGGCTTGAATCCATATGATTTATTTGTCCTCTTGATCAGGGAATGGTGCTACGTGTAAGTGACATAATGTGCAGGTATTTACCTCAAGTGGTAAGATGCCCCATGTTGCCGCTGACCAATGCGATAACTACATTTTTGACCTCCTGATTTGATATGCTAAAGGATGCAGTAGCATCTAACACAACATAAAGTTGTCACGGGTGGGTGAAAATAAACAACGCCCAAGATACTGTTGTAAAACATGTCAACATCACGAATGGTTCTGAATGTTCCCGGTATTCACAGAAACTTCCACGTAATTTTGAAAGATGTTATTAAATATTAAATGTTAAATTCAACATTTAAAAATAATTCCATACATTTAAGCAAACTGAATGAATGAACAAAATATACATTACCATATACATTTCTAGGTCCTTTGCAGTTGTTCCTATCAATTCAAATTAATAAACCTGCTATGGCATTTAGTAGTCAAACTGCTAACCACACTCCGAAGTTAGAATAACAAGAGTGTGAACTTGCTGGTAATTGCACCTACTTCATACTTTCTATTCCAACTTTGGATTCCAGTTGGCAAAACCCCAGTGATGAATAACCAGCAAGTTAAGTATTTTTGTGTCTGTGCATGCTTGTGTGGGAATTCAATACTTTCTGACATTTAAGTGGAGAAATACCATCTGTTTGGAGTAGAAACTACGGCATTCCCAAGGAAATTTTGGACCATTGTAATTGAGAAATTAGAGTACGATATATCATATTTGAAGGTTCAGAAATCCTTTATATAGGCATAATGCTTCTTGTTTGTGGATCAATTATACTATATTTCAGTAATGGAAATGAAGGCATCAAATCGTTATTCTATAATCAGCAAGTCTTTAAACACGTCTACCTTATTAACATGTGTAAAATTAGAACTCATCCATGAAAACATGGATATGATCGTGTTTTATTGGATTTGGGAGGTTCTTCAACCTGATGGATTTTACTACTAATTCAAGAAATTGCTAAGCAATTTCTTCCGCTGTGAGGAAATCATGTCAAAGATTGACCTTGTTAATTCAGAATTCATGGCAAATCATTACTGTATGTTACAAAATACTCAACCACATAACAACATTGCAAATGAATATGACCATACCAAAAGTAAGCTGGATTTATGACCCAGAACATGGATTTATGGAGTTTAGATTTTCCAACAATGTTTACTCTCACTCCATTACCAACTATGTTAAAACAACATTCATTCTATGGGTCCGAAAAAACGAGGATCAAAAAGTCTAATTTTATTTTACAGTCTTGGCAGGAAATCTGTGGTCTGGATTTTGCTGTTGTAATGATAGTGAAACTATCCATCCTTACCGTCATTAGTGTGATATCGGCAACAACTTTGGGATTTCCACACATGCATATTTCAATGCTAAAATCTCAAAGTTACTGTGAGTGATTCAACAGTTCCCATAGCCTGTACTGTTTTGCAGTCGTCTTCGATGCAATCAAAGGGAATTGGTGATTTGATAGATTTCAGGTTTGAAGAATTAATCTCTCTCTGTAAAATATCCTGAAAAGGTTACACTTTGTTAAAAGACATGAATTTTGAATGACATACCATGTCATCACTGCTGCATAGCAAACTCTCTAGCCCATAAAAACGACTCTCATGCATATGAATTGCAATTCCATCAAATATTTCAAAATAATTTACGTTTTTGGTTTTTGACTTCACCCTTAATCTATATGACTAAAAGTCTGATCTTGACCACTTCCTGTTGTTCTGTATATTGATTTTAGAAAAAATGCTGCCACTTACGGCTGTGATTTTTGGCCATCTTACTCAGAGTCCCCCCCTCTGCTGCGCAGGACAAGAGGATTTTTGCCATCGAAGAAAAATAAAAGAGTATTAGTGTTTAAAAAAAGTTGAGATTCTCTCGCCCGAAGGCCACACCCCTTCCGGAGGGACTATAAAACCCGGAAGTGTTGAGTGCCTCAGTCAGTCTCTGCAAGATGGGGGAAAGCGAGAGGGTCACATCTCTCAGTCTGAGCTGAGAATAACACTGAACACATGTCTACTAAACTGTGAATGTGGTTTTACTGACCTTGAGTGCCCTTAATGTGGTTTGATAATGTGGTTGGTTTGAACAAAGAACAGCAAATGGTTGGTGGTGGTTGGTTTGAAATAAAGCACAGCAAATGGTTGGTGGTGGTTGGTTTGCACTAAAGCACAGCAAATGGTTGGTTTGAACTAAAGCACAGCATTAAAAGTCTAAACTTGACAACTTCCTGTTTGCACTGTATATTGATTTTAGATAAATAGCTACCACTAACGTCTGTGGTTTTTGGCCACCTTACTCAGTCCCCCTCCGCTCATCAGGTGCAGAGGATTCTTCCCATCAATGAAATATAAAAGTGTTAATAATGTTTAAAAAATCTATATCCTGTCAATCACGCCATGAAGGCCATGCCCCTTCCGGGAGGGGGAGGGATTTAAAACATGGAAGTGTGGGTGTGGCTTAGTCTCTGCAAGATGGGGAAGGGAGAGGTCACAAATCTGTCTGAGCTGTGAATCAACTGAACACACTGCATGTCTACTGAACTGTGAGTGTGGTGTTTATGTGGTGTTTTGTGTTTTTATGGTGATTTTATTGTGGTTTTACCCTGCTTGAAATGGTATGAAACTGCACTTGAATTTGGTGGCCTTGCACCCTGCTTGAAGTGGTATGAAACTGCACTTGAATTTGGTGGCCTTGCACCCTGCTTGAAGTGGTAAGAAACTGCACTTGAATTTGGTGGCCTTGCACCCTGCTTGAAATGGTAGGAAACTGAATTTGAAATTGGTGGCCTTGCACCCTGCTTGAAATGGAATTTCAAGGAATAGCCGTGAGTCAACTGCCAGCCCACCAGCCGTGAGTGAGCTGCCAGCACATCAGGCTTGAGTGACTGAGCTGCCACCCGAAAAATCAATTTGCCCACAATGTGCATACTAGCCCTCTGGAAACCAGTCCCTTCAGCCCACAACACCTAAACTAGCGCTCCAGAAATGGCTACAATGGGGTGAAAATAACTCCAACCCTACCACTCATGTCATAGGAGCAGAATTAGGCCGCTTGGCCTATTGTGTCTACTCTGCCATTCAATCATGGCAGATCTATATTTCCCTCACAAGCCCACTCTCCTGTCTTCCCCCATAACCTTTGATACCCTTTCTGATGCAGAATATGTCAATCTCTGCTTGAAAATTACCCACTGACAGCCTCCACAGCTGACTGTGGCAATGTATTCCATAGATTCATCACCTTCTGACTAAAGAAATTCCTCATCTCCTTTGTAAAAGTACGTCATTTTATTTGGAAGCTGTATCCTCTGGTCCTAGACTATCCCACTCGTGGAAACATCCTCTCCACATCCACTCTAACCTGGCCTTTCACTAACGGTAAGTTTCAAAGTGGTTCCCCCCTTATCCACCTAAACTCCAGCAAATATAGGGCCAGTGCCAAGTGGTCCTCTCGCTCACATCAGATCTACTTTGTTTTTCTGGGTCTGAATCCAAATAAGATCCATATTATATTCCAGACCTAGATGTACTGCGCCACCCAATGTCTGTCACTATAACATGAATACCTGACTGAGATTGCTGAAATATTAGTGAGGGATTCCCAGCTGAACTAATGCTATGAAGTACTATGGTTATTGAGAGTAGAAAATGAGTAAATCTGTCTAACTTTATGCTTAGCTAAATGTGAAATATATGCCGTCAGAGAAAGTTAAACCCTAGCCACTTTTTTTTTTAATTACCTTTTATGTATTTTTTAATATACCTGGAGCAATAAAGACCTGGAGGTCTTTAAAATGTTGAAAGGGATAGACAGAGTTGATGTGGATAAGTTTTTCCCATTGAGGGTAGGGAAGATTCAAATAAGAGGGCATGACATGAGAATTAAGGGACAGAAGTTTAGGGGTAACGTGAGGGGGAACTTCTTTACTCAGAGGGTGGTGGCTGTGTGGAATGAGCTTCCAGCAGAAGTGGTGGAGGCAGGATCGATTTTAACATTTAAAAGTAAAGTGGATAGGTACATGGACGTGAAGGGAATGGAGGGGTATGGTCTGAGTGCAGGTAGATGGGACTAGGGGAAAACAAATGGTCGGCACGGACTGGAAGGGCCGAGAGGGCCTGTTTCCGTGCTGTAATTGTTATATGTTATATGGTTAAGACCTCTGTCGTGAGGGTACCAGAAGGTTTCACTGCTGTTAACTTTTGATTAAATTATTTATATAAACATTTCTGCTCCTTACCAATCCAAGGATTGGGTACCTTTTTAAAGTGCATAGGTGAGGTTGAGAATCAAAATACTGCAGGTGCTGGAAATCTGGAATAAGATAGAACATCTTGCTGATGCGGTTTGAGGTTCCACCAACTTCAAAAGTGCATCTGTGATACCAGTGCCCAAAGAAGAGTAGTGACCTGCCTTAATGACAACCATCCAGTAGCACTTACATCCACTGCAATTAAGTGCTTTGAGAGTTTAGTTATGGTGCAAACGAACTCCTGCCCCAGAAATGAACTGGATCCACTTTATTTTGCCTCAGGTCAATGACAGATGTGATCTCACTGGTTCTCCACTCTGCTCTGGACCATCTGGATAACAGGAACACAAACAACAGACACCTGTGATCGACTCAATCTCAGCGTTCCACACTATTATCACTACCAAACTCATCTCCAAGAACTGGTCATCTGTACCTCTCTGGATCTGTGACCTCCTCTTCAGACGCCCTCAATCAGTGCAGATTGTAACAACATCTGCTCCTCATTGACCATCAACTCAGATGGATCACGCAGCAGTGTGATTAGCCCCCTCCTCTACTTTCTTTGCACCATAACTGTGCGACTACGCACAGCTCCAATGCCAAGTATAAATTTGCCGATGACTCTTGTTGATCGAATCATGGATAGGGTAAGTCCGCATGCAGAAGAAAATCAAAACACCTAATTGAGTAGTGCTGCAATAGCAACTTCTCACTGATCAACTAAACCAAGGAAGTAATCATTAATTTCAGAAAGGAAAAGCCAGGGCACCGTGTGCCAGTTTTCATATGTGGATCAGATAGACAGTCTGAAGAAGGGTCTCAACCCGAAACGTCAGTGTGCTGACATGAGTCTGAAGAATGGTCTCAACCCGAAACATCACCCATTCCTTCTCTCCAGAGATACCGCCTGTCCCGATGAGTCACTCCAGCATTTTATGTCTACCTAGGTGATTTATACTACAGATTTAAAACATGCTTGACCTAGCAAGTTGCCAGAGAATAGAGTGCTGCACCAGACAGTTTCAACCTGTTTAAATATTGGAACAGTTCAACAGGTAAGAACAGCATTGCTTGTGGTTTAAGAGATAATCCATAGAGGGTTGCTGATGGACAATAATGCAGTTAGAATCCATTGATCTTGGTGATGGAGATTATGAAATCATGATCAAAATATAAGAACATTAGTAAATTCTTGGAATCTAACAGTGGCCAAGGATATTTAATTAAGGGTGATGTCTTTGGTATTCCCAACATTTGTGGAAATTCCTACTTATCCATTACTGTACACATGGAACACAAAATAACAAAATCACTGGATGGGTTCAGAAATGGATGAGGCAGGAAATAAATTGGCAGTTTTAGCTTATTAGCTGAAAAGTAGTCTGACATCATAACCAACATTCCTAGATATAAGAACAGTTGGTGAAGTATCAACTCATAGTGTCTCCATTTATAGAGGTGAGCACAATAGACAAAAAACATTTTTGTTTTAAATATATAGGCTGTATGTCTCTTTTGTAATGAAATAGCCATTTCCAAACAATGAATGGATGAATGAAAGGCTCTATTAGAAAAAATAAATAAAAAGCAGATGCTGGAAATCTGAAATGAAAACGGAAAATGCTGGAAAAACACTGCAGGTTAGATAATGAAATTGTGGAATGAAAAGCACAGTCTATAGACCTGAAACGTTGACGGTTTCTCTTTTCTAAGATGCTGTATGACCTGATGAGTTTTTCCAGCATTTCGACTTTTTTATTATGAAAGACAGGGTTAAGATTGACAACCATCGTAATAATTTTTTAATAAACTACACTGCTTTTGGTGGCGTGACAATGGCCAAAAAATGAAGCTATGTGTTGACTAATGTGTTTTGACATCACTTAATTCTACCGTGGCTTTAATTGATCAAACTTCTTTGCTAATGCACAGCGATCCTTGAATGACTAAAGTCGAGGCATCATCAAATCAACGTCACTTCTGATTGAAGTCTTGCTTATGAAGTGCTGTCAGGGTGGATAAAAAAAGGGCCAACATTTGTACAAGCAGCAAATAGCTCATTATTTCAGTTTAGTTGTGCAGTTTAGTTTATTGTCACGTGTATCGAGATATAGTGAAACTCTTTTGTTGCGTGCTATCCAGTCAGCAGAAAGGCAATACATGATTTCAATCAAGCCGTTTACAGTGTATAAATGTAGATTTCAGCACTATATTAATTAATACAATTACAGCATATTTGGGAAAAAGTTCGCTGCCTTATCTGTAATCACACATATAAAAGGTAAACCATTCGGTGGGAAAACAATAGAGACTGCAGATGTTGGAATCATGAACAAATTAAAAACAAAGTGCTGAAGGAACTCAGCTGGTCAGGCGGTATCTGTGGAGGAAAATGGGCAAATGACGTTCATGGACCTTGAGGGCATTAAGCATATAAACATTGTCAAAAAAATGTGTGGCGGCTTGCAGTGCATTGTCAAAAAAATGTGTGGCGGCCTGGAATTTGTATACCGTAAATGAATTTAGGGATTTTTTTAATTGCTTCATCTTGAAGATGTGGTAACGATTGAAGTGTTAAAACACAAACTGACAGGTCCAACTCCGTGTTCTGGCTTTCAACAACATCAACAAAGTTAGTGCACTAATTTTCGACGTGCATGGTAAAATGCTGAAGCGCAAACTGCCGCCATTTAATGCAATATGCCTTCCGCGAGTTTTCACATGAAAATAGTGTTTTGGGTTTAAACGGAATTTCGAAGGCAACACAACTCGGTTCAGCCGCAGGTACAGTCATAACACCTAATCTCCATGACTGCAAGTAAAATCTGCAGCACTTAATTTCCTTTGCACTCCCTGGAAAGCAATAAAGGAACTTTCACTTGTACGTCCAGCAGAGAGAAATAATACGAAAGAATCCCTAGGATTATTCTCGTGTAACTCCACTCCTCGGGCTCCTCTCTGTTTTAGACGATCCTGGTGCATCTGATCAAAACTTACGGGAATTTCGCAGTCCCGATAACTTCAAGATTCAATCTATTTCCGAAACCTGTCTGGTTTAAACGCTTGTACCAGAGCGAGCACAGAGCCGGATCTCCTTGTAATTGTCACATCTTCACGAAACTTTTAATCTCCCAACCCCTTTACTTTCCGAAAATTTGTTTTAAAAAAGTAGTTCCCTCTAGGCTCGGGAGTCATCCATGCTTTCTTTCGTGTTCGTGTTAACAACAACAATCTCCGTACCATCGTTGTGGACAGGTCCCCCCACCAAAAGAAAATCCTGACTCCGTCCACAGCCCCATGGCTGTGTGGTTCAGTATTAATATCCCAGTGAGCCAGTTTCCTGGAATCCAACAGCCTGACCTAAAGAGGCCAAGGGTCCTTGGCGCCAGCTGGGGATCTGACCTCTGACACTACACGTTCTCAATAACACTGAGTAATGTCCCTGCTCCGGCGGGGGAATGAGAAACCGTCGGTCCCCCGGCGATGTGGGGTGAGGAGAGGGGGAAGTAGAGGGGGAGGAGGGGGGGGGAGACGAGGGGGGGGGGGAGGAGGAGGGGGGGAGGAGGAGGAGGGGGGAGAGGAGGAGGAGGGGGGAGAGGAGGAGGAGGGGGGAGAGGGGGGGGAGGGGAGGAGGAGGAGGAGGGGGGGGGGAGGAGGAGGGGGGGGAGGAGGAGGGGGGGGAGGGGGGAGGGGGGAAGGAGATAGGGAGGGTAGGATGGGGAGGGGAGGAAAGGAGGAAGGGGTGGAGCGAATGGGGAAAAGGAGGGCAGGAGATTGGGAGGGGGATAAGATAGGAGATGGGGAAGGAGGGAGAAGAGAAAGGAACGGAAGAGGGAGGGAGAAGGATAGGGGATGAGAGGTGGAAAGGGAGGGAGGGGGATAGGATGAGAGAGGGGCATGGGAGGTTGTAGTTGCTTGTAGGAGGGGTGGAGGGGGGTGGGCAGGGGGGAGGAGAGAGGAGAGGGAGAGAGGGCGGAGGGAGAGAGAGAGGAGGGGAGAGAGATAGAGAGAGGGGGGGGGGAGGGAGAGGGGAGGAGAGAGAGGGATATGGAGAGGGATGGAGAGGGGGAGAGGGAGAGAGAGGGGGTGGGAGAAGGAGATAGAGAGAGGGGATGGGAGAGAGAGAGAGAGATGGGGTGGGAGAGGGAGAGGGAGAGGGAGAGGGAGAGGGAGAGGGAGAGGGAGAAGGAGAGAGGGAGAGGGAGAAGGAAAGGGAGGGAGAGGGAGAAGGAGATAAAGGGAGAGGGGGGGGAGCTGCCAGTCTACGAGCCCCGACTCTCCCGCTCTCTCCAACAAGTGCAGCCAATTATTTAAATTTCCCCACGGCTGTCAGCCAATGGCAGCGCCGCCGTGGCCGAGCACGGGGATTGGCTGGCGCGGGCGGTTGTAAGGGGCCCGGCTCTGTTTCCAGGCGCCTCTTGTCCCCGCAATGCGCAGCGGACGGCGCGGGGCTCCTGGAAACGGGCGGCTGGGCTCTGGGCTCCGGGGCAGCGACACCGATGGACAGCGGAGCCGGAGCAGGAGCGGAGCTGCTCCACTTCACGCTGCTTCCCTTCGGCATCTGAATCGCCTCAAAATTACACTCGTCTTCTCAAACAAAGAACCGTAAGTTTTAAAAAGAAAATCAAAACTTCTCTGCTGAATGCAGTAGGAACAAAAAAAAAACAACCATTATTTCTGTTTCCGGAGTGCACGAAGTAGTTTGAAGAGATGGGAAGAGCCAGGGAAAGTATGGCTGTGTGTAATTGTTTCCATCTGGATTTATGCAAACTTGCGAACTCTCGGTGGCTGTTTGTGCTCCATCTGTTCCTGCAAAGTTTGGGGTCCGTGCGCCCACAGGGGCAGTACAATGGCGAAAGAGGCATCTCGATCCCTGACCACGGCTTTTGCCAGCCGATCTCGATCCCCCTCTGCACGGATATCGCCTACAACCAGACCATCATGCCGAACTTGCTGGGGCACACCAATCAGGAAGACGCCGGCCTGGAAGTTCACCAGTTCTACCCGCTGGTGAAAGTACAGTGTTCGCCCGAGCTGAAGTTTTTTCTGTGCTCCATGTACGCGCCAGTGTGCACGGTGCTGGAGCAGGCTATACCTCCGTGTAGATCGCTGTGCGAGAGGGCCAGGCAGGGCTGCGAGGCGCTCATGAACAAATTCGGTTTCCAGTGGCCCGAGAGTCTCCGTTGCGAAAACTTTCCCATCCACGGATCTATCGACCTGTGCGTCGGGCAGAACAAAACGGAGAAGGGCAGCCCTACCTTGGATCCCACTCAATCCTTACCCGACGTCGGCACCATTCGCCCTCGGGAGTACCCCAGCCGGGACCAGTTTATTTGCCCCCGGGTATTGAAAGTACCCACTTACCTCAACTACCATTTTCTGGGGGAGAAGGATTGCGGCGCTCCCTGCGAGTCTTCCCGAACCAACGGGCTGATGTATTTCAGCCAAGAGGAGCTGAAGTTCGCCCGGATCTGGATCGGCATCTGGTCGGTGCTGTGTTGCGCCTCCACGTTGTTCACGGTACTCACTTACCTGGTGGACATGCAAAGGTTCAGCTACCCCGAGCGGCCCATCATTTTCCTGTCGGGCTGCTACACTATGGTGGCTATCGCCTACATCGGCGGTTTCCTGTTGGAAGAGAAAGTAGTGTGCAACGAGAAGTTTGCCGATGACGGCTACAAAACGATGGCACAGGGCACCAAGAAAGAAGGCTGCACCATTCTCTTCATGATGCTGTACTTCTTCAGCATGGCCAGCTCGATCTGGTGGGTGATCCTGTCGCTGACCTGGTTCCTGGCGGCTGGGATGAAGTGGGGTCACGAAGCCATAGAGGCCAACTCCCAGTACTTCCACTTGGCCGCCTGGGCAGTGCCGGCCATCAAGACCATCACCATCCTGGCCGTGGGCCAGGTGGACGGGGACGTGCTGAGCGGGGTCTGCTTCGTGGGACTCAACAACGTGGACGCGATGCGAGGCTTCGTGCTCGCGCCGCTGTTCGTCTACCTGTTCATCGGCACCTCCTTCCTGCTGGCCGGCTTCGTGTCGCTCTTTCGCATCCGGACCATCATGAAGCACGACGGCACCAAGACGGAGAAGCTGGAGAAACTAATGGTGCGCATCGGCATCTTCAGCGTCCTGTACACTGTGCCCGCCACCATTGTCATCGCCTGCTACTTCTACGAGCAAGCGTTCAGGGAGCAGTGGGAGAGGAGCTGGGTCAACCAGGCTTGCAAGAGTTACGCTATTCCCTGCCCTCGGAGCCAGCAGCCGCCCATGACGCCGGACTTCACCGTCTACATGATCAAATATCTCATGACACTAATAGTGGGCATCACCTCCGGGTTTTGGATCTGGTCCGGTAAGACTTTACATTCATGGCGCAAATTCTACACTAGACTCACAAACAGTAAGCAAGGAGAGACGACGGTGTGAGTGAAAGAGAGACACTCTTCCCTCTGCGATTTCCCTTCACGAAAAGGGAGGCGTTAAACACAGAGTGAAACCCGGGCTTTCGGATGCAACAGACTATATTTCAAGTACTGTATGTTGTTGTAAATAGCACCTGTACATTTTGTTTTTGTAATTATATATTTGTATTTAAAATATCACCTCCAGAGGTGTTATCTCGTTTCCCCAATTTGTGGAGGTTATGGTTTGTCCCAGAGGGAGGGGGTGGGGAAAGAGCACTAGTTATTTCAGTGCTCGAAAATCGTCGTAACTAAACTTACGTAGTCGGACGCGGAGAAGGAGCCTGCAAACAAAAAAAGTCAGACTTGAAAGTTGATCCTGGTGCCTGCCAACTCGCATGTCTGAATGTTGAACCTTTCGAGAGATAAATTGGACCTGGAGGCAATTAGTCTTCTCCCGGAATGAAAGACATCCCCTGGGTCCTAACGCGAAGCAAGTTATTCTTTACACAACCTAGAAAATGTAGAACTTCGAATGAGAAAAAAAAGTACGTGTTTTTTTTTAAAAAAAGGCAAAGTAATAGCTTGCTTTTATTTTTGGGCACTCAGATTACAATCTAACATTTTCTGAGTTTAATTCGTGAACTGCTTCCCGTGTAATAAAACTGATACATTCTGACTGTTTTATTATTGCACACTGTTTTATCCAAAATACACATTCTACAAACACTGGCTGAAAACAAGAAGGGCACAAAAAGTTTTACAGTTTTGTTAATTAGTTGCCATAATGGTAGACCATAGCATTTTTATTGGCTGGCATATTTAGAGGGGAGAAAAACCTTCCAGTATTATGCTGATTGGTCCAGTTGAAAGATCTTACTGCTTTGCTTTTGTTATGATTTGGCATTGCTTTCGCGTTTTGTTAGCAATACAACAAACGTTGTTTTTTATAGCAAGGCGTAAAGAAATTGTTTAGAAGACTGAAACCGGGGAGAAAGCATTCTTAACAGACACTGACCAGCTGAATAAGGCAAAGTTAACACTCATTGGCAGTGTGGTTTTTTTTTGGTCGTTTTTTTTATGGCAAACGGGAATGTTGGACTTCGAAAGCATGTGAACTGAATAGAGTTTGAGCTGAGGGTAATGTTCAAACCCATATAGGTAGTGGTTGGTGTGGGTTAGAGCAGAATATGGTTCAGTCAGTGTTTTATTAGAACTATAAAAATCCATTCCATTTCCAGTGAGTGGACCACAAATTATCTGTAGAAATATTGTGTAGTACCAAATCCAGCATGTGAATGAATCTGCTGAGTGAAATGTGGACAATTTCTGTCAGAATATTCCAACCCCTTTTTTTCCATTGTACTATATCACAAGCATTTTAGTACAAACATTTTAAGGCACCATAACTGCACACAGGCGTTTTTTAAAATTGTGTACTGTATTTTCAAATAATTTGCATGATTGTTATCAAATAATTAATAGGAGTCTGTAGCCATAACGACGTACAAGCCTGTACTCGTGGTTCACATTCATTATTGGCTTAAGTCCCTGATGAGCAAAAAAAAATGTCTGAACTTGGTATTCATTTATGCTTGTTCACCATTACAGAATCCTTTATATTTATAGAGCAATAGAAAGTTTATATATTCCATATTTTTAATTTCTCTGAAATAAAACTTCCAAGTTTTTGTACAAAAATTGTGTCTGCCTTAACATGAGCTATGTGTCCTTTAAATAAAAAATGAACGTACTATTATGTAGCATCATAACATATTATACATACAGCTTGGTATTAAATTCAGCCTGCCAGAGGAAAAATATTGTTTGGTTTGCTGCTTGCCAGATGATGGTTAGTGACCAAAAAAATGTTACTTGTGCTCATTTGCTCATTGCAATCAGAATTATTACATAGTGTTATAACTGAAATTATTTTCATAATATTAGTCCATATGCAAATGTTGCTTATTATTCATCAATCTAAAATTAAACAAAACAATTGACATTAGTTTCAATGGTTTCCAATAAACAGATTACACTTCATAGTTCATCCAAATATTTAAAACACATTTTATTAGTCTAAAACTGTTATACATCAAGTGTTTGTTTTTCTGCATTTATACAATATTTGAGTAATTTTTAATTTGTTAACTTGATAAATTAAGATTAAATTTTAACATTTCAAAATGCTTAAATATAAACTGTAGAAAGTAATTTTGGAATTATAAAGACAATTGCTAGTTATTTCTTAATGCTAGCATTTATGTTTGAATTTAGACGGATCTCATATAGTTACGTATTGGAACATTAGAATATTCTGCAAATTAATTTGAAAATTCTGGGATTTGTTCTGCATTATTTTCTAGTTCTGCTTTTATATTTAGAGTTAGATATTAATCAAATGCAATTTTAATTAAGAGAAGTAATAATCTGCATTCATAACACTTTCCTAATTTTGAATTGACAGCACCATTTTTAAACTCAAAATCTTGGAAATTGAAATGGTGTCATTTAATTATCTGGATGTTTTTTTAGCATATCACATACTAGAATGGTCGTGCATTCTCTTGCATCTGTGATACAAACTCAGAATGCTGTAATTGATAATAGTCCATGTACAGTTCTAATTTTACTACAATAGCCATTATGGTTTTATGAAATCTGTTTGCATTTATCAAGGTCATACACACCAGCTACTTTGTGACGCATTTCTAAAAAGGGTAAACCATTTTAAATTCTTTAATCTTTGGATATATTTATGCATATTCAATGCAGGGGAACAATCTAATCCTTGTTTATTTCCTCTGGGAGTGGCAGATTATTCCTTGCACATGTCAAATTTTGGGAGCAAATATTCTGGTATACCATTTAGATCCTAAATTTGGAAGTTGGTCATTAAATAGTATTTCCATAAACATGATTTATCCTTCATCTTTAAATAGTCGGGCACGCTAGTAGTTCATTTTTGCATTTGAGACATGTCATTTTAAACTAGTCCAGTGCAAATTGCTGAAAACCGAATGACTCTGTACGAAAGCAATGCATGTTTTAGAGTGATACTCACATGTAAAATTCATGCAAATTTGACGTTATAAAATTAGCCACATTTAACTCCATTTATTAACTATATTTACAAAAAAATACAAATTACATCACGGCCATTACAAACATGTGGAGAAGAACAGCTAATTAGTATTCCATCCTAATTGTCGCATATGTTTCATAGAAAATTGATGTATAACAGAGCTCAGCTCGCCTTATGTTTAAAAAATCCTTTGTTAACTCAATACTTACATTAAATATTATGAGACAATTCACATCCATGACTTTTTATTCATTGTGATGTAAAGCAAATATTAACATATTTACATTTTCAATTAACCTGGTTAGTTTTTTGTTTGCAATAATATTATTGAATAACATGCTAAATATTTTAGTATACTGTGAGCTAGTGAGACTTATGAATAAAATTCCAAATATATTAGTTAATGTCAAATCAGTTGAACATTTTCAAACTGGCTATAAATGTGTCTGTCTTAATATAAGCTATGTGTTACTGCTGTAAGGTAAGGTTGTTGTCCCTGAAACAAGTGACAATATATGATTATACATTTGGGACTGAAATCAGTAGATGGAAAATAATTTTACTCCCATATCAATCAAATTAACACATCAGACATTAAAACTTTGTGTGATAAAGAGCATCAATTCTATGCAGTAGTATGTTGCATACAGAATGCGGTCAGTAGAATGATTTGTAGAGTAGAACTAGTTGACATAGTAAGTGTCAGGAGCAAGAGTTACAGTGAATCATGGTTTCATAAAACCTTACGGTACACAAAAAGGGCATTCAGCCCATTGTGTCCTTGCTGGCCAAAAATGTACCAACATCTGATTCTACTTTAGTTCCAAGTGCCCACACTTTGGAAATTTAGTCGAATTATTCTATGAATAAGCAGTCTTAGTACAAATCTCATAAGATGGTCATGCATAGGAATACTGGAATACTTTCCTTTTGTGTGGTCAAGTCCTTCAGTTCGAGCACATGTTTACAAATCTAGCTGTTTAACATGTTAAACTACTGCACCTTTATGTGCAGTGGGGAAAGAGACAGGGTTATTCAGTCGAGTAATTAAGGCTGAAATTATTAAGTCCTCAAGGCAGTAACACTGCAAAATATACCTTCAGCATCGATCTGATAATTTATCGCGACAAAACTTAATTTGTTGCAACCTTAAAATTAATTTCAAGGCAACTTTTCCGTATTTTAAAATATACACAGTAAATGAAATAAATAATTGTTAACATTTGGAAGAGAACCCAAATGAACCCATTGAGTAAATGATTAGCGTCTCATGCCCCAGATTCATAAGTGTTGGTACAAATAAGATTATGACTTGGGGACACATGCCTATAAGAAGGTAGTATGTAAAACATTCATATTTTTCCATATATTTTGTCAATTTATTCCGGGTTAAATCGTTTGAAGTGTTATAAATCTGGCCAACAAGTTTAATGTAGCCTCGATCCTCTGAAGAAATAAAAAACTGAGAGAAGTTAATGAGATATGTTGAAAGGATGTTATAAATGTCGTGATCAAATGCAGAAGAGCTAAGAGGTATCGAAAAGTAACCCAGGCCTCAGTGATTAAGATGCAGCAGGGCTAGTTGTCACATGACTATTCATGTGCTCATTATGAAATCTCCATGTATCCCTGTAACAATTTTCTTTTGTTTTTGCTATGGGAGAGAGTGGAAGCAGTTTGAGAAGAAATTGTAAAATACATTGGGCTAAAATGTACTTCCCCTTATCGATGGTTTGGAAGAAAGTCACCAGTCACGTTATTACTGTTAGTTAGTTTCAGCATGCCTTCAATTGCCATTAATTTACGAGTCAGAAGAAAATAATCCTCAGACTTTTAATATGGATTTTATTTGATTTACTAGACCAAGTGGGAAGCGTTGGTCTCTGTCATATGGGAGGCATGGCCCCCCAATTCAACCCGTTCCCCCATTGCAATATTCCACCACTCAACCATAGACCACAGGAGGCCTGGTCCCCCAACGCAAACTGTTCCCTAACGCAATATTCCACCATTCGTCAGTTCCCCTAACAACCCGTTCCCCAGTGCAATATTCCACCACTCACCTATAGCCCACAACTGCACAGGTGCAGCTCATTTCCCCTTATCCCCCAGCACTCCCTCCCCCTCTTCACCCTCCCCCTTTTTAAATAAAAAAAAAATCAAATTCCCTTGCCTTGCCCCTGCCTGTTACAATGTTTCAAATGACAAAACCCATGTCCTGTCTTTGTAACATTGTAACGGGCAGGGCAGCAAGTTTGAATTGGATTTTTTTACAGTGAGAAGTTACATTTTTAAAGTATAAAATGTGAATAAATTAAAATATTTTTACAACAATCTGAACAAAACTTTGATAAAACACCACAGGAGAATTGTGAGGTGGTACATTTAAAAAAAATGTAAATGAGATCCCATTGTGACGTCATACCTGCTAACTGCCACTGCAATTTCAACTGATTTTTTTCTCAAACTGGATTTTGTAAAGTTAAAAATGTGAATAACTGGCAAAATATACCATCAATATGAACAAAACGATACAAAACACCAGAGGACAAAGATGAATAAGGTGGTGAAAAAATTGTGGCACTATCATTGTGGTACCATTTTGGCGTAATTCAGGGCATGAATCACAGACAGACAAACAAACAAAATTAGGGTTTATAGTTATATATAGATAGAAGATAGATGTGCAGTGACAGGAGGCCCTAAACTGCAAACCTTTCCTCATATTTTCTCTAGCTTCAGCATGTCCCAAGCACAGAGTACTCGACCATGCTGGAATGCAGTACTCAGTTATGGGCAACAGCATTGTCCAGAATGCCAATGTGTTCTAGTGGGAAGCCTGCATTCTCTTAGTATCCTCCTCATAGTTCACACTGCCACCAATCTTTGTGTCATCTGCAAATTTGCTAATGGTACTTGTAATCCCTTCATCTAAATCATTAATATATATTGTAAATAGTTGCAGTCCCAGCACCGAGCCTTGCTGTCCCCCACTAGTCACTGCCTGCCATTCTGAAAGGGACCCGTTAATCCCTACTCTTTGTTTCCTTTCTGCCAACCAATTTTCTATCAATTTCAGCACTCTACCCCAAATGCCATGTGCCCTATTTTTGCCCACTAATCTCCTATGTGGGACCTTATCAAATGCTTTCTGAAAGTCCAGGTACACCACACCCACTGGCTCTCCCTTGCCCATTTTCCTAGTTCCATCCTCAAAAAATTCCAGAAGATTAGTCAAGCATGATTTCCACTTCGTAAATCCATGCTGACTCGGACCGATCCTGTTACTGCTATCCAAATGTGCTGCTATTTCATCTTTTATGATTGACTCCAGCATCTTCCCCACCACTGATGTCAGGCTAATTGGTCTATAATTCCCTGTTTTCTATCTCCCGCCTTTCTTAAAAAGTGGGATAACATTAGCTACCCTCCAATCCACAGGAGCTGATCCTGAATCTGTAGAACATTGGAAAATGATCACCAATGCATCCACAGTTTCTTGAACCACTTCCTTAAGTACCCTGGGATACAGACCATCAGACCCTGGGAAATTATCCAGGCCCTTCAGTCCCATCAGTCTACCCAACACCATTTCCTGCCTAAAGTGGATTTCCTTCAAATCCTCCGTCAGTTGAGTATAGGAGCAAAAAGGTCCTTCTGCAGTTGGACATGGCCCTGTTGAGACCACACCTGGAGTATTGTGTGCAGTTTTGGACTCCTAATTTGGAGGAGATTATTGAAGGACATTATTGCTATTGAGGGAGTGCAGCATAGGTTCACAAGGTTATTTCCCGGGTTGGTGGGACTGTCATATGTTGAAAGAATGGAGGGACTGAGCTTGTATACATTGGAATTTAGAAGAATGAGAGGGGATCGTATTGAAACATAAGATTATTAGGGGATTGGACACATTAGATGCAGGAAACATGTCCCTGATGTTTGGGGAGTCCAGAACCAGGGGCCACAGTTTAAGAATAAGGGGTAAGCCATTTAGAATGAAGATGAAAAAACACTTTTTTCCCAGAGAGTTGTGAGTCTGTGCAATTCTCTGCCTCAGAAGGCAGTGGAGACCAATTCTCTGGATGGTTTCAAGAGAGAGTTACTGGAGATTGAGCTCTTAAAGATAGGGATATGGGGAGAAGGCAGGAATAGGGTACTGATTGTGGATGATATGCCATGATCACAGTGGATGGCGGTGCTGGCTCGAAGGGCCGAATAGCCTGCTCTTGCACCTATTGTCTATTGATTGTTGAAGTTGAATTTCACTGTATGATTGGAACAGTGGTTAGTTAGAGTCACACAGCAAAGAAACAGGCCCTTTAGCTAACCACATTGGTGTGGCCTAAAAAGCACACCGACAGCCCTAACACCTCAGAGGATTGAGGAAGTGTGGCACGTTTTCAACAATTGTTACCAACCTCTATAGATGCACTGTAAAAAGCATCCTATTGAGTTGTTTCACAGCTTGGTTTGGAAACAGCTCTGCCCAAAACTGCAAGAAATTGTTGAGTTGCGGATGTCACAGACCAGTCTCATCACCATCGACTCCATCTATGCATACGGACAGCAGCTAAAGCCTCTCACCAGTCATTCCCTCTTCTCCCCTCTCCTGTTAAACAGATACAAAAGGTCGGAAGCATATACCACTCAATCAGGAATAGCTTTTTCATCTCTGATATCAGATTGTTGAATGGTTCTCCCATTAGCTAGCATGCCGCCTTGATCTCCCAACCACCTTTTCTCTGTAACTAATGAAGTAAATCTAAATTCTACACTCGGATATTTTGTTTTGTGCAACCTGTTCGCTACTTGTGGATGGCTTGATTTATCCATGCATGGTATGATTTCATTGACTAAATATGCAAACAAATGCTCACTGTATCTTGGTACATGTCACAATAATAATCCAATATGCATATGTACCCATTTATGCTATGCCATAGCTTTCAATGCACTGACGATTCAAGTGCTTGTCCAGATAATACATACAGTGGCATGCAAAAGTATTCAGCCCCCTTTACTCTGATACCCCTAAATAAAATCCAGTGCAACCAATTGCCTTCAGAAGTCACCTAATTAGTAAATAGAGTCCACTTGTGTGTAATCTAATCTCAGTATAAATACAGCTGTTCTGTGAAGGCCTCAGAGGTTTGTTAGAGAACATTAGCGAACAAACAATGTTCCTTGGGCATCATGAAGCCCAAGGAACACACCAGACAGGTGAGGGATAAAGTTGTGGAGAAGTTTAAAGCAGGGTTAGGTTATAAAATAATATTCCAGCTTTGAACATCTCACGGAGCACTGTTCAATCCATCATCCGAAAATGGAAAGAGTATGGCACAACTGCAAACCTACCAAGACATGGCCGTCCACCTAAACTGACAGGCCGGGCAAACAGAGCATTGATCAGAGAAGCAGCCAAGAGGCCCATGGTAACTCTGGAGGAGCTGCAGAGATCCACAGCTCAGGTGGGAGAATCTGTCCACAGGACAACTATTAGTCGTGCACTCCACAAATCGGGGAGAGTGGCAAGAAGAAAGCCATTGTTGAAACAAAGCCATAAAAAGTCCTGTTTGCAGTTTGCCACAAGCCATGTGGGGATCACAGCAAACATGTGGAGGAAGGTGCTCTGGTCTGATGAGACCAAAATTGAAGTTTTTGGCCTAAATGCAAAACGCTATGTGTGGCGGAAAACTAACACTGCACATCACCCTGAACACACCATCCCCACTGTGAAACATGGTGGTGGCAGCATCATGCTGTGGGGGTGCTTTTCTTCAGCAGGGACAGGGAAGCTGATCAGAGTTCATGGGAAGATGGATGGAGCCAAATACAGGGCAATCTTGGAAGAAAACCTATTAGAGTCTGCAAAAGACTTGAGACTGGGGCGGAGGTTCACCTTCCAGCAGGACAACAACCCTAAACATACAGCCAGAGCTACAATGGAATGGTTTAGCTCAAAGCATACACATGCGTTAGAATGGCCCAGTCAAAGTCCAGACCTAAATCCAATTGAGAATCTCTGGCAAGACTTGAAAATTGCTGTTCACAGACGCTCTCCATCCAATCTGACTGAGCTTGAGCTATTTTGCAAAGAAGAATGGGCAAAAATTTCAGTCTCTAGATGTGCAAAGCTGGTAGAGACATTCTCCAAAAGACTTGCAGCTGTAATTGCAGCGAAAGGTGGTTCTACAAAGTATTGACTCAGTGGGGCTGAATACTTTTGCACGCCACACTTTTCCGTTTTTTTATTTGTAATAAAATTTGGAAACTATGTATCATTTTCCTTCCACTTCACAATTATGCACCACTTTGTGTTGATCTATCACATAAAATCCCAATAAAATACATTTACGTTTGTGCTTGTAATGTGACAAAATGTGGAAAAGTTCAAGGGGTATGAATACTTTTGCAAGCCACTGTAGATGTGAGAGTTTCTGCTTCTATGTAATTTGTTTCCATGTGCATCCCTATAACATTATAGCACAGATCTTGTATTAAGCAGCTATTCAAGCCAAACCTTGATAAACACCTCTTGCATATTTATCCCAAACCTTTTGAATGAAGGATTCTGACCCAAAAACATCTTCACTCCATTTCCCTCCACAGATGTAATCTGACCTGCTGTCTTCCTCCAGCACTTTGATTTTTGCTCTAGATTTCAGCATCTGCAATCACTTGTGTCTTCCTGGTAGAGATGCTTTCAGTGAACAGATGGGGAAGAGGCATCATTTCCAGTACATCCATCAAAAGGGCATCCTGTGGTACAGTCAATATTAAAGCCATACATGAAAGAACTGGCTTAGTAGTATTGCTCACCACCGACAAAGCAAGGTACTGGTCGGTGCTCATTAGAAACCTTTGCTAATGAGGTATGCAACCAAATGACTTTGATACTCTGCTCAATGAAGACCCACATTGGATCCTCCGGCTCCTTCCTGCTGGCCTGGAATGACATCTTGTGCAGAGCAGTGACTGATTAATTCGTGATCAAAGGAGTTCTGGATAAAGTGTTCTTCAGGGGACAGGTGATGCAGAGCTGTCCAACTGTACGGAACACTTGTATAATCAAAACATACACAAATACAAGAAGTAATATATAGGAAAATGCCAGATATGCAGAAGATAGTTTTACATCATTGTGCCATTACAGGTTTAGAAACAAAAATCCAAAATCTGTAGGTTGGAAGATCTGGATTACATAAACGTAGAAACATAGAAACATAGAAAATAAGTGCAGGAGTAGGCCATTCGGTCCTTCGAGCCAGCACCGCCATTCAATATGATCATGGCTGATCATCCAACTCAGTATCCTATACCTGCCTTCTTCCATACCCCCTGATCCCTTTAGCCACAAGAGCCACATCTAACTCCCTCTTAAATATAGCCAATGAACTGGCCTCAACTACCTGCTGTGGCAGAGAATTCCACAGATTCACCACTCTCTGTGTGAAAAATGTTTTTCTCATCTCGGTCCTAAAATACTTCCCCCTTATTCTTAAACTGTGACCCCTTGTTCTGGACTTCCCCAACATTGGGAACAATCTTCCTGCATCTAGCCTGTCCAACCCCTTAAGAATGTTGTAAGTTTCTATAAGATCCCCCCTCAATCTTCTAAATTCTAGCGAGTACAAGCCGAATCTATCCAGTCTTTCTTCATATGAAAGTCCTGCCATCCCAGGAATCAGTTTGGTGAACCTTCTCTGTACTCCCACTATGGCAAGAGTGTCTTTCCTCAGATTAGGAGACCAATCCTAAAGTCCAATCCTAAATTACACTCTATCCTAAAGATCATTCAGTCGTCTGATAACTGGAAGACGATGTTCCTGAATCCAGTGGCACATCAAGAGACAAGAGCATTTAATTGTCATATGCACTGACAAAAGAACAATGACATTCCTACTTGCAGCAACATTACAGGCCAGTAAACACAGTGTTCACCGATAACTTGCTGAACAAAAAAATTCTATGAATTAAAAAATCCCAATATTAATGCAAAAAGGCCGAAGTCCTTAGTGCAACCGACAATTCATAGTTGTTAGTGTTGCCGAGTGTCAAGAGCCTGATGGTTGTTGAGGAGAAACTGTTCTTGAACCTGAAGGTTACGGTTTTCAGACTCCTATACCTACCCGATGGTAGGAGTGAAATGAGGGTGCAGCCAGGGTAATGTGGGTCTTTCAAGAATGAGTTAGATTTCGCTCTTAGGGCTAAAGGAATCAATGGATATGGGGGAAAAGCAGGAATGGGGTTCTGATTTTAGATGATCAGCCATGATCATATTGAATGGCAGTGCTGGCTCGTAGGGCCAAATGGCCTACTCCTGCACCGATTTTCCTGAGCTTATCCATGCTCGTTTTGAGACAGCAACTCCTGCAGATCCCTTGATGGTGGGGAGATCAGTACCCGTGATGGACCATTGTTCAATGTTTACCAGTTTTTTAAATCTACTTTCTTTCTGGAGAGAGCCAGATAGGGCTCTTAAAGATAGAGTCAGGGGTTAGGGGGAGAAGGCAGGAACAGGGTACTGATTGGGGATGACCAGCTATGATCACATTGAATGGCGGTGCTGGCTCGAAGGGCCGAATGGCCTACTCATGCACCTATTGTCTATTGGACATTCAAGTTGTGAACCAGGCCAATTTGCTCCAGTCACTTTTCTCAACTAGACAATCTCTACCATACACCTGGAAAAGCTAAAGAGAATATTAATTGACAAACCAAATTTCCTCAATCTTTTAAGCAAGTGGAGGCATTGATGGTCTCTCTTTATGATTGAAACATGCCTCCAACCTTTTGTATCTTTGGCCTGGAGTGGGGAGGAATGGAAATGATAGGTGAGCAAAAGGCCCGTGCTTCTGTTGGCTGTATCCCGGAGGCAGCATGAAATGTCGGCGGAGGTGATGGTGGGGAGGCTGGTCTGTGTGATGGGCTGGGCTATATTCACAACTCACTGCAATTTCTTGCAGGTCTTGGACAGAGCTGTTCCGAAACCAAGCTGGAATGTAACCTTGCATCTGATGACCAGATCCTTTCCCATGATCAAGAGTGAGCGCTTTTGCCAGCATATCATTTTTTTCTTACCTAAGCCATCCACTCCACCCAGTTCTTTGTGTACACTCCACTGAACCATAGTATTTGAAGCATCAGACATTTGGACCTATTGGTGACAGAAATAAAGGATAGGCCTGCGAAGCTGCCAAAGAACATGGCCTTACCTTTATTGCAGTGGACCTTGGCCCCCAAGGCCTGTTCAATCCAAGCAGCAATCTGCAGACTGACATGCGTCTGAGCAAATAAAGGTGAAGTTGTTCATGTAAGGAGAGGTTTCGACCTGAGTGTCTCCACTGCTTGGATCATCACCCTCTTGTATGAGCATCCTTCCTGAGGGACTCAGTAAAAGGCTTTATGCAATACACAAACAATACAATAGACAATAGGTGCAGGAGTAGGCCATTTGGCCTTTCGAGCCAGCACCGCCATTCAATGTGATCATGGCTGATGATCCCCAATTAGTACCCCGTACCCGCTTTCTTTAAGAGCCCTATCTAGCTCTCTCTTGAAAGCATCCAGAGAACCTGCCTCCGCTGCCCTCTGAGGCAGAGAATTCCACAGACTCACCACTCTCTGAGAAAAAGTGTTTCCTCATCTCCATTCTAAATGGCCTACTCCTTATTCTCAAACTGTGGCCCCTGGTTCTGGATTCCCCAAACATGGGGAACATGTTTCCTGCCTCTAGTGTGTCCAAGCCCTTAACAGTCTTATATGTTTCAATGAGATCCCCTCTCATCCTTTTAAACTCCAGAGTGTACAAGCCCAGCTGCTCCATTCTCTAAGCATATGACAGTCCCTCCCTCCCGGGAATTAACCTTGTAGACCTATGTTGCACTCCCTCAATAGCAAGAATGTCCTTCCTCAAATTAGGGGACCAAAACTGCACACAATACTCCAGGTGTGGTCTCACTAGGGCTCTGTCCAACTGCAGAAGGACCTCTTTGCTCCTATATTCAATTCCTCTTGTTATAAAGGCCAGCATGCCATTTGCTTTCTTCACTGCCTGCTGTACCTGCATGCTTACTTTCATAGACTGATGTACAAGGACCCCCAGATCCTGTTGTACTTCCCCTTTTCCCAACGATGCCATTTAGAAAATACAGATTTTGATCATGAATGTTTCTATTGATTTGGACTACTTTACTACAAAATGTCCTTGTAGAATGGTCAATCTGATTACAACTTCCTGCCACCATGTTGATGAGTGCAGTCATGTCAAAGCTTTTCTGGTCTAAGCTAACTGGTCAGGAATTTATCTTCCCATCCTGTACATAAACAAACATAATCCTGAGTGCAATGGCAATCGGAGAACTTACGGCACAGCCACTACGCCACTATGGCGCAGGCCATATCGACGTGGATCATTTGGCAGATGTGAATTGATGGGCAATGACCTTGGACAGAATCTTGTAATTCACATTTAACAATGAGATAGGTTGCCACATTCTGAGTCTTTACCTCTCCCATCTCTGCTTGAAGCTAAGGGTGATGATGCCCTTCCTCATAGATCCGGATATGTATACAATTAGATGAAAAGTATTCTTTGGTCTGATCCAGTCCCATAGAACCAAGCATAGTGTTGAGGGCAGTAGGGTTTAATCCCGATCTCTGATGCTGTCTGTGTGTTGTCTGTATGTTCTCCCTGTAACTGCTTGGATTTATACTAGGTGCTCTCGATGGGCTGTCTGGCATATCTTATTAGTGAATATGGAACATGCAAACTCAACAGTGAAGACTTTTCTTCCAGGTGTTTTCATTCCCACAAAGGAGTTAGCCAACATTGTCAGCTTGTCCATGGTCAGGGTTGGTCCAGATTCGCCAGCTTGTTGTCATCTAAATTCTCCAAGATGGAAGGGAGAAAGTTGTGTGAGGCTCCCCTGTATCTAATCCAGGAGTTGCAAATCCTTACATTTTCGAATGCATGCATGCTAAAGATGCATTCTTTTCTGGCTGCTGATCACAGAGCTCCTTCAGCAAACCATTTGGAGGAAGAATTAAAATACATTTCATCCAGCTTCATAGGTCAGAAAATTATTTAGATCGATTCCAAAACAGGGTGCTAAGTTTGCTGGCTCTTTACATCTTAGAACTCTTCCCAAAAACCATTCCCATAGGAAACAAAAGAAGCAAATTCTGCATTATTTCCTGGAGTTGTTGCTTCTCTCTTCAACTTGTATTCCAAAAAAGGGAATGAATCTCAATGTTTCCCGGGATTACATCATCATCAGATAATCAAAGATGGCCTCACAGGCTTCAGAGAGTACCAGTTACTGAGACTAGTCACAGAGCTCCAGTCCAAAAAACAACCACCCTACCCATGAACACCAGTGTCCAGTTTTGCCAAGATCCCATGAGATTTAACCTTCCAGAGCAATCTCCTGAGTGCATTTAGACCAAGGAAGAACTAGAAAATAAGGCTTTGCCTTATTTTGCCATTATCCTATTCTTCTTCTTCTTGCGTATGGCGTGCACAGCCTAACGTTGTAGGACAACTTGTTCTATTTGATCTTATTTGATTGTGCACGCCAGGTTGATTACATAGAAACATAGAAATTAGGTGCAGGAGCAGGCCATTCGGCCCTTCGAGCCTGCACCGCCATTCAATATGATCATGGCTGATCATCCAACTCAATATCCTGTACCTGCCTTCTCTCCATACCCTCTGATCCCTTCAGCCACAAGGGCCACATCCAACTCCCTCTTAAATATGGCCAACGAACTGGCCTCAACTATCTTCTGTGGCAGAGATTCCACAGATTCACCACTCTCTGTGTGAAAAACGATTTTCTCATCTCGGTCCTAAAAGACTTCCCCCTTAACCTTAAACTGTGACCCCTTGTCCTGGACTTCCCCAACATCGGGAACAATCTTCCTGCATCTAGCCTGTCCAACCCCTTAAGAATTTTGTAAGTCTCTATGAGATCACCCCTCAATCTTCTAAATTCCAGCGAGTACAAACCGAGTCTATCCAGTCTTTCTTCATATGGAAGTCGTGCCATCCCAGGAATCAGCCTGGTGAACCTTCTCTGTACTCCCTCTATGGCAAGAATGTCTTTCCTCAGATTAGGATTGCATTCATTGAAACAGGGCGGACTATGTGGAGGTTGCAATCTCCCACCCCCATTGTCCTCTGCTCAACCTCTTCACCAAAGCCTCTTGAGCCAAAGCCTTGGCACTTACTCTCATTCACAGCACTTACAATTCTGAGAAATGCTACTCCTGAATGTCCTGCACTAGTGCCTGCCTTCCTTTTAAACTCCACTAGGAGCAGTCCCTCCTGACCCTGGTGACTACTTTTTTAATTTTCCGCACGGATCCTTCTCTCATCTGCTCACGTGTTCCTGAGGCTCGAATAAATTGTCTGGATTAAATTCTACCTGCCATCTGGGCAGAATGGTGGCAGATGATCTATGACTCCACCAACTTCTGTGTTGTCTGTAAACATATTAATCATACCCTCTACATTCTCAGCCAAGTCAAGTGAAAATCAAAGGTCCCAGTGCTGATCCCTGTGGTACACTACATGTAACAGACTCCACTCAGAAAAACACCCATCCATCACTCTCCCCAGCCTCCAATTTTGGATCTCATTCACCAAGATGCGTTGGATCCCTTCATGGGGATTTGGCTTTCATGCTTCTCAACAAAAAAACGTTTTTCACTGAATCTCAGTGCATGTGACATAAAAACATCTCATACCAATATGAAAAATTTGTCAATAACCCATTTATGTCCATAACACCCATATTTGTTTAAGCCCTTCAACCTGTCTTCTGGGCAGATCAGCAGAAGTGTATTTTGCTTTTTTTTGCAGGAGATGGAGGAGATTCTCCGCACTCCACACTCAGAGGGCGAGGAATGTACTGCCTAAGTGGGTGTAGGAGGTAGATATACTCACAATATTTAAGAAGCATTGGAATCACAAAGACAGAAGCTGCAGACCAAGTGCTGGTAAATAGGATTAATATAGATCAGTACTTGCATAGACAGGCTGGGCAATAAAGCTTGTTTCTTTGATGTTTCCAAGTTTTGACAAAGGGTCTCTGCCTTCAAATGTTAAGTCTGGTTCTCTTTCTGAAGGCTGTCTGAAGAAACGTTTTGACCCGAAACGTCACCTAGTCCTTTTCTCCAGAGATGCTCCCTGACCTGCTGAGTTACTCCAGCTTTTTGTGCCTATCTTCCTTTTCCTCAGATGCTGTCTGACCTGCTGAGTGTTTCCATCAAACTATATTTCTAACAAATACAGATTTTTTGATTTTCATTTTTGTCTGCTTACTGCTCTCCTCCAAGGATTTCAGCATTCTCAAACAGTCATCCACTACGAGGGAAATCTTTTAGCTCAAACATCTTTGGTCTGATGCCACAAACATCAAGCAACAGCACATGCATGAAGATTCCTCTCTCCCAAGGTGCTGAATCTTCAGCAGACTTCACACAAGCACCAATGGTGTTCCGTACACCATGGTAAGTTAAAGGCAGAATCTCTTCCCTGACATGTAAGTACACAGAAGATACGATCCGACTTCTGGTAGATCACAGTCTCCTGCTTCACCCTCCCTTGGAAATCAGAAGAAGATTATTCAATTATCACTTTCCGTGGGCTGGTCTCAGAGGTCAGAAGTACTTTGAAACTTATGTTTGCCATGTTGGCCCACGATATTCAATTGGATGAAAAATCCAATTGATGGTATGGAAATGGGCTCTTTTTGTTTATCTTTATTAATATTAACCTTTACAAACAAATTTAACTTAATTATGGATATTATTTTTGCTTGATTATTTGACTGCTTTGACTGTTTTTTGAACATCTCTGATTGCCAGTTTCTAATGTGTTTGACACCAAGGCCTGGATCTCAATTTCTACCACTGTGCCATAATATTTAGTGTGTGTCCAGGTCTTGAGCAGGGAACAAACCTGATGCATGGGTCTAGTCTAGCATAATTCAGCACAATATTCATGCTAGTAGGCTGTAGAGTAGCTAGCTGACAAGCTGTTCTTCACACTTAATTGGAACTGTATGGGCCTGAGTAGGATTAGAATAGCCAATTAAATAGACACGGCCAAGATACACAGTTGTTCAGCAAAGTATTTTCTCAATTCCTGCTCGGATTTTGAAATGCAGCAAAATCCAGAAACAATGAAATGATTGGGTTTTGATGTTATGCTCCTGCCACTCAAAATTGATGGTGGTTATTTCTAACAGTTCAGTGTGGTTGTCACTGTCTGCTGTGGATACTGTAGCTTCACAAGAGCAGAGTCAAAAGTATATTTACCATCATATTGCTTTCAGAAACATAGGAATCTTTGTTTATTTGGCTTCTGGCTCTCTGATGCTTATCTACCAGCTGACAATGAACTATCTTGTCAAGGCACATAAGGTTTTTCTGATCATAGACATAGAATCGCACAGCACAGAAATGGGTTATTTTGGCCCTTCTCATCAATACTGACTGATGCCTATCTACTCTAAAGCCATTTGACCACATTAGGCCCACATCCTTCCTATCTAAGTACCTCCCAAAAGCTTTCAAATGTTAGAATTGTATCTGCCTGTAACAACTTAGTTTAGTTTATCATTGTCACATTTTGTTCAGTTTTGTTTAGTTTATTATTGTCACGTGTACTGAGGTACAGTGAAAAAGTTTTTTTGTTGCGTGCTATCCAGTCAGTGAAAGGACTGTACATGATTATAATCAATTTGTCCATTGTGTACAAATACAGGATAGAGGGAATAACATTTAGTGCAAGATAAAGTCCAGTAAAGTTCAAGTAAAGATAGTCCAAGGGTCACCAATGAGGTTGATGGGAGGTCAGGGCTGCTCGCTAGTTGATGATAGGATAGTTCAGTTGCCTGATAACAGCTGGGCAGAAACTGTCCCAGAATCTGGAGGTGTGCATTTTCACAATTACTGGGTTGCAAGTTTGAGAACCACAGTAAACTTTGATATGCAAAAGGTATACCATGGAAATACCTAATTTAGGCGCAAGCCACTGGAACTATTACCACACTGAGCCAGATGCTTCGACCAACACCACATTTTATGGTAGTCATTGATGGTATTGAAATTGGATCTGTCCCATTGGGCACTGAGGGAGCCAAGGAACAGATTGTGAAGACAAAAAAAAAGGCTATTAGAATCAATAGTGATGGAGAACATACAATTGACAAAAATGCTGGAATACTTTTGTGCGCTCAGTGCAACACATTTCATGAAGCTCAGCAAATATACCAGTTGCTGCAATAGGCATATATTGGATCAGGGTTTTAGAATAAAAGTTTCCCATTTAAAATAGTTTAGGAAATTAGATGCATACCTTAGAAAATCTAGGAAAAACGTGTTTTGCTGTTTGTGACTATCCAGCAATGTTATTCTCACGGAACATATAACAGTGCAGCACAGAAACAGGCCCTGCAACCCACAATGCCCAAGCCAAATATGATTACGTTAAATCAACCTCCAGGGCCAGCACGTAATCCGTATCCCTTTGTTTCCTGAATATCCACGTGCTGATCTAAAAGCCTCTTAAATGCAACTATCAAACTCTACCCTCTGTATAAAAAACATGCCCTGTACATTCCCTTTACTCTTTCCCCCTCTGACCTTAAAGCTATGCCTTCTAATGTTTGACATTTTCATCCTGTGAAAAAGGTTTGACTATCTTCCCTATCTCAACCTCTAATAATTTTAGATATTTCTATCAGGTGTCCCCTCAACCTCCAATGCTTCAGAGAAAACAATCCAAGTTTATCTCCATATTTAAAGTGCATTGGAGGCAATTCAGAAAAGGATCACTGGGTTGACTCATGAGATGAAACAGTTGTCAGAGGTTGTGAAAGTTGGATCCATATTCTTTGGAATTTAGAAGAATGTGATCATAATCATAATCATAGAGTAATTCAACATGGAAACAGGCCCTTCGGCCCAAAGTGCCCATCGTGACTAAGATGCCCCATCTGCACTAGTCCCACATCCTGTTTTGGGGACCTGTTTTTGGCCCATTTCCCTCTAAAACTCCTACCCATGTACCTGTCCAAATGTTTTTAATATGTTTTTATAAAATTGATTTTCCTCAGAAGGCTCACTGATGATTTTTGTCATCAATGCCTGCCTTCGCTGACAGGTGAGATATCTGAGATATGGATAATGATTCACATTTTCTAAGATATTGTCATGCTCCTTTACTTTAGCGAAGCATTGTTGTTAAATAGGGGCTACTTGTTAGAGGTTCGCTGGTTTCGAAACATTGAATCGCATAAAGGTAATAGACCATTCAATACTTTGAGTCTCACTGCCTTTCAATACAATTATGGCTGTCCATCACCGTATCATATTCCAGCTCCCTATACAAAATGTTTACTAGCGTTCAAGCCTGGAACTGTATCTATCTCCATAAATAAATTAAATCATATTATATCAATGGATATTTTTAAGACCAAGATCTTGATTAGTACGGGAGTCAGGGGTTATGTGGAGAAGCCAGAGGAATGGGGTTAGGAGGGAGAGATAGATTAGCCATGATTGAATGGTGGACTTATATAACCATATAACCATATAACAATTACAGCACGGAAACAGGCCCTCTCGGCCCTTCCAGTCCGTGCCGACCATTTGTTTTCCCCTAGTCCCATCTACCTGCACTCAGACCATACCCCTCCTTGCCCTTCACGTCCATATACCTATCCACTTTACTCTTAAATGTTAAAATCGATCCTGCCTCCACCACTTCTGCTGGAAGCTCATTCCACACAGCCACCACCCTCTGAGTAAAGAAGTTCCCCCTCACGTTACCCCAAAACCTCTGTCCCTTAATTCTCGCTTAATGGACCGAATGGCCTAATTCTGCCCCTGTTACTTCATACCTTAATTCAGCGATTTGACCTTCTGAGGTGGGGGATTTGAATGGTTCACTACCATTCGTGAAGACATTTCTCCTCATCTCAGGATTTGCAATGACGTTTAGGAATGATTATGTGACGCACCCAGGATAAACATCCTCTCTGAGAAGAATATGACAATCTTGCTCCTGCACTCTAAATCTCTCGAAATGAAAGATAACATATCACTTAGCTTCTTCATTGCCTAATTCATCGGTATGTTGGCTTGTAGTGACTGGTGTACAAGGATGCGTGGGTCCCTTTTTTGCATCAGCATTTTAATCCATCACCATTTAAACAATACCCTTCCTTCACATTTATCCACATTATACAGCATCTGATGTATATTTATCCATTACCTCAGTTTACATAAATCTCTGATGTTCTTTTGTATCCCCCTGCTCCCTACCACTAGGTTTCAGTTTGTTGCTAAGCTTAAACATATTTGATTCAATTGCTAAATTATTGATGTATAATATAGGTAAGTGTGTCCCAAGCATTAATCATTGTCTTATGTCGGTGGTCACTGCCTCCCACCCCTCCCCCAACCCAGAAGGGAACATGTGGTGACCGCAGAGTCTCCTGTAGTCACCTAAAAATGCACCTAAGTGGGACAGGCCCATTAGGAAGTGACTGCTATGCATTTTGTATACGTATGTTACACACTCCAAGGTGGGGGATGTGTTATCAGTCAGGCAACCAGGTTCTTTCCAGATGACATTGAACTTTGTCAGGTTTACAAAAAGCCAGATGATGAGCGAGCCAAACAAGATTATTATGATGAAAACATACTTCAAATTCCATAATATCTTGAAATATTTATGTATGGGAGTTGTGTTTTACATATAAAATTATCTTAAAGGCCTAGAAACAATGCTAGGACAGTGCATTATTAAAATGTCAACTGCCTTTCTATCTTGTCAATGGTTATATTTAGAGCCACTGCTTTTAAACTTATGTTATGTCAAGCAACTACTTCCTTTTGCTGCTCCTGATCATCAGTCATCCCTTTATTATGTTGCTCTGAGACACTGGAGAACACAAATCAACTTCCTTAATTCTGACATAGATTATGCTTCAAATGCACTTCATTTGCTGTCAGGTTTTTGGAATATCCTGAGGTCATTAAGGCATATATTTTTGCATTGTGACTTGTTTATGAGTTTGGTGTGAATGCTTCTCATAATAGTTACGTTTAGTTATGAGATAAAGCATGGAAACAGACCCGCGGACCCGTGTTCACGTTGATCACCTGTACATACTCGTTCTACGTTATTGTGCTTTTACAGCCACTACCAGCACACTGGGGGTAATTTACAATTAACCTATAAACCTGCATGTCGTTGGGATGTGGGAGGAAACTGGAGCACCTGGAGGAAACTCGTGCTGTCACAGGAAGAACATGCAAAGCCCACACAGACAGCACCTGAGGTCAGGTTCGAACCAACGTCTGTGGTGCTGTGGGGCAGCAGCTCGACAAGCTGCATCACTGTGCCACCGCTTTATAATTCCACTTGTTATTGTGCAAAAACAATTGCACGTGGAAAGATGTCTCCCTCTTTAAATCCAGAATGCTGTTATTTAAGTATCAGTCTCTCTGTTCTGAATTAAACTTTCACATTTTCAAATGAAAAATCCTGAATCTGTAAGCATTTAATTAATTTAGTAAATCTACAAATAATGAAAATGCATTCATTTTCTGGAGAGTCACTTCCTCAAGAAGTAAGGGATTTTTCAAATTTCATTCATCTCTGTCCATGTCTATATTGAATCATCACTTTGCCCTAATCCAAAATTTGCTATAATCCGTAAATTGAACTATTCATTTGTTAGGAATATCAATAGCCGAGTGAGACCCAATGCAAATTGGAGGAACAGCACCTCATATTTCGCTTGGACAGCTTACAACCCAGCAAGTAACTTCAAATAACCCTTGCATTCTCTCTCTCTCTCTCTGTACCTCCCCTATCCTCGGTCTCTGACTAGTTCTACTATTCTCCTGATTAAATATTTCTGATTGTATGCCTCCTTTCACTCAGCTAACAATGAATCATTCTACATTTCCTTATCACCATCTGCTTTGATCTGTCGTTTTCACATCTTACCCTTCCATATCTCTGGACTCCCTGTCCCCTGACTCTCACAGTCTGAAGAAGCTTGACCCGAAACCTCACCCATTCCTTCTCTCCAGAGATGCTGAGTTACTCCAGCATGTTGATGTAAACCAGAATCTGCAGTTCCTTCCTACACATATTAATAGCACAATTTAATATGTCCCAAAATAATATGGTTTACTGTAAATATGTCCTTTTTGATAAGATATTTGTTATTATATCTGTGCAGATCTAAAATATGACCTTTAATGGAATTCAATTATTTGTCCTTTAGAACATTTACTAGGAATCAGTTCCCAACCAAATCACAAAAATATTTATCATTATGTCTATTGCAATACTTTTTCAAGATTAGGTGGCAAGTTTGTAAAACTGGTTATGATGCTTTTGATTTCCCAATCTATGAGGGAGATGCCTCATATAAGAAACACATTATACAGTGGCTTTCAAAAGTATTCATACCCCTTGAACTTTTCCACATTTTGTCACGTTACAACCACAAACGTAAATGTTTTTTATTGGGATTTTATGCGATAGACCAACACAAAGTGGTGCATAATTGTGAAGTGGAAGGAAAATGATACATGGTTTCCAAATTTTATTACAAATAAAAAACTGAAAAGTGTGGCGTGCAAAAGTATTCAGCCCCCCTGAGTCAATACTTTGTAGAACCACCTTTTGCTGCAATTACAGCTGCAAGTCTTTTGGGGAATGCCTCTACCAGCTTTGCACATCTAGAGACTGAAATTTTTGCCCATTCTTCTTTGCAAAATAGCTCAAGCTCAGTCGGATTGGATGGAGAGCATCTGTGAACAGCAATCTTCGAGTCTTGCCAGAGATTCTCAATTGGATTTAGGTCTGGACTTTGACTGGGCCATTCTAACACATGAATATGCTTTGATCAAACCATTCCATTGTAGCTCTGGCTGTATGTTTAGGGTTGTTGTCCAGCTGGAAGGTGAACCTCCGCCCCAGTCTCAAGTCTTTTGCAGACTCTAACAGGTTATCTTCCAAGATTTCTTCCATCAACTCTGACCAGCTTCCCTGTCCCTGCTGAAGAAAAGCATCCCCACAGCATGATGCTGCCACCACCATGTTTCACAGTGCGGATGGTGTGTTCAGGGTGATGTGCAGTGTTCGTTTTCCACCACACATAGCGTTTTGCATTTATGCAAAGAACTTCAATTTTGGTCACATCAGACCAGAGCACCTTCCTCCACATGTTTGCTGTGTCCCCCACATGGCTTGTGGCAAACTGCAAACGGGACTTCTTATGGCTTAGTTTCAACAATGGCTTTTTTCTTGCCACTCTTCCATAAAGGCCCGATTTGTGGAGTGCACGACTAATAGTTGTCCTGTGGACAGAATCTCCCACCTGAGCTGTGGATCTCTGCAGCTCCTCCAGAGTTACCATGGGCCTCTTGGCTGCCTCTCTGATCAATGCTCTCCTTGCCCGGCCTGTCAGTTTAGGTGGATGGCCATGTCTTGGTAGGTTTGCAGTTGTGCCATACACTTTCCATTTTCGGATGATGGATTGAACAGTGCTCCATGAGATGTTCAAAGCTTGGGATATTTTTTTATAACCTAACCCTGCTTTACATCTCTCCACAACTTTATCCCTGACCTGTCTGGTGTGTTCCTTGGGCTTCATGATGCCCAAGGAACATTGTTTGTTCACTAATGTTCTCTAACAAACCTCTGAGGCCTTCACAGAACAGCTGTATTTATACTGAGATTAGATTACACACAAGTGGACTCTATTTACCAATTAGGTGACTTCTGAAGGCATTTGGTTGCACTGGACTTTATTTTGGGGTATCAGAGTAAAGGGAACTGAATACTTTTGCACGCCACACTTTTGAGTTTTTTATTTGTAAAAAGATTTGAAAACCATGTATCATTTTCCTTCCACTTCACAATTGTGCGCCACTTTGTGTTGGTCTATCACATAAAATCCTAATAAAAGACATTTACGTTTGTGGTTGTAACGTGACAAAATGTGGAAAAGCTCAAGGGGTATGAATACTTTTGCAAGCCACTGTACATAGTTTCATACAGTTATGTTTTGATTATATTGAACTAGATTTGTTTCCTGCTAAAGAAAAGACATAAAGTGCTGAAGTATCTCAGCAGGTCAGGCAACACCACATGGATTGGTGACGTTTGAGATCGGGAGCCTTCTTTAATAGGGGGAGAAGGATGGAAAAGAGGTCGGCGTAGGACAAAACCTGACACGATGGTATGGGAGCGGGGGAGTGGGAGGGTAGGGGCGTTTTTGTAGATTAGTTACATAAATTGTGCATGCCCTCATTTTGGTAATAGAGGAAACTATAGCCCCATTGAATTTTCCAATTTTAGGTAAATAATTTCCCCCTCCCCACTTCTACCCTTTCTACCCTTTTTCCCCCATCTATTCCCTGTGCCATGGCTGGGTGCTTCATTTCCCCTCTGCCCACCTCCTACATTCCTTCCTCTGGCTTTACATTTCATGCCTCTTCTCCATTTAACTTTTTATCTCACAGTTTATATCTTTTCATCTCTGGCCCATGTTCAACTACCTGTCAATCAAAAAAACCCTCATCTGTATCCAGGTTTTCCTTTGCATCTTTTTTGTAAACTAGTATCAGCAGTTCCTTGTGTTTTTGTCTTAATTGATTGCCTTAAACACCAGGGTGCAACAAATTTGCTCATTCATATGAAGCTCAGACAATATACATAGTAATACAACAATACATACATTGACAAGTGTAAAACAGCAGAATGGCATATGATTGTAGTGCAAACTGAAATAGCTTAAAATTATATAATATTAATATATAACATATGAATAAATAAATGGAAACAGATCCTTGCAGTTCTTTGTAACATATTGGCTATTTGACACATGACACTCGTTTCAAAAACTAATTTTCATTAAACACATTTTTTTTGATTACATTCAAGAAACATTTTGCAGGGACCTTTAATGACAACCTTATTTGCAAATTATGCAAAATGGTTTTCCTTTCTCTGCAACCATACAAAAATCCTGGATATGGCTTTATGGAAGGAAACTGAAGGTGGTGGTGGAAAGTTGTTTTTCAGTCTGAAGGTCTGTGACTATTGTGTCTCAGGGTTTGGTGCTGGGCTCATTGCTGTTTATGGTTTATTTCAACAAGTTGGATGAGAGTGTTCAAGACATGATTGGTAAGTTTGTAGATTACACTAAAGCAGCTGTATCATAGAGAGTGAAGATGGTTATCAAAAATTATAGCAAAATCCTAATCAGTTGGGCAAGTTGCCTGAGGAATGGCTAATAGAATTTAATGCAGATATGTGATACCAGATGCAGATATCAGAGGACATGGGTTTAAGGTCAGAGAGGAAAGATTTATGAAGAATTTAAGGGGTAACCTTTTTCCACAAAAGTTAGTGGGTGTATGAAATGAGCTGCTGGAGGAGGTAGTTGAGGAAGGTATTATCACAATGTTTAAGTAACATTCAATTCAATTCAATTCAATTCAATTCAATTCAAATTTAATGTCATTGCACAGATACAAGTATGGGTACAACGAAATGCAGTTTAGTGTCAGTACGTAGTGATAGCAATGTTTAGATAAATGCAGATAAATAAATACAGATGTGGGAATCTATCGGCGGGACTCCGAGTTCAGCAGTGCGATCGTGTTATTGTAGAAGCTACTCCTCATCCTGCTGGTGCGGGACCTGAGGCTCCTGTACCGCCTCCCCGATGGTAGGAGGGCAAACAGTCCATGGTTAGGGTGGGAGGGGTCCTTGATGATCTTCCCAGCCCGTCTCAGACACCGTTTCCGGTGGAGGGCATCCAAAGCAGGGAGCGGGGCACCGATGATGTGCTGGGCGGTTTTCACCACCCGTTGTAGTGCCTTCCTGTCTGCTACGGTGCAACTGCTGTACCTTAACCTAACATTAGGTTAAGGTACATGGATAGGATAGGTTTAGAGATATATGGGCCAAACACAGACAAGTGGGACTAGTGTAGGAATATGTTGGTCGGTGTGGGCAAGTTGGGCCGAAGGGCCTGTTTCCACGCTGTATGACTCTGGCTTTATGATTCTGCTCGAGGTGGTGTTGCATTTTGGGAAATCAAATCAGGACAAGACCTTGATGGTAAATGGCCGGGCCCTGTGGAGTGTAGTACAGTAGAGGGATAGTAGAGCAGTGCATGTATATAGTTCCCTGATAATGATGTCGCAGGTAGAAAGGGTGGTAAAGAAGACTTTTGGTTCATTGGCTTCCATCAGTCAGGGTATTGCATATAGAAGTTGGTATGTTAGGTCACAGCTAGTGAGACTGCATTTGACATATTGTGTTCAGTTGTGATCACCCTGCTGTAGAAAGGATATCATTAAGCTGGAAAGGATGCAGAGAAAAGTTATGGCGATGTTGCCAGGACTCATGGGCCTAAGCTAAAGGGAGAGTTGGGCAGGCTAGGACTTAATCCTTGGAGAGCAGGAATCTAAGGGAAGATCTTATAGATGTGTATAAAATCATGAGAGGAATCGATATGAAAAATGCAGAGAGTATTTTATGCAGAGTAGGGGAATCTAGAGGGGCATTCTTCCATATGAGAGAAGAGCAGAACTTCTTCAAAATAGACGAAGGGTTCTGACCCAAAACATCACCTATCCCTTTTCTCCAGAGGTGTTGCCTGACCTGCTAAGTTACTCTAGCATTTTGTGCCTATCGTCAGTAAGAACTAGAGGACATAGCTTTGAAGGTTGAGAGTGCTGTGTAATCTGATCCCATTGTGTCAGGTTTTGCAGTGTGACTGAATCCCTGTGCTTTCCTAAAACATTATTAAATGACGAATGGAGCTGCTGAAAGTGAGGAAACCTCAGATAAGTTAATACTTACAGCAGCAGCAGCTAAACAAAGTAGATACAAGGAGCTTCAGATGCTGGTTTACAAATGAAGACAGGGAGAAATTGAGTGACTCAGCGGTGAGCATCTCCGAAGAACATGGATACTACAATCAGTCTGAAGATGGGTTCCAACCCGAAAAGTCACCCATCCATGTTCTCCAGGGATGCAGCATAACCTACTGATTTATTCCAGCACTTTGCAAAGAATTCCACAGATTCACCACCCACTCACTAATGAAATTCCTTTTCATCCCCTTCCTAGAATGTACTTTAATTCTGAGGCTATGGTCCTGTTCCTAGACTCTGGTCCTAGAATCCTAGAATTTTGGTCCTAGACTCTCCTACTAGTGGAAACATCCACTATTGAAGGTGAATGAGCTGCTGGTCATGCAGGCTGCAATGTTATGTTGTTTGATTTGTGCTGGATAAATGTTGGATAAACTTTGGGGAACAAGAGAAGAATCAGTCACTGTAGAATACCCAGTGAATGACATGTCCTTATACCAGTTTTATGCAACTTATTCCATAAATGTTCTAATTGAAACCCTTACATTGCCAATGGTGAGGGCTTTAAAGATGGTTGTTATGTCAAAGTGATTGGACTCTTGTCAATGATGGTAATTGACTGACAGTGGAGTAATTATTGAGCTTGAACATTCTCTTACTGCATGTGTAGGAGTTGCAGAATAAACTGAACATTGTCCAACCGTCCCTGTTTCTGGCTTTATTATGGACAAAAGGTGATTGATAAAGGAGCTAAAGAAGATTTGGGTTAAGATATTACCCTATTAAATAATAAAATTCAGTTGATAGCCGATCACTCTAAAATGGGTTGGACAAAAACAAAATAAAGCTGCTTTTGGAAATAATATCTGTGAAACCGTGAATGCAGACACACCCTTCTCAGTCAATACTGGAATTTCTAGTTGTTAATAGGGAATAGATATGACATTTACTCTAACATTGTAAACCCTATTGTCAGGTGGAGGGTGCATTTGTTTGAGAGATGCTTCCTGACCAGCTGAGTTACTCCAGCATTTTGTGTCGGTCATATTTTCAATTTTCCTTTTAATTGTGTGGCTTTAGTTGTACTGCACACTGTCGACTATCAGTTGTGATATATTACTTGAAATTATATTCAAGAATATGATAGGCTGGGGGATGTGTATTCTGAAACATCTGTGTTAATGTCTTTCAAAGCAATGGGAATTTTAAACATTCTCACATTGCCTTGCTATCTCATCAACATATTGTCTTCCCACACAAAATAAACTATTAATTCATTATGCATTTCATAATATTGTGAAAGAACCAGAAACTGTAATAGATTTTGAGGGTCGTAGTTAAGAATTTCCATAAAGATTATTTTTAAAATGTTAATGTTAATTTTAAGAGCTCTGAAAAATAGAGTGAAAATGTAAAAAGAGCAGAAAGGAACTGTTTTATATAATCATTTATATTAGAGCCAACATTTACTGAACATGTTGAGAACATGTTGGTGACCTGCCTTCTTGTTCCCCTGGAATACTTCATATGTGATAAGGTCATAGGGAATATGAGTAGAATATGCCATTTGGCCCATCGTCTATTCTGCCATTCAATCACGGCTGATCTATCTCTCCCACCTAACCCCATTCTCCTGCCTTCTCCCCATAACCTTTGACATCCATACTAATCAATAATCTATCTATCTCTGCTTTAAAAAATATCCATTGACTTGGCCTCTGCAGCCTTCTGAGACAAAGAATTCCACAGATTCACCACCCTCTGACTAGACTACTCCGCCATTCAATCATGGCTCTTCTATCTCTCCCTCCTAACCCAATTCTCCTGTCTTCTCCCCATATCCCCTGACACTCCCGTTAAATGGGTTGGTGCAGTGGTTCTGTGTTTGGAGCACCAGGATTTAGATGCAGTGATAATGAAGGAAAGGTGATGGATGGAGAGTTGATTAGAATGGAAATTTGCAGGTGGTAGTGTTCCCAAAAGTCAGTAGCTCTTGTTCCCCTCTGTGGAAGAGGGCACAGTTTGGTTGGTGATGTTGGAGCAGTCTAGTCAGTTTGATTTCAGGATAAGAAAGAAATGATCTTTTAATTAGCTGTTCTGACTGACAATGGTTATAAATGAGTCAGCCTTATCAGAAGCTGATCTCTGCCTTTGTTACAGATGGGAATGAGCTTGGAATTTCTACTTCCAACCAGCTGTTTAATTGTGCACTGGCATTCACTATTGTGGTGGCAGGCTGCAAAGATTTAATCTCATCTGTTGTTTACATGTGCCTGATTAGCTTAGTGGAAGACAATATATCTCAACGATGGTATTAATTCACAACTTGTAAACTCATTTACTACAGGCCAAAAGCATTGGCTGAGACCACTGAAGCCAACACAAACAGAAAAAAGGATGGTAAGGCAATGTGTGAATGTTCAACCCATTATGGAGCTGAGGTTAAATGAGTGGGAGATTTGAATGAATGTAAAGGGATGATCTGACAAAGCCTTGGAACTGCAGAAGATCTCGCATTATGGGTTTAATTGGATCTCTGTTAATGCACTTAACATTGAAGTAGTCTGGCTAGAAATCAGGAACTGTGTCTGTCTATCATTACTTGACGGACTTCAGTTGACCTTATGGCCATTTCTCTGGGATTTTTGCCAATTTCCAAAATGTTAACAGAGGAGTACTGTTGACGAGCGACGAAATTTAGCTCCGGATCCAAGCAGTAATATGGCGAAATTCAAAATGATGCCTTTACTCATGATGGGAATGTGCTGCATGCTTGTGACCTTCCAGCCCAAGCCTGCACCATTTACTGGAAACCAAGCTGAACGGAATGACAACAAGCTGAGTTGCTGCAGCCTGGAGCCAATCCTTGTCAGGCTACTAATTGTATGGGTACCAACCTAAGCGTAAACACAGACTGTGGTATCTCCTCACCGCTTGTACTGCAGCCATTAGGAAGAACCTTGATGAACTGGATGCATTATTTCATTATTTCCAGGCACAAAGAGCTAATTGGAGGGAAAAATAGTGTGTGGGTTATTTTATATCAGCAATTGCTGTTCATGGAAATCAGCTTTCTCAAAGTACATGAAAGACATTGTCAAACTGGAAAGGGCTCAGAAAAGATTTACGAGGATGTTGCCAGGACGTGAGGGTCTGAGCTATAGGGAGAGGTTGAATAGGCTGTGTATAGGATGACGAGGGTTGATCTTATAGAGGTGTATAAAATCATGAGGGGAATAGATTGGGTAGATGCACAGAGTCTATTCCCCAGAGTAGGGGAATCGAGGACCAGAAGACATAGGTTCAAGATGAAGGGGAAAAGATTTACTAGGAATCCGAGGGTGGGTGTATGGAACAAGCTGCCAGATGAGGTAGTTGAGGCTGGGACTATCCCAACGTTTAAGAAACAGTTAGGCAGGTACATGGATAGGACAGGTTTGGAGGGATATGGACCAAGTGCAGGCAGGTAGGACAAGTGTAGCTGGGACATGTTGCCCGGCGTGGGCAAGTTGGGCCGAAGGGCCTATTTCCACACTCTATGACTTTATGATTCCACACTTATTGTAACATTCGTCAAATTCATCAAAACAAGAGAATGGGCTTTGGTTAGCCTTCCTATGCATTTTTAGTTCTTCCTGTTTATATGAGTTCTGTAAATAATCAGTGCACTTCCTTTAAACTCATTGACTGAGTCAAAAAGGCATGTGATTTTAATGCTGCTATTTGATGAAACCAGGTGACAGTGCATTGTCATCAGTATTTTCATTTTCACTCTTGCTTAACATCTATTTATTCCAATAAAAGGTGTGCTGGGAAAACTTTTGAGAGACTTCAGAAAGCAAGTGCTGGACAATGATGTACTGTGCTCAGGTAGTGAGTGGATGTAGAAATTAGTAGGAGTACGGAAATTACATAATCTCTAATTTCTGTTGGCAATTTCTCTTCATGAAGGTGCTAGTCTCTTCCAGGGGTAGAGTATGACAAATCCTCATGTTATGATCACATTCACAACACAGTGGCATAGTGATAGAGCTACTTACAGCCTTACACAGCCAGAGGGACCTGGGTACGATCCTGACTATGGGTGCTGTCTGTACATTCTCCTCGTAACCTGCGTGGGTTTTTTCAGAGATCTTCGGTTTCCCACACTCCAAAGACGTACAGGTTTGTTGGATAATTGGATTGGTATGGATGTAAATTGTCCGAAGGATCTGTTTCCGTGCTGTATCTCTAAACTAAACTAAAAACGGGATGAATTGAAATGCCACAAAACAGCAGCATACAGTGCCCTCCACAATGTTTGGGACAAAAACCCATCATTTATTTATTTGCCTCTAGTCGTAGCTAGTCGAAGCTGGTCTTCAACATGGTCGAAGGAGGTCTTCAAGATGTTATTTTTTCAAACTCTTCTATACTCGCCAATTAGGTCGCCCAAGAAGGACAGCCCTTAATCGCAAAGGGACTGGCAGGCCAAGGAAGATCTCCACAGCTGATGACAGAAGAATTATCTCTATAATAAGGAATACCCCCCAAACAACTGTCCAACTGATCAGAAACACTCTTCAGGAATCAGGTGTGGATTTGGCAATGACCACTGTCTGCAGAAGACTTTGTGAACAGAAATACAGAGGCTACACTGCAAGATGCAAACCACTGGTTAGCTGCAAAAATAGGATGGTCAGGTTACAGTTTGCCAAGAAGTACTTAAAAGAGCAACCACAGTTCTGGAAAAGGTTCTGTGGATAGATGACACAAAGATTAACTTATAACAGGGTGATGGCAAGAGCAAAGCATGGAAGAGAAGGAACTGCCCAAGATCCAAATCATACCACCTCATCTGTGAAACACGGTGGTGGGGGGTGTTATGGCCTGGGCACATATGGCTGCTGTAGGTACTGGCTCACTTATCTTCATTGATGATACAACTGCTGATGGTAGTAGCATAATCAATTCTGAACTGTATAGACACATCCTATCTACTCAAGTTCAAACAAATGCCTCAAAACACATTGGCCGGCAGTTCATTCTACAGCAAGACAATGATCCCAAACATACTGCTAAAGCAACAAAGGAGTTTTTCAAAGCTAAAAAATGGTCAATTCTTGAGTGGCCAAGTCAATCACCTGATCGGAACCCAATTGAGCATGCCTTTTATATGCTGAAGAGAAAACTGAAGAGGACTAGCCCCCAAAACAAGCATAAGCTAAAGATGGCTGCAATACAGGCCTGGCAGAGCATCACCAGAGAAGACACCCAGCAACTGGTGATGTCCATGAATCGCAGACTTCTAGCAGTCATTGCATGCAAAGGATATGCCACAGAATACTAAACATGACTACTTTCATTAACATGACATTGCTGTGTCCTAAACATGATGGTGCTCTGAAAAGGGGGGACTATGTATAAACACTGTTGTAATTTCTACATGGTGAAACCAAAATGTATAAAAATGGCCTTTATTAAAATCTGGCAATGTGCACTTTAACCAGACGTGATTTTTTTCTATTACAAATCTCAAATTGTGGAGTACAGAGGCAAATAAATAAATGATGGGTCTTTGTCCCAAACATTATGGAGGGCACTGTATGTTTTTGATTAAAGTGTGGTTTAAATTTGGGACCTGTGACAAACCTTTCATATAATTTCTTGATGCAGAAAAAGACCAAAACATTTACATGGATAACGTGCCTTAATAGTTAAATGAATATATTTTGAAGACATATGTTGACCCAGCAACAGAACATATAAAATGCCATTGAGCTTTATCAGAGCGCAAGACACGAGAGCACTTGGAAACTCCCCAGAGTGTAATTGATACTTGGCTCGTCAGTGAAATGACTGCTCTGGGGCTCATTATGCATAGATTGCAGTCCAGTGGCGAGCATGCTGCCACTGAATAAGGCTGATTCAACAATTACAAGAAAAATGTAAGGGATTAAAGAAAGAAGTGAGAGAGAAAACAGCGAGTGAAATTTAATCAACTACGCTGAAAATGTTTTCTCTGCTTTCACTGGAAAACAGCTGCTGAGCACAACAAATGTAAATGCTCAGCACTCTGAATCCTGCCAGCAGATTCAAGATTCAGTAATGTTTGGAATAAGAACAGATAAAAGTTGCCGTTTAACACATTGATGACGCAAATCTCTACTGCTGAACTCTGCTTCACTAAGGGGACATAACAAATAGGCCAATGCTCAGCAATCTTCCTATTCCCATGGTATCGTTGAACGCCCACACCCAACTCATACCCCCTCCCTCAGCTTCTGACTGCAGTTCCTCTAAAGACTATAAGAGACATCTGTGCGACACAGTGGCACTGCGGTAGAGTTGCTGCCTTACAGCACCAGAGACCCATGTTCAGAGCTGACTACAGGTGCTGTATGCACGGAGTTTGTACGTTCTTCCTGTGAACGTGTGGGTTTTCTCAGGGTGCTCCAGCTTCCTCCTACATCCCAAATATGTGCAGGGTTGTAAGTTGACTGGCTTCTGTAATTTCCCCCTACTGTGTAAGATGTAAAACTGGGATAACAGAACTAATGTGCGGGTGATCGTTGGGTTGGCAGGGACTCAGTAGGTCGATGGGCCTGTTTCCATGCTGCATCTCTAAACAAAACTAATCATCGCTTTCCCACAATGCAAACTGGTTTCAGCTAATTCATGTGATTAATATGGCTACAAAAGCAGGACAATAATATGTCATCCTTGGCAACCAATTGATGTTTTGGCAACTTAAACCTTTTTACCAACTACAAGTATCACAATATATAGTCTCCACGTGACTTGGTGAGTGCAATTCCAACAAAACACACCATAGCAGAAAGTATCCCTCTGTGTTAACACTTTGTTCACAAGTCTTGGTGTTCAGCCTCTCCTTGTCTGCAGTGTGCACTGTTGACAAATGCACCATTGGAAATAACCCAGGTTTCTTTCATAGGATCTCAAAAAAAACCCTACAAACTGTATCATCATAGAGGACAAGGAAGCCAGGCACATGGAAACCTCAAAACCTGCATTTTCCCTGCCCAATCACATACCACCCAGACTTTTCTTCACTGTCAAAATCCTATCCAACAGTACTGTTAAAGTATTGCAGAGACTGCAGATATTCAAGTACCGGTAATGAGAAACTCACCATCATCACAAGGCAAATTATGAATGCATCTTATGCCGACCTTGCTTATGACATCTGCACCAACTAATGATTAAAAAATATTCTGTGCCCATGGCAATACTAGCTGAAGAACAATATAATATACATAGCAGAAAAATAGAGGATTACAAATTTGCAATGAATGGACACATATATTTACAAATATGAAATCCTTAACAGTTTTGAAATTATCATTGTGTTTGCACCATCCATTGACTTAATTAAGTATTGTATGGTGGATAATGTTGGTTGGAGTCAATGGTTTCAATTGGAATCTGGCTTTCTTCAGTCAATTTTGGATTGCCATGCATGTCGATTCCAATGGTAGAGCTCAAACATGCTGGAAGTTCCCAGTATTTTCCTGGTTAATTGCTGCTCACACACTATACCATCCTGGCTTAGAATAGGAGGCCCCACTCATTCTATGCCTGCAGAATAGGGCAAACATAAACAATTTCTAAAATTAATTTTGGTTTATTATTGTCACATGTACCAAGGTACAGAGAAAAGCTTTGTTTTGCATGCTATCCAATCATGTCAGATTATACTATACAATCAAGCCAAACTCAAGTAAGATAGGTAGAGTGAAAGGAAAGATACAGAGTGTAGAATATAGTGCACAGCATTGTAGCGCATCAGTTCTGGAGATCGCAATGGGGGAAAGGTGAATAGCGTAGTTTATGTAAGGACCATTCAGAAGCCTGATAACTTAGCAGAAAATATTTCGTTTAATGCTTAAATATTTTCAAGGTTTATTTTAATTAAAACAATAATAATTTAAACTATTTTAATTTTTTTTAATCATTTACCATTATTTTTTTTTTACAAATCTGTATCAGGGATATTTTAGTTTTTAATATCCTTAACAGCTTTGATAGAAGACAAAACTCTGCCCCCAATATTGCCTGCCTGCTGCCATTGTCTTTCAGGGATAGTGCAAGGGTTGAGCTACAGTATTCTACTACTTGAGACATGGCTGCCTGACTGCAGGGGCAGAGGACCAGCAAGGTTTGTCTTCTTCATCTGGCCCAGGTGAGTGAATGCAGGTGGTGAACATGGATGGGGGCTCTGGGTGATCTGAATATGAAGGAACTGCAGATGCTGGTTTAAACCGAAGATGGACACAAAAAGCTGGAGTAACTCAGCAGTTCAGGCAGCACCTTCTGAAGAAGGGTCTTGACCCAAAACGTCACCCATTCCTTCTCTCCAGAGATGCTGCCTGTTCCACTGCGTTACTCCAACTTTTTGTGTCTAACTCTGGATGATGTGTTGAGTTCAGCATGATCCAACCCCAAGGTGTGAGTATTGAGCGGTCCACTTTTGTTTGCCTTTGATGTCTTGAATACTTACTACAGAATTAATAACATTGGTCAAAGTATCAGAAAATGGGTCATTTCTGCAGAATTAAAGCCTAGTCAAGTGTCACAACCTTCAGAAGGAAGTGAACAAAATTGCCAAGAAAAAACTGCAAACAAGAATAACTTGGTACTGTAAACTACTTTTAACTCTTACTGTGACATACACTGAAAGCTTACGACACTTGCCTATATAAATTTTCCAAACATATATCATGAGTAATTACTGGTCCAATCATCAAAAGAGTACTTCAATTGTTGTGATGGTAAATATAACTAACAGCATTTAAAATGTGAAATGTCTCCTGATAGGTAACAGGAAAATGGACAATAAACCCTTAAAAGGATTAGAACTGATCACAATGTGGAAACAAGGAAGTGCAGATGCTGGTTTACACAAAAGGACACAAAGTGTTGGAGTAACTCAGCAGATCAGGCAACATCTCTGGACAACATGGATAGATGGCGTCTCAAGTCGGAACCTTCTTCCAACTGGTCCCAATCCGAAATGTCACCTATTCATGTTCTACAGCGATGTTGCCTGACCCGTTGAATTACTCCAGCTCTGTATGTCCTTTTAGGACTGATCACAATAATTGTTGATGGAAAGGCAATAGACAATAGACAATAGGTGTAGGAGTGGGCCGTTCGGCCCTTCAAGCCAGCAGTGCCAATGTGATCATGGATGATCATCCCCAATCAGTACCCCGTTCATGCCTTCTCCCCATATCCCCTGACTCCGCTATTTTTAAAAGCACTATCTAGCTCTCTCTTGAAAGTATCCAGAGAACCTGCCTCCACCGCCCTCTGATGCAGAGAATTCCACAGACTCACAACTCTGTGAGAAAAAATGTTTCCTCGCCTCCTTTCTAAATGGCCTACCCCTTATTCTTAAACTGTGGCTCCTGGTTCTGGACTCCCCCAACATCGAGAACATGTTTCCTGCCTCTAGCGTGTCCAAACCCTTAATAATCTTATATGTTTCAATAAGGCGCATGTTATAAAAGGTTTAAAAAAAAGTGATAGAGCAAAGTTGAGAAGGAAGGAATTCCAAAATAAGGCTTTGGAGGCTGAGAGTTCTGCCACTAATGCAGGTGTGAAGTTGACCAAAATAAAATTTTACTCTCTGAGACAGTTCATTTGTGCATTGTCAAAGATTACAGTAATTAGTTGTCCCATAATATCAATTCAACAGTGACATCTAAAAATATAGCCTGAAGTGCAGTATGTTAATAACATCATCAGATTAGTAATAAACGCTTTCTTTTCCTTTCATATAGAAAGACATTACTGTGAGCAAAATGTAAGAACAGCTTCATACCTCGATCAAATGCATTACATTCTTACTTTATTTATATGCCAACAAATGAAAATTGATGCTTGCTCAAAACAAGACCCCACAAGTTACAAGAGCCTTTGTCTGTAGTTGAAATTCTTGCTGCCAGCATATGTCTGCCATATGATACAACCGCAGGGGAAAACTGCAAGGAATGCCATATAAGAGCAACTGGAATTTGTCTACCACACATTACAGGAAGGCATTGCAGGAAATCCACAGAAAAATGAGGAGAAAGTCTGAAACAAATGGCCCCAAAAAATCACAAGTTGCAAGTAGAAGTCGATCCCTTGATATCAGCATTCCCTCACAGGTATCCTCTGTCATGTGGATTTAATTTGGCTGCCTACAGGTTGTAAACTGTATCCCCAGACTCAGGGAGGAAAAAGCTGAACTTTCATTTCTCCCCACCCCATCCCAAGAAAGCACAGATACCTTTACCCTTGGCCTTCTTGGATAGCAGCTGGGAAGCAAAGATACCCTCCTCAAGTGGACCCAGCCAATGGTACTAAGCAGGATTATGCACTTTTATTTCACCCAGTTTAGTCTGATGATGGTGCTCTACACAAAAAGTCACTCATTCCTTCTCTCCAGAGATGTTGCCTGACCTGCTGAGTTACTCCAGCTTTTTGTGTCTATCATAGCCATTACCAAGGTTCACCGACAAGATCAGCGGCATCTAGGACCTCATGACCAACTATTCTCACTGCAATGACCCAGCTATATGCTTGGTCACAAATCATCAACCTCTCCAGAGTTTAACTCAAATTATACAATCATGTTACAGTATGAATGAATGAATGAATGAATACGTTTATTGGCCAAGTATTCACATACAAGGAATTTGCCTTGGTGCTCCGCCGGCAAGTGACAACGACATACAGTGACAGTTAGGAATGACACATAAAACATTAAACATTAATAATAAAACATTATTGATTAAACATGTGAATTAAATAAAATACCAGAGCAAAAGGAGGCTACATATTTTTGGTTATTGAGTAAAGCTACTACTCGTGGAAAAAAGCTGTTTTTGTGTCTGGCTGTGGCAGCTTTGACAGTCCGGAGTCACTTTCCAGAGGGAAGTGATTGAAAGAGTTTGTGGCCAGGGTGAGCGGCGTCAGAGATGATCTTACCCGCTCGCTTCCTGGCCCTTGCAGTATGCAATGGCCCTTGAAGGTATGTGATGGAATCTGAAAAATATACAAGACTTGAAATCATACCAAGATCCTTGTGACATATTTCCACTTGGTAGGAGAAGAGGGTGAAGCTGCTGGTAAGAAGATATACTGGTAGACTAAACACCTGAGACATAGAATAGGAGGGTTTCTTCCAGTGCAAAAGTTAGAACAGTGTCATTCATTTCCACTGTAGCGTTCAAAATGGGATGCACATGCAACTGCCAATGTTTAAGAAACATTTCAACAGGTACGTGGAAAGGACAGGTTTAGAGGGATATGGGCCCAACACAGCAGATGGGACTAATGTAGATGGGGCATGTTGGTCGGCCTGGGCAAGTTGGGCGGCAGGGTCTGTTTCCACACTGTATGACTCCTTGACTCTATGATGAAATATCTAGGTTCTGGGATATTCAGAGTGAAAGTTCTGGTTGTAGCAGATGGCATAGTCTGTCAGGCTGAAAAACATGTAACTGCCTCCACTAGATTGTTGATCCCAGAAATCAATAGGTACATTATTTTGCTTCCAGTTGGATATTTGGAGACCATTTTCCCCCCATGATTGCAGCATTGGGAAATATTTCTGTTTTTCTCTTTGGAAACCTTACCAAAGAAGTATTTAGGTTGGGAAAACCAAACTATAGATGACCCAATATCAGAAGACATTTTTAGTCAAAGTTCAAGTCAAATTAATTTGAGTTTACTGTCATGTGCACATGTACAGTGAGATGCAGGTAAATTCTAAGAGAGCAGTGGTGCTGGCATACCGTTGTCATTATGTTTACATGCTGGGCCCAAGACAGGTCATCCAGGATGTGGACACTCGGGAATTAGAAGCTGCAAACTCTCCACCAAAGAAACTTACTGCATTATAGATAAGGATCGTACAGGAACAATAGGCTTGCGGAAGTCAAATAATATTGTTGTTAATAGGTGAAATAAGTCACCAGACTGATTCATAGAATGACTAATAGATGTTTGGCTTACTTTTGAGATTGAGGTATGAGTAGTATAGTTCTTATTTTGTGACAGCCGTTTTCTCTGTCATCTCCTGATGTAAGAAACTGGTTTCACCTTGCAAGGAATTTGTTTGTTGGAATGAAGTTGATGAAAGATCAATGAGTTGAAAGATGAACTCAATTCCTCTACCCTCTGATCCAGCCTGGCTCTGCTGAATAACTCTACTTATATAGAAACATAGAAATTAGTGCAGGAGTAGGCCATTCGGCCCTTCGAGCCTGCACCGCCATTCAATATGATCATGGCTAATCATCCAACTCAGTATCCCGTACCTGCCTTCTCTCCATACCCCCTGATCCCCTTAGCCACAAGGGCCACATCTAACTCCCTCTTAAAATAGCCAATGAACTGGCCTCAACTACCCTCTGTGGCAGAGAGTTCCAGAGACTCACCACTCTCTGTGTGAAAAAAGTCTTTCTCATCTCGGTCTTAAAGGATTTCCCCCTTATCCTTAAGCTGTGACCCCTTGTCCTGGACTTCCCCAACATCGGGAACAATCTTCCTGCATCTTGCCTGTCCAACCCCTTAAGAATTTTGTAAGTTTCTATAAGATCCCCTCTCGATCTCCTATATTTTAGTGAGTATAAACCGAGTCTTTAGAGAGTATAAATCCAGTCTTTCTTCATAAGACAGTCTTGACATCCCAGGAATCAGTCTGGTGAACCTTCTCTGCACTCCCTCTATGGCAATAATGTCCTTCCTCAGATTTGGAGACCAGAACTGTACGCAATACTCCAGGTGTGGTCTCACCAAGACCCTATACAACTGAAGTAGAACCTCCCTGCTCCAATACTCAAATCCTTTTGCTATGAAAGCTAACATACCAGTTGCTTTCTTCACTGCCTGCTGCACCTGCATGCCTACTTTCAATGACTGGCTTACCATGACACCCAGGTCTCGCTGCATCTCCCCTTTTCCTAATCGGCCACCATTTAGATAATAGTCTGCTTTCCTGTTTTTGCCACTAAAATGGATAACCTCACATTTATCCACATTATACTGCATCTGCCAAACATTTGCCCACTCACCCAGCCTATCCAAGTCACCTTGCAGTCTCCTAGCATCCTCCTCACAGCTAACACTGCCACCCAGCTTAGTGTCATCCGCAAACTTGGAGATATTGCCTCCAATTCCCTCATCCAGATCTTTAATATATAGCTGGGGTCCCAGCACTGAGCCTTGCGGTACCCCACTAGTCACTGTCTGTCATTGAGAAAAGGACCCGTTTACTCCTACTCTTTGCTTCCTGTTTGCCAGCCAGTTCTCTATCCACATCAATACTGAACCCCCAATACTTTAATTTCATATTTCCAGCATTGGCAAATTTTTGATTTTTTATGTTTTAGAGTCATATAGCATAGAAACGGGCTCCGTGATCCAACTCATCCGTAAGATGTCTCATCTAAGCTAGTTCAATTTGCCTGCATTTGGCTCATATCCTTCTAAACCTTTCTTTTTCATGTACAAGTGCCTTTCAAATGTTGTTATAGAACTAACCTCATCGTGGGAGAAAATTAATATTGAAATTTTGGAAAGGTCCTACATCCCCCACAATCAAAATGTGGATTACAGGAATGTCGGAGACACTTCACCTGGAAAGATTAAGACTTGTCCTACTGGACAAGCTGGATCATTTCAGAGGGATATGGTCTCCATTTATTGAATATTTAAAGGGTCAAAATGGCTCGGTGTGAGAACCTGACTGAAGCCTGAATGAAAGAATAGACAAAGAATCACATATAATAAACCATGGATATATCTCCAATGATGTATAACCTGCTTAACACTTCATTCATCTTTTTGATTTTCTATTTTTACTTTATTTTTCTCTATTATTTCCTACCTGCATTAAAAATTAAAAAATGCATAGAAGTACAAATAAGATATAATTGTTAATATTAATAATATTAAGAATGTATGTGACATGTATATTCTTCTTTTAATATGTACTTTTAATAAAAATATTTAACAAAAAAAAAAAGAACTAACCTCATCTAGCTCCCCTGGCAGCTCGTTTCATATAACCACCACCCTCAAATGAAAAAGTTGCTGTTCAGGTTTGTTTTAAATCTGTCCCTCACACCTTAAACATATGTCCTCTTGTTTTCTGATTCACCCAATCTACTGTATCCAAATCATGATTGCACATGCCTCTATAATATAACTCCTCAGACTCCAGTGCTCCAAGGAGTAAAGTCCCAGCCTGCCCAACCTCCACCCTCAGCCCCTGAAATCCTGGCAACATCCTCATGAATATACTGTGCACTCATTTGCAAAAAATGTTATTGGGCATTCACAGAGGTTGCATTACCGCTCTCGCTCTGCCTAGTCGCTCGAGCCTGAGAAGGATTTCAGTAGGAAGGCTACAGAACATGAATATTGTTTCTTAGTGAAGTGAATAATTGAGAAATAACCTATTTATTCATAGGATGTGGATGCCACTTGCAAGTTTGGCATTTATTATCCATCCCTAATTGTCCCTGAAACCGAGGGAACACTTAAGAGTTAACTGCATGGACAGAGCAGGTATGGGATGACAGATTCCTGACCATGAAAGACTCTCGTGAATTAGATGATTTTTTAAAAACAATCTGGTAATTCTGTGGAGAGTATTACTGTTAGTCCTGATTTAATTATTTCATTTGAAATATCACAGCAGTCAAGGTAGGATTCAAACGTTTGTCTTTAACCAATGGGTCCATGTCTCCAGATGCTAATGCAATAACTTAACCACTAGACTGCCATATCTTAACCATCTGAAACTCCCAACAACTGAAAAAAACAATTCCAAAGATGGAGTAAAGTGGAAGGACACAAAGTGCTGGAGCAACTCAGCAGGTCAGGTATCATCTCTGGAGAATGTGAATAGGTGGCATTTCGGATTGTGACCATTCTTCAGACTGTTTAGTTTAGTTTTTAGTTTAATTTTGAGATACAGCGCGGAAAGAAGCCCATCGGCCCACCGAGTCCGTGCCGACCAGCGATCCCCGCATACTAACACCATCCTACACACACTAGAGACAATTTATAATTATACCAAGCCAATTAACCTTTACACCTGCACAACTTTGGAGTGTGGGAGGAAACGAGATCCCAGGGAAAATCCACGCAGGTCATAGCATCATAGAATCATAAAGTGACACAGTGCGGAAACAGGCCCTTCTGCCCAATTCGCCCACACCGGCCAACAATGTCGCAGCTACCCTAGTCCCACTTGCCTGCGCTTAGTCCATAACCCTTCAAACCAGGTCATGGGGAGAAAGTACAAATTCCGTCCAGACAGGCACCTGTAGTCAGGATCGAACTCGGATTCCGGCGCTCTACCACTCCGCCACCATGCCACCACCAGCAAGGCCTGTAAAAGGCAATGGCCTTTCTTCTGCCTGGTCCAGCGCTATTTCCCATAATCCCTAAATACACCTAATAGATTATTTTCAAAGCATTTACCCAACTCTCATTTGAGCTTGCTCGTTCAAACATCCACACTGTCCCTTTCTATGCATTAATTACATCTGTGCTCATTAGATAAATTTAAACTGTCATTTCACCTTTCCTGCTTTATGTTTGACACAAGAAATACAAGCTGAGGAAATTGTTATTCAGTCAAATAGACTGTAACAAGTTTTCTATTTCAGTGCTTGGGTATAAATAATCAAATACTGAAAACTCCAAAGGATTGCATGTCTTTAGTAGAGTGCATGAGTGTTCCATTTTTTGATTGAAAATCAAACAACTGCAGATGCCAGCAATCCATTTATTGATGTTTATTTTGTCTATCTGCCTCAAAAATCTTAAATACTCTTGCGTGTTATCTTCACAAGTGCCTCTCAGGTGCTTAATTCCAGTTTTCAATTTTCCTCTTTTTGCTGCACCTTCTCCAATCCCTGCTTGTGAGATTCATGATGATCTAAATCATGCTTCAGGTTGGCTGGGCTCATGCTGTGCATTAACTCAGAATCACTTCCTATGTTTGAAGTGTATTCCTTTGGTTATGAGGCTTTAGATTCTATATGCTCTTTTTACTGCAGCCTGATGCTGAATGATGGCTACAGTAATATTTTCAGCAGTACCTCAAACCCTCTGCGGTGTTTTAAACGCAGTGCATAAATTGTTAACATTTACTGGTTGGAAAGATTGGAAAGCACTGGAAAATGTGTGTTGGAATCGGGATACGTGTAATGATTCCATGTCCAGTTGATCCAGGTAAGGTAGCATCAAGAACATAGACAGCACAGGACCAGGCTCTTCAGCCCACAATGTTTTTGCCAAGTATGATGCTGTTAAACTGATCTAATCTGCCTATACATGATCCATATCCCCCTATTTCCTGCACTTTATGTGCCTATCCAAAAACCTCTTAAACACCGCTGTCATATCTACCTCCACCACCATCCCGAACAGTACTTTCTAGCCCCAACAACTCTTTGTGTAAAAAAACTTGCCTGTACATCTCCATTAAACATTCTCCCTTTCACATAGCTACGCCCTCTACTGATGGATTTTTCCACCCTGGGATAAAGGTTCCGACTATCTACCCCAATCTATGACTCTCAGAATTTTATATACTTGTATCAAGTCTGATATTCCAGAGAAAACAATCCAAGTCTACCCAACATCCTTCTAGCTAAAACCCTCTAATCCAGGCAGCATTCTGGCAAAATAAACCTGTGTCCTTGCTCACTGTAACTTGAGCATTGTAAGGTCATAAGATCATAAGTGATAGGAGTAGAATTAGACCATACGGCCCATCAAGTCTACTCCGCCATTCAATCATGGCTGATCTATCTCTCCCTCCTAACCCCATTCTCCTGCCTTCTCCCTATAACCTCTCACACAATATGATAAAACTTTATTCATCCCCGGAGGGAAATTGGTCTGCCAACAGTCACAACACACAAGGTACGTAAAAACTTGAAATTAAAAGTGAAAACAAAAAGAAAAAGACAAGCGACTGTTGGCTGGCTGCCGTGTGCACTGCGCCTTCACTTGAACAAATGAACAAACAAACAAACACAGACTTATCCCTGGGCAGTGGATTCTAAACTAGAGTGCCCCTCCCCTTCCCCACACCGGGTCCCCATTTGTTCTTCCAGTGGTCCCCCCATGCCAGGTCCCCATTGTCTTTCCTTCCCCCCTCACGCTCATCGTCCACGAGGCCCCACCCCCACCTTCCTAAAAGAATGTCCTTTAATTCGGAAGTTATGATCTCTAGTCCTAGACGCTCCCACTAGTGGAAACATCCACTCCACATCCACTATATCTAAGCCTTTCACTATTCTGTATGTTTCAATGAGGTACCTCCTCATTCTTCTAAACTCCAGCGGGTACAGCCCAGGGACGACAAAGGCTCATCGTAGGTTAACCCACTCATTCCTGCAATTATTGTCGTAAACCTTCTCTGGACCCTCTCTAGAGCCAACACATCCTACCTCAGATATGGTGCCCAAAATTGCCCAAAATTTTGAATTAGTGCTTATCCATTAATTTTGAGAGTTGCTCACACCATTTATAGCTAGCCAGTGCTGAGTGATGTCTTGTCTGAACTCTAAAAGAAGGCGGTCTTTGCTTCCACTTACAGCTGGAAGTCATTTCAAAGAATGAGAAGCTTGTTTTAAGATTTGGAGTATGAATTGGCTCTTCCCCATCTGAATGACATAGTTTGTGATCCTACTATTCATACTCCGTCAATGCCTTTGCTGTTACCTGTTAAGCAGCAGGCTCGGGCTTTTACTACTTGTGGCAAACTGGTCCAATCCAAGGCCCTGAGATGCTTGAGGTCATCCCGTGGGCTTATCTGAAGCCACATCCAGCCTAAAGCATTGATGCTGAGAAGCCTGGGAGCATTGTATAGGACCAGGAGGAAAGGAAAATATGTAGGGAAATGCTCAAGGGCTGCAATTTGTACTGATTTTGTCTTGCTTAAATTAATCAATATGCTTTGCCCAGTAAATTGGTTGGGCCTTGCATGCAAGAATTGTTGTTGAAATAGGTACCGAGGGGGTCAACAAAAGAGTGGATGATGTGGCAACTGCATTGGGATGAAAAATTAGTTTTATTTAATCATGTGGCAAATCAGCATCCTGGTAAGCTGCAGATGCTTGTAAATCTTCTCCGCACTCTTTCCAGCTTAACAACATCCTTCCTTTAGCAGAGTGACCAAAAATGAATAATATACTCCAAATGCAGCCTCACTAACATTCTTTTCATTTCATTTCTTTTTTCTATCAATCATTGTTGTTTTTCAAAGTAATTGCTACCTTGACAAATTTGGTCTGCACTCTTTCACAGATATTCCCCGAGTTCTGTACATTCCTCACCCTCTCTACATCTTAAAACATGCTTGTTTTCTCACTTTTCCAATGAAGTTTCTTTGACTCAAAACATCAACTCTATTTCTCTTCCTGCTGATGTGATTTGTTCCCAGCCTTTTCCCCCTTTATTTTAGATTTTCAGCACCTGCAGTTTTTGAGTCAGAAGCAGTACTTGTTGTGAGGGTGCTCATGCAGTGCTGGATACTGAGGTGCTTTAAAATATTGACCCAGCGAAAGCAGAGAGTGCAACATATTTACATCAGTACTCTGGGCCCTAAAGGCAACCTGAAGGGGTGATGTACTCAGGCGCTTTCTGCTCTTGGACTTCAAAGTTGTAGATGCTGAGGTCTGCCAAATATTAAGGAAGCATTGGACAGTTGCTAATGTTCATTTTGGAGATGGTGCATACCAGTTACAATGCATGGATGGTGGGAGAACAATTTTCCTGGGTGGTGAAAAAGATATCAATCAAATTGTTTTTTTTGGCCATGATTACACCAAGCTTTTCCAGGAATGTGGAAAGTACCTCATTGCACTTCTGACATTCTCCAGTGTCTTGCACTTTGAGCAAGGAATCATGTGTCTGTTCCATTTAAGCTTTTGCCATCCCCTAAGATGGTGATCCCCTAAGATTTTGATGGGGAAATTTGGCAATGTTAACAACGCTCCAAGAAAAGAGGAAGTCCTTACATTGTCTCTGGCACGATGATTGCCACTGGTAAACTATTATCCTTTTCAAGATATAATTCAGACATTACTGCATGGTGGCATGAATTCTCTCTCTCTTACTGAGAGACAGATTCAGCATTTTGTTAGAATCGTATAAATGAATTGCATGACATGACCATGACAGCTGAGAGAGACTAATCACAATTTACTGCTCTGTCAATAGCCTCATACAGTAAGTTATGACACATTTAACAAAGCAATATTTAAGAAGCCTTTAGATGGTCACATGAACAGGCAGGGAATTGGAGGATATAGATGCATATAGATGTGCAGTTTACATTGGCATTGTCAGCACAGATCCTGGCCTGAATGTCTACCCCCTGTGCTGCATCGTTCTATCACACAAAGTGCTGTAACTCAATGGGTCAGGCAGCATCTCTGGAAGATATAAATAAGCGACCATTCAGGTTGGAACCCTTCTTTAGAATTTACTCTAGCACTTTGTGTTCTGTGCAAGATTTCATCATCTCCAGTTTTTCTTGTTCTTCTGTGTCATTTTAAGTTCTAATATTCTACAAACACTCATCCAGTACTTTTTGGGTGCAATTTGGTTTTTGCCTCCTCCAACTTGTCAGCAGGCAATGCATTTATGACTCCATCAGGTGTATTTTATTTCCTCAACCACTTTAATCTTTTACTTATTAGACCTATGTCTTGCTGAAAGCTGCACTGAAATTGTAATGTTAATTGTCTGACTCTGACAGAGCAACTGGGAAGGAGCAATTTACTACTTGGCACCTCCTGATTTTACAGGTGATGGAATCCACGCTTAATAATGCCAATTAAAAAGAATGGAGGAAGAATGCACCCAGCTCACACCAGGTTCCCGTTCTCATCTAACAAACAGCTAACAATGGCCTGTTTCCTTTATCATCATTACTCTTTTGCATATTCTTCATTTATTTGTTCTATATCTCACTGCATCACCATCTATATCTCTTGTTTCCCTTTCCCCTGACTAGTCTGAAGAAGAGTCACAACCAGAAACGTCACCCATTCCTTCTCTCCAGAATTACTGCCTGACCTGCTGAGTTACTCCAGCATTTTGTGTCTATAATTTATTAATAACCTGTGTAAAATAAATTCCTTACTGACTTAAAAATTGCATGGTACACAAAATGTGAATAGAGCCACTCCACTGTATTGAGGCACGTCAGTTTAATGCTAACTAATAACCTGTTTTCAGGTCCTAATCATTTATTAGACCTATTGGTAAATTTACTTCTGAGTACCAAAATTATTCTTTGGAATGACGGAAGGTTAGTAGACGTATATCGCTGAGGCAACTTTAAAGAGGTTGGTGTCACTTTTTATGTTAGGAGTCAGTCTTATAAACTTCACCCGTGATTAATGAAAAAATAGAAGCAAGAAGTCAAAGGAAGCTCCTCAGGATGTTGAACAGGAAGCATTTATTGACAGCAGGTGATGGAATGAGGAGTACTTTGAAGTACTGAGTACACGGAAGGTTAAAATAGATCTGTGACAACAGGGTGATATTGGTCAATATTTTGCTCCATGTCTTCAACCCTTTGAAAGCAGGCTTTGCTTCTTTACAGTAATATCATCCAATTTGAAAAGCTATAAATATCAATAATAGTTATCTTTATAACATTGCAAAACAAGATAAGAAAATAAACTGATTTGTCAGAGTAAAGTGGAAAAAAGGTATCTTAGTTTAGTTTAGAGATGCAGTGTGGAAACAGGTCCTTCAATCCACTGAGTCCATGGTGTCATCGATCACCTGTTCATGTCAGCTTCCCGTTATTCCACCTTCGCAACCCACTCACTACATGCTCGGGATAAGTTACAGAGGCCGATTAACGTACAAATCGGCTCGTCCTTGGGATGTGGGGGGGAAACCAAAGCACCAGGGTAAACCTACATGGTCACCAGGAGAATGCACACAACTTCACACAGACAACATCCAAGTTAAGGATCGAACCTGAATCTCCAGCAATGTGGAGCCACAGTTCAACCAGCTACCAATGATTTTTAAAAATGACTTCCATAGCTTCCTCTAGCTTCTTTATTATTATTTGTCTGTATCTAGAATTACTTGCCTGAGAAAAATAATTTAAGGTGTGCAGGTGATTGCACACCTTATTTTCACATGGGAATCAAACTTGGTTCACAATTATGGAAGCTCATAGTTCTCATTATCCTAAACCTTTATGTAATAAATTTGTACTGCTGGAGAAAATACTTTAAACAAGCACATTTTAAAAGTTACAGAAGAGTAATTAGGTGTTACATTAATTAAAACTGTATCTTTTTGCACAATCATCAGGCCACTAATGTTTCCTGTCAGAATAATTATTTAATTAAAATTTTAACCTTTTCTTTTGCCCCCTCCAGTCATTTAGCATCAGTTATAAAAGAGCAATTTTATTTACTCCGGTGATTTGGCCAACTCAGTTTAAACCACTCTGGGCTAATTTTTTGATCTTCATTTCTAATTAGCATTTAGATTTGCAAACCTTGGAATATTGTGTACTGTATAACAGAGGTGTATGTGCTTTAAAGGGGCTGTAGAGCGAGGACTGTAAGTGACACTGTGCTGGGATTAGAATGTTATGTTTAATATCACCTGAAAAGATAACCTATATTTGCACCGTCAGGGTAATTGTAAGTGTTCCTTCCCACCAACTTACAATAACCATATATTTATTCGGCACATAAAGAGGGGAATACTGTGTTCAGTCTTGGTCACCCAGGTATAGGAAGGATGTCATTACTGGAAAGAGTACATAAAAGATTTACGGAGATGTTGCCAGGACTCGTGGGACTGAGTTGGAGTGAAAGGTTGGGCAGGCAAGGACTTTATTCCTTGGAGCACAGGACGAGAAAGGTATTCTTCCAGAGATGTACAATATAAAGAGGGGGATAGATAGGGTGAATGCAGTGTAGGGGCCTCAAGAACCAGGTTTCAAGTGAGAGGGGCAAGATTTAATAGGAACCTGAGAGGCAATCTTTTCACTCATTTTTTCACTCAAACTCTGAAATACAAATAAAATGTAATAAATGCCCAGCAGGGCAGTCAGCATCATAGAGAAAATCCAAAGATAAACTAGTTTGATGCAAGGTTCTTCTGAAAACTGAACTCTGCTTCTCTGACTAAAGATGCTCCCTGACCTGGTAAGATTTCAGAGCACTTTTCTTTTTCTCAAATGTCCAATCTCAAATTGGCATTTTTGCTTTTGAATCATTATCCATATCTCTGCTACCCCTCTGTCCATGGTCACAGGTCAAGAGTGTTAAACTGTCATATGCAGTGGGAATGGAACAATTAAATTCTTACTTGCTGCAGCTTTACAGACATGATAACACAACAAATAGATTTACAAGACAATAAAACAACAAATTATCAGTTTTGCTGGATGACCAGACCTTAATAGTGCAAAGAGTACATATGGTAATGGTTTTAATTCTCTTGTACCTTCTTCCAGATGGTGACAATGATATAACAGTGTGACACGAGTGACTTGGGTCTTTGATGATATTAGCTGCCTTCTTTAGGCTGTGCTTTCTGTATATTTCACTTTATTTCACCTACCCCTATCCTTCCCTTAGAAACATAGAAACATAGAAATTAGGTGCAGGAGTAGGCCATTCAGCCCTTCGAGCCTGCACCGCCATTCAATATGATCATGGCTGATCATCCAACTCAGTATCCCGTACCTGCCTTCTCTCCATACCCTCTGATCCCCTTAGCCACAAGGGCCACATCCAACTCACTCTTAAATATAGCCAATGAACTGGCCTCAACTACCCTCTGTGGCAGAGAGTTCCAGAGACTCACCACTCTCTGTGTGAAAAAAGTCTTTCTCATCTCGGTCTTAAAGGATCTTAAAGGATCTTAAAGGATTTCCCCCTTATCCTTAAGCTGTGACCCCTTAGCACAGGTGACACAGTGCATAATGGTGCCAGAGTCCCAGGTTCAATCTTGACTATGGGTGCTGTCTGTATCGAATTTGTACATTCTGTGATTGTGTAGGTTTTCTCCAGGTGCTCTGGTTTCCCCCCTCTCTCCAAAGACATACAGGTTAGTAGGTTAATTAACTTTGGTAAACATTGTAAATTGTCCCTCGTGTATAGGATAGTGCGAGTGTATGGGGTGATTGCTCGTCGACGCTGGCTTGGTGAAGTAAAGGGCCTGTTTCCATGCTGTATCTCGAAAGTCTGAAGTAAAGTCACACCTGATACTAAAAGCCTCATCCATGCCTCTGTTACCTCAAGGCTTCTGTAATCTCCGTGGCCTCTCACCTCTATTCTTTGTGAAACTGAACTCACTGAACTTGCACAATCCCATTTACATGACCTTGGTGACTCTGTATTGTATGCTCCCTAGTAGGATGGCACAGTGGTGCAGAGGTAGAGCTGCTGCCTTATTGCTCCAGAGACCCGGATTGTTTCTGTACGGAGTTTATATGTTCTCCCTGTGACCGCATGGGTTTTCTCTGTGTGTTCTGGCTTCCTCCCACACTCCAAAGACGTGCACGTTTGTAGGTTAATTGGCTTCTGTAAATTGTGCCTTGTGTGTAGAATAGAACAAGTGTTTGGGTGATTGCTGGTCGGCAGGGTCTCGCTAACTGAAAGCGTGTGTGGCAAGATGCAGCGATTGCCACGGAGGCTTTTCAACGTCATGTTCGTAAATAGTTACATTGTTGTACCTTGCTACATTTAAAAATAGTTACATAATAAATTTGTTTGTGTATTCTTGCAGCAAATATAGATTTTTTAAAGTGTTTCAGTGTTTCATACCTATTTATCATTTCGGCCATGTGCATTCGGCGTCAGATTGTTCTTCAGCTTAAAATCTGACGGGGAACGACCATGACGTCAAAAAGCTCAAGCTACCCCCACACCTCCTGTCTCCCCCCCCGCCCTCCCGTGTCCCCCCCCCCCCCAGGCCTGTGATGTGATGGACGCGGGGGTCTGGAGACGTCGTGTGCGTTCGCCATCGTTTTGACGTCATGTCTATTCTGCGTGTTGTCCGTTCTGCGTGTTGTCCATTCGGCGTCATGCTCATTTGGTATCATGACTTATCAACGTCATGTCCGTTCGGTATCTTGGCTTTTCGGCGTCGTGCCTGTTCGTTATCTTGGCCTCCACTTCTTCGCTTCGGCTTCTCATCCTTCGACGTCCCGTCCGGGTAGCAACTGAAAGGGCTATTTCCACGCTACATTTCTAAAACAAAAAACTAAAACTAAAATTAGTACTTAAATGTCCTGCTTATCGTGGGTGTTCAGAATAGAACAGTACTGTAGTCCATAGCAAAGAACCCAGCAGAGATAATCAGAGAGGAACATTGAACTAATTGTGATCTGACTAAATTCATAATTCTTGCCTTGGATTTAGTGGATAGAAGCCTTCCTTTAATTATGGATCAAAACCACAAAGCGCAGAAGATAAGGAATGATATGAGCTGGCTCGGCTCATAGTATAGTGTTTTTTTTAATAATGTGATTCATTCTGTACCATTTTCCCCAGCTAATTTTCAAAACAATTCTGGGGTGGATTTATCTGTGATTGTGATCACTGGGTTTCTTGTTAACAGAGATCCTTTCTCTATTGAAATCTTGGTACACTATATATTAAACATATGTGGTTGAATGATCAGGCATTAGGGTTCATGTTTATTCAAGAGACACTGCACTCTCTTAGGATGATTTCAGGCTCATCTTTAACTGTAACCTGCGTAAATTTGGAATAAAACCTCAATTTTTCTTAACCAGTTTAAACTTGTCAGACCACACGAAAGGGCATTATTCATTGGTATCCTGTCTTACCTTTCCGGAGTCATGGAGCCACACAGATGCTTCACAATTTTATTTTGGCAATGTATCAGATCATAGTTGTTCTGGCCTTCCCCTGGTAGTTTTTTGGCCGGATAGTTTACAGCGTTTTTTTTCCACTGTTTTTTCCACAGATTTGATCTTTATAAACCTCCTGCCAGGGCCATCTGTACATCAAGATTAAATTCAGTTGCTTTGATATTTATTCTAAAGTATGTGGATTCAATGGCCGTTCTTCGTTACAGTGCTATATATACAAGGAAGACCACTCCAGCTGTCTACAATTCTTTAAAAACTCTCTGAACTGTACTGTAACATGCCTCAATATTTCTGCATGCCAAAGGTCTTTCTCATGTCTCCGATCCATAGCTTGTGTCTGTTGCAAAAATGCTGAAAGGAATACATAACATTGCAATCAATTACAAAGTGAATGCAACAATTTTGGAGAATAGACTAAATATACAGTTAACTCTTGTAGCTCCTGTATATATATGATTCAGATATAAATGTACATGGGTTAGTTAGTAAGTTTGCCAATGACACCAAGATTGCTAGGGTTGCACATTGGGAGGTAGGCAGTCAAAGTATACGGGATACGGATCTGCTATAGAAATGGAGTCAAGAGTCAAGAATGTTCAATTGTCATTTGGACTGACAACATAACAGTGAAATTCTTACTTGTGGTAGCATAATGGGCCTGTAAACACAGTACTCATAAATAACAAATATATACTGATAGTTCAATAAATTAAGAATCCCAATATCAATACTAAAACCAAAATCCCCAGTGCAACCAAAACAGTTCAAATGGGAGAAGAAACTTAAGTTTAATCTGCCATTAAAGTGAAGTGAGATGTTGTACTTTGGGAGGTCGAATGTGAAGAGAAAGTGTACAGTTAATGGGAAGACATTAGTGTACAGAGGGGTCTCTGGATCCACATCCATAGTTCCCTGAAAGTGCCAACACAAAAATATAGTGAGTTAGAGAAGTTGTTTGGTATGCTTTTATTGGTTGGGGTACAGGAGCCGTTGGAAGAGAAGGAGGGGGAGGAACGACACCCGACCGGTAAGCTTAAAAATCCAGCGCGGGCCTTGTTTTTTCAGAGGCCCACAGGAGCCATTGGAAGAGAAGGAGGGGGAGGAGCGACACCCGACCGGTAAGCTTAAAAATCCAGCTCGGGACTTGTTTTTTCAGAGGCCCACAGGAGCCGTTGGAAGAGAAGGAGGGGGAGGAGCGACACCCGACTGGTAAGCTTAAAAATCCAGCGCGGGGCTTGTTTTCACCGAAATCCATAACGTTCCATTCGGAGAAGTGGTTTTTTTGAGGAAGCCGCTGATTGGTGGGAAGTGGACTAGGATAAGCAGCTGATTGGTGATCAGATTCCAGCAGTTTGTTGTGTACTTTGTATTGTGTTGATATTGTATCCTGTGTAAGGGTGGCAGTATGAAGGCCAGGGCAGTGTACTGTTCTGGATGTCAGATGTGGGAGGTCAGGGAATCTGATAGCCCTCCAGACATCCACATCTGCGCCAGGTGTGTCGAGATGGGGCTCCTAAAGGACTGTGTTAGGAACCTGGAGCAGCAGCTCAATTACCTCTGTCTGGTCAGGGAGAGTGAGGAGGTCATAGAGAGGAGCTACAGGGAGGTAGTCACTCCAAAACTACAGGAGGCAGACAAGTGGGTCACAGTTAGGAAGGGCAAGGGGCAGAGGCAGGGGCTAGAGAGTACCCCTGTGACTGTACACCTTGAAAATAGGTACTCCAGTTTGAGTGCTGTTGGGGTGGACAGCCTACCTGAGGGTAGCAACAGCGACCGGGCCTCTGGTACAGAGACCAGCCCTGATGCTCAGAAGCATAAGGAAAAGAAGAGGAGGGCATTAGCAATAGGGGACTCCATAGTTAGGGGGTCAGATGTGGACGCAGTCCGGAGACCCGTATGGTAGTTTGCCTCCCTGGTGCCAGGGCCTGGGATGTGTCTGAACATGTCCAAGATATCCTGAAAAGGGAGGGAGAGGAGCCCGAGGTCGTGATACATATTGGTACCAATGACATAGGTAAAAAAAGAGAAGAGGTCCTAAAAGGAGAATTTAGGGAGTTAGGAAGAGAGCTATGGAAAAGGACCACAAATATAACAATCTCAGGACTACTTCCTGTGCCACGCAACATTGAGAGTAGGAATGGAGCAAGGTGGAGGATAAACGCGTGGCTGAAGGACTGGTGTGGAGGGCAGGGATTCAAGTTTCTGGATCATTGGAACCTCTTTCGGGGAATGAGTGACCTGTATAAAAAGGACGGGTTGTGCTTGAACCCAAGGGGGACCAGTATCCTGGCGGGGAAATTTGCAAAGGCTACTGGGGGGACTTTAAACTAGATAGGTTGGGGGGAGGGACTCAAATAGAGATAGCTAGGAGACGGTGTCTGAGGCAGGAGGCAGAGAAGGGAAGCACTCAGACCCAACATGTACGGGGGGGAAGAAGAAAAAAATAATAAACAGAGAATAAGAGGTGGTGGGTGTCTTAAAGGTGTGAGCAGAGAGAAAGAGGGGTATATAATGACAATAGAAACAAGTGGTAGCAAGGTGAAAATTAATAGTGGCTGGCAGACAAATCCAGGAAAAAAATCAAAAGGGGCCACTTGTCAACATAATTGTATAAAGGGTAAAAGTGTTGTAAAAACAAGCCTGAAGGCTTTGTGTCTCAATGCGAGGAGCATTCGTAATAAGGTGGATGAGTTGAAGGTGCAGATAGCTATTAATGACTATGCTATAATTGGAATCACGGAGACGTGGCTCCAGGGTGACCAAGGCTGGGAGCTGAACATCCAGGGATATACAATATTCAGGAGGGATAGACGGAAAAGAAAAGGAGGTGGGGTAGCGTTGCTGGTGAGAGAGGAGATTAATGCAATAGAAAGGAAGGACATTAGCTTGGAGGATGTGGAATCGATATGGGTAGAGCTGCGAAACTCTAAGGGGCAAAAATGCTAGTGGGAGTTGTGTACAGGCCACCTAACAGTAGTATTGGAGTTGGGGATGGCATCAAACAGGAAATTAGAACTGCGTGCAACAAGGGTAACACAGTTATAATGGGTGAATTCAATCTGCATATAGATTGGGTGAATCAAATTGGCAGGGGTGCCGAGGAAGACGATTTCTTGGAATGTATGCAGGATAGTTTTCTAAACCAGCATGTGGATGAACCAACGAGAGAGTAGGCTATTTTAGACTGGGTATTGAGTAATGAGGAAGGATTAGTTAGCAGTCTTGTTGTGCGTGGCCCCTTGGGCAACAGTGACCATAATATGATTGAGTTCTTCATTAGGATGGAGAGCGACATAATTAAGTCAGATACAAGGGTTCTGAACTTAAACAAAGGTAACTTTGAAGATATGAGCCATGAATTGGCCAAGATAGACTGGCAGGTGAGTCTTAAAGGGTTGACAGTGGATGTGCAAAGGAATGTATTTAAAGACTGCATGGATGAAGTACAAAAATTGTTCATACCAGTTTGGCAAAAGAATAAATCAGGGAAGGTGGTGCATCCGTGGATAACGAGGGAAATCAGGGATAGTATAAAAACTAAAGATGAGGCATACAAATTGGCCAAAAAAAGCAGCCTACCAGAGGACTGGGAGAAATTCAGAATCCAGCCGAGGAGGACAAAGGGCTTAATTAGGAAAGGGAAAATAGATTACGAAAGGAAACTGGCAGGGAACATAAAAACTGACTGCAAAAGTTTTTATATATATGTGAAGAGAAAGAGACTAGTTAGAACAAATGTTGGTTCCTTGCAGTCAGAAGCAGGTGGAACAAGGACATGGCAGACCAATTGAATAACTACTTTGGTTCTGTCTTCACTAAGGAAGACATAAATAATCAGCCGGAAATAGCAGTGGACCGGAGGTCAAATAAGATGGCGGAACTGAGTGAAATCCATGTTAGCCGGGAAGTGGTGTTGGGTAAATTGAACGGATTAAAGACCGATAAATCCCCAGGGCCAGATGGTCTGCATCCCAGAGTACTCAAGGAGGTAGCCACGGAAATAGTGGATGCATTAGTGATAATTTTTCAAAACTCCTTAGATTCTGGAGTAGTTCCTGAGGATTGGAGGATAGCTAATGTAACCCCACTTTTTAAAAAAGGAGGGAGAGAGAAAGCGGGGAATTACAGACCAGTTAGTCTAACATCGGTAGTGGGGAAACTGCTAGAGTCAGTTATTAAAGATGGGATAGCAGCGCATTTGGAAAGTGGTGAAATCATTGGACAAAGTCAGCATGGATTTACCAACGGTAAATCATGTCTGACGAATCTTATAGAATTTTTCGAGGATGTAACCAGTAGAGTGGATAAGGGAGAACCAGTGGATGTGTTATATCTGGACTTTCAGAAGGCTTTCGACAAGGTCCCACATAAAAGATTAGTATATAAACTTAAAGCACACGGTATTGGTGGTTCAATATTGATGTGGATAGAGAACTGGCTGGCAGACAGGAAGCAAAGGGTAGGGGTAAATGGGTCCTTTTCAGAATGGCAGGCAGTGAGTAGTACTGCAAGGCTCAGTGCTGGGACCCCAACTATTTACAATATACATTAATGATTTGGACGAGGGAATTGAATGCAACATCTCCAAATTTACAGATGACACCAAGCTGGGGGGTATAGTTAGGTGTGAGGAGGATGAGAGGAGGCTGCAGGGTGATTTGAATGAATGGGCAGATGCATGGCAGATGCAGTATAATGTGGATAAATGTGAGGTTTGGTCTCCAAATCTGAGGAAAGACATTCCTGCCACAGAAGGGGTTCAGAGAAGGTTCATCAGACTGATTCCTGGGATGTCAGGACTTTCATATGAAGAAAGACTGGATAGACTCGGCTTGTACTCACTGGAATTTAGAAGATTGAGGGGGGATCTTATAGATACTTACAAAATTCTTAAGGGGTTGGACAAGCTAGATGCAGGAAGATTGTTCCCGATGTTGGGGGAGTCCAGAACAAGGGGTCACAGTCTAAGGAATTCCTTTAGGACCGAGATGAGGAAAACATTCTTTACACAGAGAGTGGTGAGTCTCTGGAATTCTCTGCCACGGAAGGTCGTTGAGGCCAGTTCATTGGCTATATTCAAGAGGGAGTTGGATGTGGCTCTTGTGGCTAAAGGGATCAGGGGGTATGGAGAGAAGACAGGTACGGGATATTGAGTTGGATGATCAGCCATGATCATATTGAATGGCGGTGCAGGCTCGAAAGGCCGAATGGCCTACTCCTGCACCTAATTTCTATGTTTCTAAATATAAGAGTCAGGATGTCATAATGCAGCTTCATTGGACTTTGGTTAGGTTGCATTTGGAATATTGTGTGTATTACTGGTTGCCCCATTACAGGAAAGATGTGGAGGATGCAGAAGAGGTTTACAAGAATGCTGCCTAGGAAGGAGGGTATTAGCTATAAGGAGAGGTTGGACAGACTTGGATTGTTTCTTTGGAATGCTGAAGTCAGAGGGAAGTCCTGAAATAAGTATATAAACTTATGAGGCACAGATAGCGTAGATAGACCTAACCTTTTTCCCAGGGTGGAAATGTCAAATACTGAAGGGCTTTGCTTTAAGGTGAAAGGGGCAAAGTATATAGGAGATGTGTGGGGCAGGCATTTTTACACAGAGGGTGATGTGTGCGCCTGGAATGAGCTGCCAGAGGTGGTGGTAGAAGCAGATATGATAATGGTGTTTTGGATGGGCACATGGATATAGAGTGAATGGAGAGATATGGATCATGTGCAGGCAGATTAGATTAGATTATTGTGGCATCATCTGCTGCACAGACGTGGGCCGATGGGCCTGTTCCTGTGTTGTACTTTTCAATGTTCTATGTACTATGTAAAGAGTGTACATCTAATAAAACTGATGGGTGAAGCCTTGGACACTTAGGTGAAGTCTAAGTTGGACTGTGACAAGTTGAGGAAGAGAATTGTGAAGTCTTTATGGTATAACAAGCGAAAAGCGAACGTATTATATCCAAATTGTGGCATGTGATATTTGCGTAACAATAACTTTACATTGACACTGATCACCTGTTCTTTTCTATCTCAGAGCCTCAGGAGGACATAGTGTTCCCCCTCTTTAATATGTTTCACCACAGCACAAATCATAGAAACATACAACATAGGTGCAGGAATAGGCCATTCAGTACTCCCAGCCAGCACCGCCATTCAAAATGATCATGGCTGATCATCCAAAATCAGTGCCCCGTTCCTGCTTTCTCCCCATATCCCTTGATTCCGCTATGAATCTGACTATAAATCATCAGCCTGTATATTTACAAACACCACCTCAAGTACATGGAATTCAATGGTTTCAGTGAACTAGGGTTTGTTATGGAAGGCGTGGAGATGATTTAAGAATACATAACTGCTATTGAGTTTGGACACAATATAAGCAAGGACAATGCTGAAATAATGAACAGGTTAGCCTATTTTACTTCGGAGTCACGTGAGTGACTACGTGAAGACCCCGTCCAGCACGCATGCGCGACATTAGCGTTCATGCAGTGCACCGCGACGAACGGGAGTTCAAGGCGCACCCGCTACAAATTGAAAGTCGGGCCGACAGGTAAGTTTACCGTGGCCGTGTGTCTTTCTCTCTGTGGTCTTGTGTTCCAGGAGAATGAGCAAGGCCCGAGGAAAGAAGTCTGCAGCTCGCCCCCGTTCGTCCTCCGTTGAGGAATGCTCTTTGGAGGGGGGGCAAGAGGCGGCGGTTATAACTACCGAGCCGAGCCCAGCACCGCTAGTGCTGCCTGAGCAGCGGGCTGGAGGTACCTACAGCCGGAACCGGGCGGTAGTGTCCGACGTTTCGGATGAAGATGCCTTACCGCTCGAGAGCACAGGCAGCCGCCTAAGCCGCATGGAACGGCTTATGGAGCAATTGCTCCAGCGAGATCTGCTGAGAGAGCAGCAGCAGCCTCGCCAAGGGAGTTCAGGCACTCCCGCAGTGCCTTTTACGGCACTGGCCATTGCTTCACCTTCTTTTGAAGGCAGCATTGGCGACCAGTTCTGGGCTGGTCAAGAAGAGGGGTCACTGGCTGAAGATTTCGGGAGTACGCAGGGTGTACAGGAACAGGAAGAGCTGCTGGGTGTGGTCAACCGCTACGTGGCCATTCCACAAGCGGGTCGGCCATTAGAGCCGAAACTTGCAGCCAGCATTAACCACCTGTCCTCTAAACCCCTACAAGAACAAGTGGTCAATGAGGCTCTTCAACTATATACAGCCTCAGGAAATTGTACATCTTTGAATGTACCTGCTGTCAATAGCCAAATTTGGGGACATTTGGGGCAGAACATCAGAAACCTGGAGTTGAAGCTCCAGAAGATCCTTAAATTCCTGACTGCAGGAATAACATCTTATGCTCGGTCCATTGATGGTGCGGACATCTCCACAAATCAGCAAGACACATTAGCTCTGCTGTGCACCACTCAATATGAGATAAATAATTTGCGAAAGGAGATTATCAAGCCTGCCCTCAACCCTAAATTTGCGGGACTCTGCAAAACACCGGGGTCAGAACCTCCTATTCTGCTCTTTGGGAAAGACCTTCCAAAAAAGGTGAAAGACCTGGAAGAAGAATCCAAGACCTTTGGTCTCGTGAGGGCAGGTTTGGGACCGAGCAGACCCAACAAACCCAGGCGGCAGTACCCCATGGCGTCCACCAGTCGTCGACCACACTATGGGACTGGTGAAAGCTCGGGGTCCGCAACCATTCCCCGTAAGCCTTTTTTAGGCCAGGGCCCAGAGCGGACCCCATGGAAAATGCGCCACCCCCAACAACATCGAGATCAACATCAACCCTCTACAGCCCAGCAGACGCCTCATCACCCAGCGAAGAGGCAGAAGAAGCACCAATAACCATGGAGGTAGGTGGGTCTGGTTCCTCTCAGCATATGTGCAGTAGGGGCTCTGTGCTAACAGGGGGGAGATTGCACTTGTTTTTGGATGCATGGGAATCCATCACTAATGACAAGTATATACTCAGCAGCGTTCATGGCTACAAAATTGACTTTGTCCATAAAGATTTTCCACCAGTTCAGCATATACCCAAAAGGGTATTCACCCTCTCAGTCAAGGAAAAACAAGAGGGTCAAGCTGAACTGATGAGATTACAAGCTAAAGGTGTCATTGAAAGAACAAAACATGAACCTTTGGAATTTGTGTCTAATATTTTCACTAAAATCAAAAAAGATGGTGGACGACGCATCATCATTGACTTAACTACTTTGAACAAGTCTGTCAGGTATATACATTTCAAGATGGATACTTTTGAAACCGCCAGACTATTGGTTTCTAGGGGGTACTTTCTAGCAAGCATTGATTTAAAAGATGCCTACTACTCAGTACCCATACACAAGGACCATCGAAAATATTTAAAATTTATCTGGATGAAACAGCTATGGCAATATAAAGCCTTACCAAATGGGCTAACCTCTGCTCCAAGGTTGTTCACTAAAATCTTAAAACCTGCCTTGGCATTATTGAGGAAACAAAAGCATATAGTCATGGCGTATTTAGACGACATTTTAATAGTAGGGAAAACCTTGGAGACAGCTATTTTGGCAGTCGCAGACACCAAACGTTTGTTTGAAACTTTGGGGTTTGTCATACATCCAGAAAAAAACCAATCTTACACCGTCCACTGCCATGGACTATCTTGGATTTACGATAGATACTGTTCGCATGATTGTAACTCTGCCGAAGGGGAAAGCATCAGAATTGGCGCTATCATGCAACAAACTCATGAATAAACATCAGCCAACCATACGGGAAGTAGCTAGAGTTATTGGCAAAATGGTAGCAGCTTTCCCAGCTGTACAATTTGGGCCTTTGCACTATCAAAATTTGCAAAGAGCTAAAGTGCATGCACTAAAGCAAAACTCAGGTCACTTTGACCGAGCTATGAGTTTAACTGCTGAATCCATTCCAGAGTTACAATGGTGGGCGAGGAATGTAAGACTCAGCTCCAGTCCCATTATGATCACCAACCCAGTATTAACCATTCAAACGGATGCCAGTGCTTTGGGCTGGGGAGCAACTAACATGCAATCCAGCACAGGGGGCAGATGGAGTAAATTTGAATCATCTTGCCTACAGACACGGGGTATCAACTATTTAGAAATGTTGGGTGCGTTTTATGGGTTAAAAGCATATTCATGTAATACGCATCATGCACATGTCCGGTTGCAACTAGATAATACCACGGTGGTGGCTTATATCAATCACATGGGTGGTGTAAAGTCGATATCGTGTGACAATTTGGCCAACCTAATCTGGCAATGGTGTGTTGAAAGGCATATTTGGTTATCAGCAACTTACCTTCCAGGTAAGCAAAATACAGTGGCAGACACCAGGTCACGTAGATTTAATGATAACATCGAATGGATGTTAAATCCCAAAGTGTTTGCTGAAATTACAAAGCAATATGGCACACCAGATATCGATCTATTTGCATCCAGGCTGAATCACCAGGTACCAACGTATGTCGCTTGGGAACCAGACCCTGAGGCAGCAGCAGTTGATGCATTCTCGCTGCATTGGGGGAAAATGTTCTTTTATGCTTTTCCTCCCTTCTGCCTCATCAGTCGGGTATTACGCAAGATTCAATTGGATTCCGCTTCAGGAATCTTGATAATACCTGACTGGCCTACACAGCCATGGTTCCCAGTGGCTTTCGACATGGCTGTTGAAACACCGTTGGAATTCCCCAGCAGTCGACAGTTATTAATCCACCCAGTGTCAGGCATTAGTCACCCGTGCCATGACAGAGTCAATCTCCTGGCTTGCAGATTCTAAAAAGACCTCTACTGGGCCTGGGACTGTCTGAGGACGCCATCAACATGATGACCGCATCTCACCGGGAGTCCACCAGGAGACAATACCTGACCAATATAAGAAAATGGGAACGGTATTGCTCCAAAACAGGAACTACCTACACCACAGCTACAGCCACCAGTGTTGTGGAGTTTCTGCTTGGATTACATCGGGAAGGACTCGGCTACAGCGCCATTAATACAGCCAGGAGTGCGTTGTCAGCTTATTTGGTTCCAGCAGCAGGACAACTGACTTTGGGGTCCCATCCACTAGTGGTCAAAATCATGAGGGGCATTTTTAACACCAATCCCCCTAGGCCTAGGTACACTCAGATCTGGGATGTCAGCATAGTACTGACGTACCTTAGGGGATGGCCACCACCCAGGTCACTTACTCTGGAACAACTTACACTGAAATCAGTCATGCTCATGGCTCTAGTGTCAGCTCAAAGGGTACAGTCCCTCCACCTTCTGAGGCTGGACAGCATGACAGAGTCATTGGACTGTATCACATTTCACATTCAGGGGCTGGTCAAACAATCTAGACCAGGTACCACGCCTCCAGTTATGGAGTTCCGGGCATATTCACCTGACCCACGGTTGTGTGCCAAGACCCATCTCGCCAACTACATAGACACAACATATAACTTAAGAGGGAGAGAAAAAGCCTTATGGATAAGCCACAAGCAGCCTCATGGTCAGGTGACGAGCCAAACCATTTCAAGGTGGCTCAAGCAGGTGCTTAAGTCCGCGGGAATCGATACTAATGTGTACAAATCTCATTCCACCAGGGCTGCATCTACGTCGGCGGCTAGGCAAATGGATGTGCCTATGGACCATATTCTGGCCAGAGCAGGATGGTCCTCGGAAAGAACTTTCCAAAGGTTTTATAATAAGCCGCTGGCGGAGCCTGCTACATTTGCAGACAGAATTTTAGAGTCTGCAGATAATATTTAATTTAAGCCCGGGGGAGCTCTCTGTTTTTTGTTGTTATTAATAAACCTTTTTTGTTCACAAACAGGTTATTGTTGATTGTATAACATGCTTCCTCCCTCTAAGGTCTTCAGGCAGTGAGTGAAGCATGAGCTGGTACACGGTTCGGATTCACAGAGCTTTGAAGTCTTCACGTAGTCACTCACGTGACTCCGAAGTAAAATAGTAAGATTAAATGAGAACTTACCAGTTCGAAGTTTGATCTGTATTTTATGAGGAGTTACGATGAGGGATTACGTGCCCTCCGCTCCCACCCTCTATTATACAGATCAACTGGTAATTAAGTTCTTATTTTTTCTTTACTATATTTATTTCAATTGTTGTGTTTTTCTGTGAATCCACACCGCTGCTTTGAAGAAATGTCGCGCATGCGTGCTGGACGGGGTCTTCACGTAATCCCTCATCGTAACTCCTCATAAAATACAGATCAAACTTCGAACTGGTAAGTTCTCATTTAATGTTAGCCTATTTTATATCAATCACTCCTGGCAATCACTCCCCAGCTCTACCAAAAACATTTCCCTTTTCTTCTTTCCTTAACTTCTGTCCTGCACTTGGATCATTATTTGATCAAAAGCTCACACATTATCAATGCTTTTAAGTTTTGGTAGTATGTTATTGAAGTGAAATGTTAACTCTGTTCCTCTCTTCACAGGTGCTGTCTGATTTTCTGGTTTCATTTATAAAATGGGGGACATTTGATAAAATAAATGAATAGTGAAGATGGTTGTAAACGATTGCAGCAGGATCTGAATCAATTGGCCAGGTGGGCGGATGGAATTTAATACAGAGAAGTGTGAGATATTGCATTTTGGGACGTCCATCAGGGGCAGGACATACACAGTAAATGGTAGGCCCCTGGGTAGTGTTGTAGAGCATAGGGATCTAGGAGTACAAGTGCATGGTTCCATGAAGGTCGAGTCGCAGGTAGATAAGGTGGTCAAAAAGGTTTTTAGCACTTTGGCCTTCATCAGTCAGAGTATTGGGTAAAGAAGTTGGAGGTCATGTTGCAGTTGTATAAGACATTGGTGAGACTGTATTTAGAATATTGTGTTCAGTTCTGGGCAGCATGTCATAGGAAAGATATTGTCAAGCTTGAAAGGGTTCAGAAAAGATATACGAGGATGTTGCCAGGACTAGAGGGTGTGAGTTATTGGAAGTAATTGAGTAAGTTGGGTCTCTATTCCATGGAACGTAGGAGGATGAGGGGTGATCTTATAGAGGTGTACAAAATCAAGAGAGGAATAGATCTGTTAGATGCACAGTGTTTTACCCAGAGTAGAGAAATCGAAGACCAGAGGACATAGGTTCAAGGTGAAGGGGAAAAGATTTAATAGGAATCTGAGAGGTAACTTCTTCACACAGGGTGTATGGAACAAGCTGTCAGAGGAGGTAGTTAAGGCTGGGACTATCCCATTGTTTAAGAAACAGTTGGACAGGTACATGAATAGGAGAGGTTTGGAGGGTTATGGACCAAGCGCAGGCAAGTGGGACTAGGGTATCTGGGACATTGTTGGCCGGTGTGGGCGAATTGGGCCTTAGGGCCTATTCCACACTGTATTAATCTATGACTCTATCAGTTGTTTGGTCATTTTGCAGGTCCGACAACAATCTGTGTATTTTTGATTCTCTCATTCAGCAGCAAACTGTATGTCTATGCCAACAACAGGAGAGTCCATAGATGCACAGATGGTGAAAAAGAATTGGAGCATCTGTCAAGGATGTGCCACAAATGGTATCAAGATGTTGAGGTACACATTCAATGACACTTCAATGAACATTCTCAATATATTTGGGAACAGATTCCAGGAGCATGCTTCTTTTGTCTGCACCTTATGCTATTACAGCACAGGGTGGGTCTGCAATTAGTTAATGTTGCCCTCATTAGAGATCAGTAGTTGGCAAATAAAAATCACCCACCGGGAGAAAGAGCAAAAGCATTGGAATACTGTAGGTGGGAGACTTTTAATTAAAAATAAGTAGTAAAAGCAAGAATATGACAAATAGCCAATCATGCCTGTTCCGCCATTTAGTTTAATTTATTATTGTCTTGTGTACCGAGGTACAGTGAAAAGGTTTTTGTCGCATGCTATCCAGTTAGCGGAAAGACAATATATGACTATAGTTAAACCATCCACAATGTACAGATGCAAGATAAAGGGTATAACATTTCATGCAAGATAAAGTCCAATAAAATCCTATTAATGATAGCTCAAAGGATTACAATGAGGTAGATGGGAGTTCAGGGCCACTCTCCAGCTGGTGAGAGGACAGTTCAGTTGCCTCATAACAGCTGGAAATAAACTGTCCCTAAATCTAGTTAAGTGTTTCCAAACATCTGTACCTCTTGCCTGTGAAAGGGATATCTGATGATCTGGGCTACATGCACAACTCTGCAATTTCTTGCAGTCTTGGATAGAGCTGTTCCCAAACCAAGCTGTAACGCATCCCAATAAAATGCCTACTACAGTGCTTCTGTAGAGGTTGGTGAGGGTTGTTGGGGACATGCCGAACTTCCTAAGCCTTCTAAAGAGGTAGAGGCGTTGGTGTGTTTTCTTGGCCACTGCTTTGATATGACTAGGATAAATTGCTGGTGATATTTATTCCCAAGAACTTGAAACTTTCAACCATCTCTACTTCGGCGCCATCAATGTAAACTGGGGTATGTGTACCACTTTGTGTCCTGAAGTCGATCGCAGCCTCCTTTGTGTTGCTGACATTGATGGAGAGGTTGTTGTCTTGGCACCAGGTTATGAGGTTCTCAATTTCCTTCCTGTAATTGGTCTCATCATTATTTGATATCCGGCCCACCTCGGTGGTGTCGTCTGTGAATTTGTAAATTGAGTTGGATTTTTAATTGGCTGCACAGTCATGAGTGTATAAGGAATATAGAAGTGGGCTGAGAACGCCTCCTTGCAGGGCACCAGTGTTGAGGATTATCGCAGAGGATGATTTGTCACCTATCTTCACTTATTGTGGTCTGTTGGTCAGGAAGTCGAGGATCCAGTTGCAGGGATGAGTATCATTGTGTTCAGTGCGATCAAGGTTGATCTCTTATCTCAGCACCACTATCCTGCACTGGCCCAATATTCCTCGATTCCCTTCATATCCTAAAGTCTATTTATCTCTGCATTAAATATGTTCAGAATACTAATTATTCACCTACTTACAGGTGAAGAAAATTCTCATCTCTGTCCTGAATGGTTCCCTCCATCCTCTCCATCCTCCACGTTTCAGAATATGATCATTCAGCCTAAGAAGCATAATTCATACATCTACCCTGTCAAATTCTGAAAGAATTATACATGTTTCAATAACATGATGCCTTATTTTTCTAAATTCAAAAGAGTGTATGTCTAAACTCATATATGTAAAGCTGTCCACTCCTCCTAGCTCCCCCAATCCCAGGAATCATTCTCCATTTCTAAATTAAACTAAACTAAATTAATCTGGTAAATCTTTGTCACATTTTCTTTATCACAAATGCGTTTTTAGGCACAGGGATCAGACATAAACATGATTCCAGCTGTGGATTCTCAATGGTTCTTTATTATCGCATGTACAGAGATACGATTAAATTCTTTTTTTGCATACAGTTCAGTAAAGTATTACTATACCTAAGCACGATCCCTGATTAAATACGTAATGTATAGAAATAGTTCACTGGGACAGTATACAAGAGACGCCAGGTTTTGGTGCAATTTTCATGACCAATATAAAATTTCAATGAGATATATTTACTTTTCTACTTAAAAACCTTAATGATAAATAAATTACATATATACTGCTTGCATTCATAATTACTAGCCAAACCTATATACTAACTTCCAATAATTTAAGTATCCTCATTAAAATCATTGACTTAGATTGGGCCCCACCTTCGATTACTGATCACCATTTGATTCCCACTTTCTGTTAACCAATCCTCAGTCCGAGCCAGTACATACCATTTTATCCCTCACCATCTAATTTAATGATCTACTGTACGGCATCCCATTGAAGGCCATCAAAAGGCCAAATACACTCCTCCACTAGATCCCATTTTCTATTCTACCAGTTACATCAGAAAACTAACATTTTTCAACCAACTAAGAAAATTAACAAATTTGTCAAACATGATTTTCTTTTCATAAATCTATGTTGATACTGCCCTACATTAGTATTATTTTCTGTGTATCCTATTACCATTTCCTTAATAATAAATCCTTGCATTTTCCCTACTACTGATATTTAGCTTCCATCTGTAATACTTAATCATTTCTCACTATATTTTATTAAACAATGTTTTTACTTCTTCTATTTTCCAGTCTGAAACCCATTCCTATAACCATGGGGAATGTTGAACAACAAGCATCTCTGTTCAGCCATCTGTCAATCGATCCTTCCCCACCCCCCCCCCCCCCCCCCCCCCGCAACAATGTCTACAACAACCTACCTCCTAGTCGATGTCAAGCTACGGCAAGCTACCGACAACCGACAACCATTAGGACGTCCACCTATGACCACACCTACGACAATCTACGTCCACCCACGACAAGCTACAACAAGGAAAGACAATTCAGTCGCTGGTACCTGTCACCGGTTGACGTAGGTTGACGTAGGTAGTCACCAATGGAATTCATCAAAGTCAGCACCAGCAACAACCTACGTCAACCTGGCGTCAACCTACGTCATCCTGGCAACAACCTACGACAGCACCTACATCAGGCTACGCTCATGGGCGTGAAGCCAACTGTCGCCGTAAAGTTTTTAACATTTCAAAATCTAGCGGCGACCAGAAAAACGCTACGATTCTTTGAGACTATACAGGCGACACCCCTGCGACCATGTGGCAACAGCCTAGTCGCCTGCAGTCGCCTAAAAAATCGCCTAAGTGGGACAGGGGCATTAAGTACAATTACAACATGGAAAGGACATTTGGAAAAGTACTTGGTTAAAAAAGGTTCGAAGGGTTGTGGGCTAAACAGTGACAAGAGGGACTTGCTTAGGTTGGTAGCTTGGCGGCATGGATGATTTGGGCTGAAATATGTTAGCATTTATTTGCTGTATAACTATGACAAACATAATTCTCTGAGTATGCGTCTCAAATTAGCTTTGGCTACTCATTTCTTTCTTAGATAACTATAGAAGGGTTTATAATCTAATTATAATTTTTTGGTGTTTGACCACAGTACAAGTCTGGAAAGGGTACAGAGAAGATTAACGAGGACGGTGCCAGGACTAGAGGGTCTGAGTTATAGGGAGAGGTTGAGTAGGCTGAGGTTCTATTCTTTGGAGAGCAGGAGGATGAGGGGTGATCTGAGGTGTAAAAAATCATGATCAGGAACAGAGTCTCTTGCCCAGAGTAGGTGAATGAAGGACCAGAGGTCACAGGTTTAAGGTGAAGGGGAAAAGATTTAATAGGAATCCGAGGGGTAACTTTTTCACACAAAAAATATTGGGTGTATGGAACAAGCTGCCAGAGGAGGTAGTTGAGGCTGGGACTATCCCAGCATTAAAGAAACAGTTAGACAGGTACATTGATCGGAAAGGTTTGGAGGGATATGTGCCAAAAGCGGGCTGGTGGGACCAGTGTAGCTGGGACATGCTAGCCGGTGTGGGCAAGTTGGGCTAAAGGGCCTGCTTCCATGCTGTGTCACTCTATGACTCTAAGTCATTTACTTTCACCTAATACCATCATTAACTTATTCGCCATGTTTAGACCTATTCTCCTGTTATGTTTTTAAACCTTAGATTTGTCGTAAATTATTTAATTTTTTTTAAATGAGTTTAGTTTAGTTTATTGTCATGTGTACCGATGTACAGTGAAAAACTTTTGTTGTGTGCGAATCAGTTAGCAGAATAACAACACATGACTACAACTGAGGCATCCACAGTGCACAGATGCATGATAAAGGGAATAACGTGAATAACGTTCAGTGCAAGTTAACGTCTAGTGAAGTCCAATCAAAGATAGTCCGAGGGTCTCCAAAGAGGTGGATTGTAACTCAGCACTGCTCTCTACTTGTTGGTAAGATAGTTCAGTTGCCTGATAACAGCTCAGAAGAAACTGTCCCTGCATCTGGAGGTGCGCTCTTTCACACATCTATACCTTTTGCCTGATGGGAGAGGGGAGAAGTGGTGGCCTTGCCAAGGTATAAATGGAGTCGATGGAATGGAGGTTGGTTTGTCTGATGGTCTGGGCTAGTCCTTACATGTTAGCATTTGCTTGTTTACTGTCATGTCTCATTTACGAATGAACCATAGTTATCTAACATTGATACCTTGTTGAGAGTTAAGATCCTCGTTTTGCATGAACAAAATATTTTTTGAAATGAAATACGATCATTCATCACTGAGGCCCCTGGAATTTCTAGATAATTAAATAATCCTTTCTCATTGCACAATGATAGATAACATAGCCTTTTCATTTGTAGGATCTAGAAAACCATCTAAAAACAACTTCATGATCATCCACTAATACTGGCTTGCTACCCCATTTGGAGTTTAAAGTATACTCTGGTTATTGTTTTCTTCTTGTCACATGGGCCTCTAATTTTTTTGGTTTATAATTTCTTGGTTTATATTCTGCCTTATATTAACACTACTGTTTTGGAGCCTATATACATCTCCATTAGAGCTTACTACCGTTTACTATTTTGTAATTCCTCTCAAATCTATGTTGCTTTTTGATTTCCAAAACTGAAATCCTATCTCTCTACAGCCTTTATATTCACCCTACACTATTACCCTACTTTATCATTTTTCCCAATCTTTTCTAAAGATTATGTTTCCTGGATTATTTAAACACCACCTTTGGTCAATTAAATTGTATTGATTTTCTTGCCTTTGTGTCTAAAATGTGTCATTACTGCAGTTGTTGTGACTGGATAATACTGGATAAAAATATTACCAATGATTAAATCAGGTCTCGAAATCCTATGAAATGGGCAGCTACCGGAATTCAAAGGGATCTGTAACGAAGGGCTGACTGACTTTCTGGGCAGTACGTTATTTGGAATCAGTATAGGGGTGGACAAAGAGGAAAGGAAAAAGAATGCTGGATTTTACTTCAGAGTCATGTGAGTGACTACGTGAAGAGCCCCGTACAGCTACACGTGCGTCATTACGTCAGACGCTTTCGTGCTGGCGACCGGTGGAGGAGCTCCGCTCCTCCAACGGTAAGTCTAAACTTCAGGTAAGTGCTATTCCTTACCTGTTGTAGGTCTCCTGCAGGAACCTCAGAGGTTTTTGCGGGATGTTCGCGACGGCCGACGAGAGGAACCAGATTAGGGCTTTGGGGAAACACTGGTCCGACCGCAGTGACTCCAGATGATGGGTTCCTGGGGAGGGGAAACCCAAGAATATGCGGTTCCAGACCGCAGTAGTCCCCAGGATATGGGGTTAAACTGACCTGAACTGTCAGCCTGTGTTCCCAGGGAGGGGAAATAAAAGAATATGCGGTTTCCAGACGGCAGTAGTCCCCATGAGATGGGGTTAAAAGTCACCTAAACAGTTACGCTGGGTTCCCCGGGACGGGGAAATCCAAGCATATGTGGTTTTTCATACCACAGTAATCCCCAGGATATGGGGTTAAACTGACCTGAACGGTCAGCCCGGGTGCCGGGAGGGTTACCGCGGGTATATATATATATATTTATATGGATTCCCGGGGAGGGGTAATCCAGCTATGCGGTTCCCAACCCGCAGTCATCCCCAGAATATGGGGACAACTGACAAAAATGGTCAGTCCGACAAAGAAAGATGTTGGGAGGGTTCCCCTCCGGGAATGTGAATCTGGAGACTCCTACAGCAGGAGTTGGGTCACCGCGGGTTAATGTGAGAGCCCGCGCCAGCAGTAAAGTTTATGACAGTGTCAACCTATTGGAGAGGCTGTGTCAGCAGCACCTTTACGTAGGGCTGCTTCATGGGGATGCCAAGTTATGGCAGTGCCAGCCTATTGGAGAGGCTGTGCCAGCAGCACCTTTGTTCAGGACTGCTCCAGGGGATGCCAAGTTATGGCAGGCTAGCCTATTGGAGAGGCTGTGCCAGCAGCACCTTTTCTCAGGGCTGCTTCATGAGAACGCCAGATCTATGGCAAATACTGCCCTATGGGAAAGGCCGCGCCAGCAGCACCTTTGCTCAGGCTGCTTCATGGGCACCAGCAGTACCTTGTTCATGGCAATAGGCTGCTTAGTAGGGTATTCCATTTACAGTGATCATGGGGGATGAGGAGGTATTGCTAGGATAAGGCAATATAACAGAACGATGACAAAAAAACATTCAAAGAGGACTATTCATAGTTCAAAAACACTGGTTATGTATGTGCTAAAATCCACTGTTTAAGTCTCAAACTATTTTGAGAAATTGGGCTCCTTTATCCAGTTAGATTAAGTTGCTATCAAATAGACTTGTAGGACATTGGGATTTACCTTTAGCTATTCAATTGGCCGTTGATGCCAGCCTGGGCAACAGATTGCAGTCAATAGACTCCTGTAACAGGTTTGTTGTTATAAAACATCCTTCTAGTCGTTAGACTAATTGGCAATAGTATAGATGGGATTCAGCTGTGCAAGTAGGAGAACTGTTATCCTGTTAAATGGTAAACTATAAAGTGCCATGTAGGTCATTGTTAACACAACTTGTTATCACCAGCTGAAGTTAATAAAGTCACAAGGGTGGACAAACAGTATTCATTACTGCTCCAGTAGTCGTTAGGTAAATATTTCATTATTGCAAAATGGTGCTAATGGCCCTAAATGGGAAATTGCGACAGCAGCAGGCCTGCTTAATGTCTCCCTCATGTAGGAGGAGAGCATGCTGCGTCAGTATTAGTCTGACGTCGGGTCCATGGCAAAGTTGGCGTATTCCTGAAGCCGCGCCAGCAGCACCTTGTAACAGGGCTGCTTAATGTCTCCCTCATGTAAGAGGAGAGCATGCAGGATCAGTATAGTCTAACGCCGAGTCTGAGGGTATAGCTGTAGAGCATGCCCAAGGGATGCAGGGTATGCGCCAGAGGTCTATGCCTGGCAGCAAGGTTGCCATCCCAACACATATGCAGTGAACACCGCTATCAGGGGAACATTAGAGCTGGCCGCCGAATCTTCTATTCAGGTAAGACCTTTCCATAGGCGAAACCCGGAGGATGAAGCTCAAGCTATTGGAACAAGTAAGGTTTCATAGTTTCGGCGACAACGCACCCCACGTCTTCATCGGCAGTAAGCGGTTCACTGAAGCTGGTGGCAGCATGAAAGCTGGCCAGAGGTTCCACGCACTCTACCTGTGCTACTCTACAATTAAGGGACCGCTTACAACTTGGTAGATGTACACTTAGTTATACAATACAAATAATTGAGACATTATCATCTACTTTGAGGGGTCTAACCATGTAAAAATGGACAATATTAGCATTTCAAGCAGGTTAGAATTGGGCAGACTCGGTATAAGGGCCAAGATTGTCTTGCAAGACTAGCTCGGAAATCGGGGCACAGTTGCCGTTTACGGCAGACATGAAATTGTGAATATCATCTCGAGTTTGGAAGTGGAGCAGATTTGCATGACTTACCAATTCTTCTTTTATTGGTATCAACTATCTATAGACCCTACGGGCATTGTATAGGTTAAAAAGTGATTGAGCAAATATGCATATCTGCATGCTCAGCTTCATGTTGATACATTATGATGATGGCATATGTTAGTCACGTGGGTGCAATCAGTTAAATACCCCTGGAATGGTTACATAATCTCGTTTCTCACAGGAGAATCATCAAGTATAGGTCAATGGCAACACAGAATTGGTGTTGAATCATGTATTATGAAACTCTGGTTAAATGGAACACCAAATATAGGTATGTTGTTTTACATGCTTATTCACTGGTTGAAAAATATGTGGCATAACAGTGGCGAAAGATACATTCTCGCTACAAGGAGAAGGAAGGTCTTTTATGGCTCCCTCCATTTTGCTTCATCAATCGAGGCTTCAAATAATTTCATTAAGAGGCCGCTTTAGGTTCCTATTGTGTGATTGTCTTATGCAAATTAATTCCGATTTGTCGGGAATAATAATATAACCTTATATGGTTATTTTAAACGTAACTTTGCTGGTTCAACCTGAGGCTTGGGAAATCAGCCGTTACATGATAAACTCAAATTATGTTTTGCAGATTTAATAAACTGCCCTAAGGCTTGGGTTGTTACATCTATCCTTCTATGTGTTCAAAATGCTTGGATAGCACCAAAAAGCAGGACTTTTCTTTTCCAGAAGATGAAAGAACATGTTTTATGCTCATGTTACATTGAAAATGGTATAAATTTCTAACGTTTGGAGGTCATGTTAAATGATCTTTTTTTAATTATTGAGTTGTACGGCCATTAACTGTGTCAATGTGTTTTCGCATTGAGTTGGCTGTAGCAAACAAGACCTGTTCAGTCGGGTTCACACCGGATATCAAGTTGCAAGGATATCTTCAACACAAGGTCTCCAAGGACGAGTACAATGCCGTATGCTATGTTGACATTTGTGAACACTATTTCACCAGGAGACGCCAGCATCCTTAAATTTGGCTGGAGTTCATTAGGTAGTTATCCTTCTGGTGCTGGTTTAGTGCAGCAGGTTCAGTCGCTACAGACGCGACGGTACAGGATGATTACATCTGTAAATAATAATATATAATATTTTATGTTATAAATACTTGAGCAGACCAGAAGGGGGTCAGGTCTCAAAATAGTCACAGGCATGCAAGGGGACCTTTGGTAATGTAAGCACACATATATACAACAATATGTCAAGGTCACCAAGAGCCTTCGAGGTTCTGAACTAGTAATGTTGTTAGTCACAAAAAAAACTTGGAAGAGCGTATTGTTCAGGCCACTCCAGATGATAAAACGGAGTTTGTGTTATGTAGGAATGGATTCTGATTCCAGATTTCATTCCACCAGGGCTGCTACAACATCAGCAGCAAGGGTATTTATGTTCTGCTGGGTCACATCGTTACGGCTGCAGCATGGTCCAACGAACGAATCTCCATACATTTATAATAACCCATTGCTGAACCAGGGGTATTTGTTAACTCTATTTATGTTCTGGTTATACTTTCCATCTGGGTGAGAGATGGAAATATTATTACTTCATTTAAACAGCATCAGCATGTTTTAAATCTATGTCATGACTATGCATTATGAATGTTTTCCCATCATTTGTCAATGAAGCAGCTGTGGTTGTGTATACTCGTTTCACACAGCATGAAATCACAGAGCTTTGAAATCTTTACGTAGTCACTCGCGTGACTCCGAAGTAAAATAGTAAGATTAAATGAGAACTTACCAGTTTGAAGTTTGATCTTTATTTTATGAGGAGTTACGATGAGGGATTACATGCCCTCTGCTCCAAACCCTCATAAATATCATCTGGTAGTTCTAGTCTTTTGTTTCTTACTATTATACTTCAGTCACTATTACCTGTGATTTCACACCGCTGCTTTGAAGATTGACGCACGTGCAGCAGTACAGGGTTCTTCATGTCATCCCTCATCGTAACGCCTCATAAAATAAAGATCAAACTTCAATCTGGTAAGTTCTCATTTAATCTTACTATTTTACTTCGGAGTCACGCGATTTGACTTGTTCCTAGCATTCGGGTTGCATTACATTTGATTGAATGACATTGAAGGTAAAAATAAAAAGGCAATTGCTGAAAACTGAAGAATTATTCTTTAAAAATCCTATTGAACCATGATAAACTTTTTTTTTTTTAATTGTGAGTGCTCAATATATAAACAAGAGTTAGTGGAACAAGAAGATATTTTGTGTTTATTAACTGAACACTAATCAAAAGATCTTCTGCACTTTTGTGGGAGAAAGTATACGCTTTATTACACCAAAATTACTACAAAGCTATGTGTTTAAACCAAAGACAGACACAAAATGCTGGAGTAACTCAGCGGGACAGGCAGCATCTCTAGAGAGAAGGAATGGGAAAGTCACCCATTCCTTCTTTCCAGACATGCTGCCTGTCCCTCTGAGTTACTCCAGCACTTTGTGTCTATCTACGGTATAAAATGTTGTTCCCTTTGTACAAAATCATTGACGTGTACTTGTAATGTACTCATTGAGAGGTTCTCGCTGCAGAGGTGCCAATTTGGAAAGGAAAACTGTTGTCTATGGCATCTCTCACGCAAATGTTTTACCTTCACTATACCGATACTGCCCTGGGATACACCAACACACTCCACCTACAAGTACACAATCAGAAGGAGGTGAAAAAGAGAGGGAAAACTTTGCATAATTTGGAAAAGGAGCATTTTAATCTTCATAAAAGTGACACTTGTTCAATGCAGTCCATTAAAATGGTCAATGAAATTTAAGAATGTATTCAATTTTGGGAATCCAGGCATATTGCGCATCCCTAATTTCCTTTGTAAGGAGTTGGTGAATTGCCTTCTTGTACTGCTGGTTAAAGGAATCCTATTTACACCGACCAGTTCTGCTGCTCCTCGTCCTTATCCATCAAAGGGGACATCCGGATGGGATGCCATAACTGTTTGTCAGGTTGAAAGTCTGTTAGTGAGAAGCAAGGTTATAAATCTGCAGAAGAATGCAAAGATACAAGGGTACCCTTGCAAATAAGAATTATTTGAGGAACATGACAAAGATGCCCATTGGCAACAAAGCCTGACACCCCAGTGTTACCCGAAAATCCATGTGCAGTGCAGGCATAGAGGGTCAGTCATGGTCATTATCTCTTGGACATTGGTCCATATCACATTACAGAGAAGACACCATTTGAAAGTGGGAAGAGCAATAGACTTTAAACTAGAGAAACGGCATGGAACCAGGACCTTTGGCTCATCGAGTCCACGCAGACCAGCACTAGCACCATCCTGTACTCTTGGGACGATTTACAATTTTTACCGAAGCCTATTAACCTACAAACCTGTACATCTTTGGAGAGTGGGAGGAAACCGGAGCACCCGGAGAAAACCCACATGGTCACATGGAAAAGGTACAAACCATGCAGTCAGCACGCATGGTCAGGATCAAACCTGGGTCTCTGCCGCTGTAAGGCAGCAACTCTACCGCTTGTGTCACTGTGCCGCCCTATGCTGCAGCATCAGATGAGGAAGCAAGCAAGCCTCCAGGCAAGTCGAAATATAATGAGCAGCAGGTGCCACTTCTCCACTGTTGAGTTCAGAATTCAGGCTAGTTTGTACTGGCCACAGTATATACAACCCACAGCAGGACTGAACAGCAGTGGTATAGTATCCATCAAGATCAGTGAAATAACTTTGGCATTGACAGTGCTTTGTCACCCTGCAGCACAGGAAGCAATGACTTCATTAAGGCGGATCTGCCTCCACTGTTGCGACTGGAACTGCTCCATTCATACAGCTGGGCTCTCTCCAGCAATAGTGCTGGAATAACAATCGGGTATATTGGCTGAAAGCTTGTCAACGTTTGACAAGTTAGTACATGCCAGCTAATACTAAGCCTGCTGCCTACACATTTGAATCTGCTTGCCAGTATTAAATGAAGCAAATTAATTCATTCATATTTTGATCTATGATTATAAATGCAAATGATGAATAAAAGCTACAACAATTGTAACTTTGTATTGTAACTGTGGTAAATATGTGTAAATCATTAAACTTTAATCAGAATTAACATCAGGTGTAGTAGTGGACTGTTGCCACTGACCCATGATCACAATGAATGCAGGTGCAGGGTCGAAGGGTCGAATGGCCTCCGCCTGCACCTATTTTCTATGTTTCTATGACCCCCCACAGGTGGATCCCATACAGCTCGTGGGAGCCTTAAAGCAAACTAACTGGTAGTTAAGTTGGAAATGAAACCAACTTGTACTGCCTATTCATTATTTATGATTACTGCATGCAGACAATCCTAATTGCACAATTCATTTGCTTATTACCTTAATGTGGGACCCACTTTCATTCATGCCTAGTAACAATTAAAGCCAGCCTGTACTGGTTAAAGCCATCCTGGACTTATTAAAACAGGCATGTGCCTATTAAAAGTCAGTGGATAATAGCAGGTGATCTACAAATCAATCTGACCTGAGAGGCATTAAAAAAAAAATTGCATGATGCAAGAAAGAATGGGGTTCATGGTCTAGATGTGTGGCACAATAAGTGGCGGTAAAGGAAGTGCAAACAGACCCTCCAGATGGAGAAGCAAAGGATGACTGAGAACCCAGTACTGCCAGTATTTAATCACCTCTTTGCCTAAAATGCATCCTCAAGTGGTATATTCTACCAGCCTCAGTTTGCTCATTTCTCCACACTCGATCATTCACTATCAGCATTCACAGTTGTCATACTTGTGCTCTGATACGTGGATAGGACAAGTTTGGAGGAATATGGACCAAAAGCAAGCAGGTGAGACATGTTGGCCGGTGTGGGCAAGTTATTCACAGAGTTAGCACTGCTGCAAAGAGACTAAGATAAATATTGAGACTTCTGAAAAGTTCTTCTTCAGGAAGCATGGCCTTCCCTCCGCCACTGTTGGTGGAACCCATATACGCATTGTCTCAATTTCCTGCACATCTGCTCTCTCCTCCCCTCTCCCCATACAAATGAAATAGCGTACCCGTGATCCTCACCTTTCACCCCACCAGCCTGCTCATCCAGAAAGGTTTGTTTATTATTGTCACATGTACTGAGGTACACTGAAAAGCTTGTTTAGCATGCTATCCAATCAGATCAAATAATACTCCACACACACACACACACAATAGAAACATAGAAATTAGGTGCAGGAGCAGGCCATTCAGCCCTTCGAGCCTGCACCGCCATTCAATATGATCATGGCTGATCATCCAACTCAGTATCCTGTACCTGCCTTCTCTCCATACCCCCTGATCCCTACAGCTACAAGGGCCACATCCAACTCCCTCTTAAATATGGCCAACGAACTGGCCTCAAGTCAAACTCAGTGCAATTTGAAGCAGATATGATAGTGGGATTTAATAGGTTTTTAGATAGGCACATGAATGTGCAGAGAATAGATGGAAATATATCATGTACAGACAGAGGAGATCAGTTTAACTAAGAATCACATACAGCACAAACATTGTGGACCGAAGGGCCTATTCCTGTGCTGTGCTATTCTATGTTCTATATGCAATAAGTAGAGAAAATAGGAAAATAGAGTGCAGACTAAAGTTCTCAGCGTTGTAGTGCATCAGTACCATTGACAAAGTCCAATGTCCGCTATGGGGTAGTGGTGAATCGGGCAATACCCTGACTTATGGAAGGACCATTCAGAAGCCTAACAACAGAGGGGATGAAGCTGTTCTTGAGTCTGATTGCGCACATTTGCAGGTTTCTGTACCTGACAGGAGAAGGAATCAGTAGGGTGGGACAAGTCTTTGATTATGTGGGTTGCTTTTCTGAGGCAGCGTGAAGTGTGGATGAAGTCAACGGTGGGGAAAAAAAGACAAAGTGCTGGAGCAACTCAGTAGGTCAGGCAGAGTCTCTGGAGAACATGGATTGGCAATGTCTCAGGTCAGGACTCTTCTCCTATGTTGAAACCTATGTGGGCAAGTTGGGCCGAAGGGCCTGTTTCCACACTGTCTCACTCTATGACTCTGTGTGATGGACCGGGCTACATCCAGAACTCCCCATAATTTCTTGCGGTCTTTGGCAGAGCTGTTGCCAAACCATGCTGCAACCTGACAGCATGCTTTCCGTGCTACATCTGTAGAATTTGTTAGTCATTGGGGATGTGCCATATTTCCCCAGTCTCCTGAGTAAGTAGAGGTATTTATGTACCTTCTTGGATGTTGCTTCAATTGTTTTGGTCCACAACAGATCGCTATGACCTGCATCAGCTTACCTCCTGGGGGTACCCGTTATGCACTCCCAAGGTCTGCAGCTGGTGTGAAACCTGAGCAGGTGACAGAGGCCTAACATCACCCATCTACTCATTTCCCATTTCCTTCTCATGTCTGTGTTAGATAGTGAAAGCATACTCTTTTATTTCCCCTTTCCACTAACTCTAACCTTGCCTTTTGCACCTTTCAGATAGTCAAGGCAGACAAATTGTGACAAAGGCCAAAGAGAGAATTGACATGAATAACATTCCCAGCTAACATCTCAGGTTTGGACACTAAGTTCAAATTTAGTTTAGAGGTAGGACTTTCGCACAATGAGTCAGCAACATGATAGGTTTCTACTCGTGGTGGGGAGAAATAATATTGTAGGCGTTGTCTCCTGAAATGGATGTCCCCCACAAGTTCAGCTGCAGATGTGCAAAGTGAATCCTGCCTTGCCAACGGATTGCATACAATGTCAAGGAACATAATGGAGTCCAACACCAACCTTGCAGAGGGCCTTGAACAGAGCTTGGAGCCCAATGTCTCCAGTGCAGAACTGGTGAGCAGTTCCAATGCCATACATACAAATTCAACCATGAGGCAATGTATGATGGCTGATGTCTCTGCATCTCAAGAAGGAGTCATACCTACGGCATCTCAAGAAGGAGTCATACAAAGCCTAGTGCAGCGGTGCCAACTCAAGCTCCTATCACGCAAAAGGGTATCATTACAATTCACTCTCTGTACACCAACAGATTTTTCGGCTCTGCCCTCAATGAGTGACAGTGACTGTGAACAACAGGAACCTGCTACCTTCACCCAGGGCAACAATGACGATCCTTCACCCTCCAATATTGTCCCTTACACATGGAGTTGACATCAGAGCTAACGTTGAGTAATCTGAGTTTGGAGTGAGTAGCTCGACAATTTTTCTTCATTAAAAATCAACAGCATTCCAAGTAGTACTATAGCCTTTGCTGTAGGAAAATGAGGAAGGTCAAAGATACATGGAAGACCTTCGATCCATTGGCCAACTATTAATCCACTGACCAGGAATTCAAATCCCACCATAGCAGCACGGAAAGTAATTCATGTTATTAAAACGAATCCACATCATACAAGCCGTCAGGTCACCATCAGACCAACATATTCCTTCCAACTCGCACATATTCACACCTTGGGAAAGCATAGGAAATAATTCTTGCATGGCGCACAATTTCAAGGTATAATCTGCCAGGTATACCAGCCCAAAATATGATGGAATCATGAATTGATTGGGAACGTATGTGGCAAAGCAATAACAGCTTTAATGTTCCAACCACGATTGCCTAAATCCCAAACCAAGCCTCTAGCTGGCTACCCCTTCCCTCCATGCTCTCCCCACATATAAAATTATCAATGGAGCTTTTACTCCTTGTTCCTCCTTTGGACGCTGCCCTGGTGCCTGCTGAATCATCGTCAGCATTTCCCTCAGGCATATGATTCATCAAGTTTCAGTTGCACTCAAACTTGGGCTGCACAGTGACGCAGTGGTAGAGTTGCTGCCTTATTGCGCCAGAGACCCGGGTTCGATCTTGACTATGGCTGCTCTCTGTATGGAGTTTGTACATTCTCCCTGTGACCACATGGGTTTTCTCCGGATGCTCCAGTTTCCTCCCACACTACAAAGATGTACAGGTTTGTAGGTTTGAGAAAGAACTACAGATGATGGAAAAATTGAAGGTAGACAAAAATACTGGAGAAACTCAACGGGTGAGGCAGCATCTATGGAGCGAAGGAATAGGTGACGTTTCGGGTCGAGATCCTTCTTCAGGCTTTGAAAAAAATGTAAATGGTCCCTAGGATAGTGTCGGCGATAGTACTATAGCCTTTGCTGTAGGAAAATGAGGAAGGTCAAAGATACATGGAAGACCTTCGATCCATTGGCCAACTATTAATCCACTGACCAGGAATTCAAATCCCACCATAGCAGCACGGAAAGTAATTCATGTTATTAAACCCCACATCGACGACTGCTTTCGTGTCACCTCCTGCACCCGCACACAACTGACTAACTTCATTAATTTCACCACCAACTTCCATCCGGCACTCAAATACACTTGGACCATTTCCGACACTTCCCTACCATTCCTTGACCTCACCATCTCTATTGCAGGTGATACGCTCCTGACCGACATCCACTACAAACCCACTGACTCCCACAGCTACCTGGACTACTCTTCCTCCCACCCTGCTTCCTGTAAGGACTCCATCCCCTATTCCCAATTCCTCCGTCTACGCCGCATCTGCTCCCAGGATGAGGTGTTCCACACCAGGTCATCACAAATGGCCTCATTCTTCAGAGAACGGGGATTCCCCTCCCCCACTATTGATGAGGCTCGCACCAGGGTCTCCTCCATACCCCGCAACACTGCCCTCGCTCCCCATTCCCCCACTCGCAAACAGGGCAGAGTCCCCTGGTCCTCACCTTTCACCCCACCAGCCGGCAAATACAACATATAGTCCTCCGCCAGTTTCGCCACCTCCAACGCGACCCCTCCACCCGCCACATCTTCCCATCTCCCCCCCTGTCTGCCTTCCGCAAAGACCGCTCCCTCCGCAACTCCCTTGTCAATTCTTCCCTCCCCTCCCACTCTACCCCTTCCCCGGGCACTTTCCCTTGCAACCGCAAGAAATGCAACACTTGTCCCTTCACCTCCCCCCTCCACTCCTTTCAGGGACCCAAGCAGTCCTTCCAGGTCCGACAGAGGTTCACCTGCACCTCCTCCAGCCTCATCTACTGCATCCGCTGCTCCAGATGCCAGATGATCTATATCGGTGAGACCAAGCGGAGGCTTGGCGATCGCTTCGCCGAACACCTCCGCTCGGTCCGCAATAACCAACCCGACCTCCGGTGGCTCAGCACTTCAACTCCCCCTCCCATTCCACATCCGACCTCTCGGTCCTGGGCCTTCTCCACGGCCAGAGTGAGCAACACCGCAAGCTGGAGGAACAGCACCTCATATTCCGCTTGGGGAGTCTGCATCCTTTGGGCTTGAATATTGAATTTTCTCAATTCTGTTAACCCTTGCTGTCTCCTCCCCTTCCCACCTCTCCCTCAGCCCTCGGGCCCTGGCATTCCCTCTATCTCTACCTCCCTCCCCCACCCCAGTCGCACCAGCTTCTCATTTTCACACCACAAACAGCTTACAATGGCTTGTTCCCTTTATCACCGATACTTTTTTGCATATCTTTCACTCATTGTTCCTTATCTCTCCACATCACCGTCTATATCTCTCGTTTCCCTGATCCCTGACCAGTCTGAAGAAGGGTCTCGACCCGAAACGTCGCCTATCTCCTTCGCTCCTTAGATGCTGCTGCACCCGCTGAGTTTCTCCAGCTTTTTGTGTAACCCTAGGATAGTGTAGTGTGCGGGGTGATCACTGGTTGGCACGATTTGGTGGGTCGAAGGGCCTGTTTCCTCACTGTATCTCTCATGGGCCTGTACCACTTATGCAACATTTTCGGTGACTGCCGGCACCCGTCATAGGTCATTGCAGGTTGCCATAAATTTTCACCATGTTGAAAATTCAGCGGCGACCAGAAAGACACTACGACTCTTTGGGCGACTGAGGTCACTGAGTAGTCACTCACGACCATACAGGCGACACCCTGGCGACGTGTCGTGGGGTGAAGTCTGTACGGTTGTGAGTAGTCTCCCAAATAGTCCTAGTGTCTTTCTGGTTGCCGCTGAATTTTCAACATGTTGACAATTTATGGCGACCTGCAGCGACCTATGACGGGTGCCGGCAGTCACCGAAAAAGCCGTTGAACATTGGTTGAAAATGTTGAAAATTTTCGGTAACCTGCTGCAACTATGATGGGTGCTGGCAAGTCACGGAAAAAGTTGCGTAAGTGGGATAGGCTCTTAAAGTCTAAAGCATGGTGTGCATACTTCCCATCCACAGTGGTGAAAAGGAGTGGTTCAGCATATCCTTCTGCAAAAACAGAAATATAAAGAGGAAAATCCAACTCCTTATATAATTCTAGAGCAACCCAGGTGATTCTGAAGTCTCAATAGCTGCAGTCCGCTTGAGTTACTACAGCACTTTGTATTTGTTTAAGATTCCAGCACCTGCAGTTCCAGCTGTCAAAGGTGTTTTTTCTGCTCTATCCAGCAGATGCCATCTAGAGGCCAAAGTCTCAACCTGCAGAACTACCTCACTCATTCAAAATCAGATACTGATTGTGACTAAGACTGTGGAGACTAAATCAGACTGTGGCTAAGAAGTGATGTAAAAGAAACGTTAGTGGCTGTTCATTTAGGAAATCGTCTTCTGATTATAGATTCGGCCTCACCAGCTAACTGAGGGCTTTTGGAATTCTAAAATAATATTTATCATATCACTGATGGCTTTTCCAAATGACAGTGTGATAAAATTAACTCAAATAGAAAAACTTACCATAATAATATAGAAATATCTTTAGAAATGTGCTTAAACAAATTCTGTTTAAGGAAACCAACAATACAAATGAGAAGCAACGCAGTGTCACAAAATCACAGAACAGCTAAGGGAAAGATGAAATAATCCTATTAATTATGTTGTCCTGAACCCTTCAAAGGGCAAAGTTCAGCAAGATGACAAATAATCATTTAAAATTGACCATGGGAGATGGGTGGGATCGAGGGAATACATTAAATAATAATAGAATATTGACTGGCCTTGAGGGGGATACGACAAATATTGCCTGAAGTAGATTCATATTGCCTGAGTTGAAGACGAGGGCAATATGGATCTAGTGAGGGCAATATGTCGTATCTCCCGAAAGAGGACAGTCAATATTGTTATTATTACCCATTATCAGACATCTAGAGGAAAATTTGAACATCTCAGCTCGGCGGACTTCCACGTAAAATTTAACCAAAATGGACGCGGCAGTCTTCCTGTCTGCCGTTTGAATATTCTAAATTTCCCACGCAGCGTCACGTTGCCGTCACGTTGCCAAGTTCCCGGATGTGAGACCAGGGGAATATAAGACTATATTCCCCGCTGTTTTAACAGGTAAAGTCCATAGGCGTTCGCAAGAAAGGGGAATATAAGAAAATATTCCCCTGTTACCCCTGCTGGCAGTAAAAACGAAGGGAATACAATTTTGTAACAGCATACCTCAGATGTGTGATATGGGTAATAATAGATTTTAATTAAGTAATTGAAAAGTGAAAATTGCAAATTTAAATTTGTGACACTTGATCAAGTTATGGCAAATACTGAAATAACAAAAATGGTTATGATACATATATAAACTCAAAATGGAAAGGAGATAAACATTTATCAGCATGAACATGTGACTGATATGCCTTATCTGTTATAACAGAAGGCTTTATAAATATGTACAAAATATGACAGTGGTGAGAAAAATCTGACATTACAAGTTAATATTTCATATTTCTACATGATATACAGTATTATGAGGTCATTTCAGCCCATTGAGTCTATGCCAGACCACAGAGCAAACCTACCAGAACAGAATGTCAGAATATAGAACGGAACAGTACAGCACAGGAATAGGCCCTTCAGACCACAATGTCCATGCCGAACATGATGCCAGGTTAAATTAATTTCCTCTGCCTGCACGTGTTCCATATCCCTCCTTTCCCTGCATACCCATGTGCCTTTCTAAAAGCCTCTGAAATTTTACTCTTCTATCTGCCTCCACCGCCACACCTGGCACCAACCACTCTCTGTGTAAAATAACACGCAATTTTCGCCCATTTCACCTCTATTCCAACAGTACATTTTGTGTAATCAAATCTTGCCACATTCCCATCAGCTAACTCTCCCTACAAAGAAGAGGCAATTTATATTGACTGATTAACCTACTGGCCTACACCTCCTTGGGATGAGGCAGGAGATCCGAGTACTTTGCGGTCACAGGGAGATTGTCCAAACTCCAGAAGGACTGGATTGAAGATTAGAATTGAACCTGGGTCACCACCTTCATGAATCAGTAATGACAAGTTCCACCACTGTTTCACCTCGGTTACGCTATCTTAATTTATATTTAAAAAAATTGGTCTCATTAATGATAACCCATACATTTTGTTGAGGAAAAATTATGAGTGAGAAGTGCGATGGATCTCTTCAGTTAAGTAATGAAGATGATTAACAAAATTAGTATTGTTAACATAAAAAGCTTTTTTTTTCAAAAATGAAATATAACCATAGAAACATAGAAATTAGGTGCAGGAGCAGGCCATTCGGCCCTTCAAGCCTGCACCGCCATTCAATATGATCATGGCTGATCATTCAACTCAGTATCCTGTACCTGCCTTCTCTCCATAGCCCCTGATCCCTTCAGCCACAAGGGCCACATCCGACTCCCCCTTAAATATGGCCAACGAACTGGCCTCAACTACCTTCTGTGGCAGAGAATTCAACAGATTCACCACTCTCTGTGTGAAAAACGATTTTCTCATCTCGGTCCTAGAAGACTTCCCCCTTATCCTTAAACTGTGACCCCTTGTCCTGGACTACCCCAACATCGGGAACAATCTTCCTGCATCTAGCCTGTCCAACCCCATAAGAATTTTGTAAGTCTCTATGAGATCACCCCTCAATCTTCTAAATTCCAGCAAGTACAAGCCAAGTCTATCCAGTCTTTCGTCATATGGAAGTCGTGCCATCCCAGGAATCAGTCTGGTGAACCTTCTCTGTACTCCCTCTATGGCAAGAATGTCTTTCCTCGGATTAGGAGACCAAAACTGTACGCAATACTCCACGTGTGGCCTCACCAAGACCCTGTACAACTGCAGTAGAACCTCCCTGCTCTTGTACTCAAATCCTTTTCCTATGAATGCGAACATACCATTCGCTTTCTTCACAACCTGCTGCACCTGCATGCCTACTTTCAAAGACTGGTGTACCATGACACTCAGGTCTCGTTGCATCTCCCCTTTTCCTAATCGGTCACCATTCAAATAATAGTCTACTTTCCTGTTTTTGCACCCAAAGTGGATAACCTCACATTTATCCACATTATACTGCATCTGCCATGCATTTGCCCACTCACCCAGTCTATCCAAGTCATCCTGCAGCCTCCTAGCATCCTCCTCATAGGTAACACTGCCCCCCAGCTTCGTGTCATCCGCAAACTTCGAGATGTTGCATTTAATTCCCTCGTCCAAATCATTAATATACAGAAATATAGAAATGAAAGAACATTAATGGGGTGGATGCAAAGTTAATAAAGGGGCAGAGATTTGTGAATAGTGGAGAGTAGTTATTGCCTCATGAGAGAAGAATATAGTGAAGTTTGGCAGAGCTGATAAAATGATCGATGTTCTTGACTAATGTAATTGACCTGGATTTGTGAATACAATTCATTAGTCCACAGTTGGGAGATGGTACAAACCTTGAACACATGAGTAGGCAATGAACTGGATAATGACTTCATGAGAACTTTGGCCATCTTTTAATGTGATCATGACTGGTCATCTAAGTTTGCTACCCAGTTCCAACCATCTCAGCATATCCTGTGATCCTTCCAGACCTAAGAAAAATATCCAAGATCTTGAATATATTTAATAGTTTGGCTTCAATTGCTTTCCGTGGTAGAGAATTTCACAAGTTTACCACTAAGTGGGTGAAGAAACTTGACTACATCTGTCGTACACCTTATCCTTCAACTGTGACCTCTGATACTGACCTCCCAAGCCATTGGGAACATATTTACATATCTAATCTGTTCAGTCTTGTTAAAATGTGATAGTTTTCACATATCAATCCCTCGATCAAAAGAATACATTCAGTGACCAATGGTGTATGTACAACATTTTGGAAATGATAAAACACCCTGAGAAAACTAAGATGAGTGAAGCAAAGCTCAAGGTTTTTAGGGGCTAAGTTAAGGCGAGAGGCATAAAAGGGTAAAAGGAGATGGGGAGGTCAAGTTTACATAGTGGTGGATGCCCAGAACACACAGCCAGGGTTGGTGGTTTAGGCAGACATGACAGGCATGGCCCTGTGGATTGGAGAGTAGCTAATGTTATCCCACTTTAAGAAAGGAGGGAGAGAAAAAGCAGGGAATTATAGACCAGTTAGCCTGACATCGGTGGTGGTGAAGATGCTGGAGTCGATTATTAAGGATGTAATAGCAGCACATTTGGATAGCAGTAACAGGATCAGTCCAAGTCAACATGGATTTACGGAGGGGAAATCATGCTTGACTGATCTTCCGGAATTTTCTGAGGATGTAACAAGTAAAATGGACAAGGGAGAGTCAGTGGATGTGGTGTACCTGGACCTTCAGAAAGCCTTTGATAAGGTCCCACAGGGAATTAGTAAGCAAAATTAGAGCACATGGTATTGGGGATAGGATATTGGCATGGATAGAAAATTGGTTGGCAGACAGGAAACAAAGAGTAGGGATTAACGGGTCCCTTTCAGAATGGCAGGCAGTGACTAGTGGGGTGCCGCAAGGCCCGGTGCTGGGACTGCAGCTATTTACAATATACATTAATGATTTAGATGAAGGAATTAAAAGTAACATTAGCAAATTTGCAGATGACACAAAGCTAGGTGGCTGTGTGAACTGTGAAAAGGATGCTATCAGGATGCAGGATGACTTGGACAGGTTTGGTGAGTGGTCAGTTACAGTATAATGTGGATAAATGAGAGGTTATCCACTTTGGTAGCAAGAACAGGATGGCAGATTATTATCTGAATGGTGTCAAGTAAGGAAAGGGGGAAGTACGACGAGACCTTGGTGTCCTTGTGTATCAGTCGCTGAAAGTAAGTATGCAGGTACAGCAGGCAGTGAAGAAAGCTATTGGCATGTTGGCTATAATGAGAGGAGTTGAGTAGAGGAGCAAAGAGGTCCTTCTGCAGTTGGATGGGCCCTGGTGAGACCACACCTGGAGTATTGTGTGCAATTTTGGTCTCCTAATTTGAGGAAGGACGTCCTTGCTATTGAGGGAGTGCAGCGTAGTTCACGAGGTTAATTCCAGGGATGGCGGGACTGTCATATGATGAAAAAATGAAGCGACTGGGCTTGTATTCACTGGAATTTAGAAGGGTGAGACGGAATCTTGTAGAAACATATAAAACTAGACTATGTGGGACCTGTTGGGTCCCATTTTCACACGGGAGGGCTGGTCCCCCAATGCAATATTCCACCTCGCCGCCAATGCCAATATTGGTGGCCAGAGAGTGGGGGGGGGGGGGGGGGCTTTTTGGAGCGCTAGTATGGGTGTTGTGGGCTGAAGGGACTGGTTTGCAGAGGTCTAATATGGATATTGTGGGCCAAATGGATTCTTGTGGTGGCAGCTCAGTCACTCAAGCCTGATGTGCTGGCAGCTCACTCACGGCTGGTGGGCTGGCAGTTGACTCGCGGCTATTCCTTGAAATTCCATTTCAAGCAGGGTGCAAGGCCACCAAATTGTAATGCAGTTTCCTACCATTTCAAGCAGGGTGCAGGGCCACCAAATTCAAGTGCAGTTTCATACCATTTCAAGCAGGGTGCAAGTCCACCAAATTCAAGTGCATTTTCAAGCCACTTCTAGCAGGGTGCAAGGCCACCAAATTCAAGTGCAGTTTCATACTCACTTCAAGCAGGGTGCAAGGCCACCAAATTCAAGTGCAGTTTCACGCCACAAGCAGGGTGCAAGGCCACCAAATTCAAGTGCAGTTTCATGCCATTTAATGCAGGGTGCAAGGCCACCACATTCAAATGCAGTTTCATACCATTTCAAGCAGGGTGAAACCACCATAAAACCTCACAAAACACCACATAAACACCACACTTACAGTTCAGTAGACATTCAGTGTGTTCAGTTGATTCACAGCTCAGACAGAGTCGTGACCTCTCCCTCCCCCCATCTTGCAGAGACTGAGCCACACCCACACTTCTGGGTTTTATAATCCATCCCCTTCGCACCAGAAAGGGCGTGGCCTTCCTGGCATGATTGACAGGAGATGGATTCTCAACATTTTTTAAACACTAATAACACTTTTATTTTTCATTGATGGGAAGAATCCTCTGCACCTGATGAGTGGAGGGGGACTGTCTAAGAAAGCCAAAAATCATAGCCGTAAGTGGTAACGTTTTATCTAAAATCAGTATATAGTGCAAGCAGGATGTTGCCATGTTTAGACTTTTAATCATTTGCCATTTCAAACCAACCACCACCAACAACCATTTGCAGTGCTTAATTTCAAACCAACCACCATTTGCAGTGCTTCATTTCAAACCAACCACCATTTGCAATGCTTCATTTTAAACCTACCACCATTTGCAGTGCTTCATTTCAAACCAACCACCAACAACAACCATTTGCAGTGTTTTATTTCAAACCAACCACCACCAACAACCATTTGCTGTGCTATATTTCAAACCAACCACCACCAAAAACCATTTGCTGTGCTATATTTCAAACCAACCATCACCAACAACCATTTGCAGTGCTATATTTCAAACCAACCATCACCAACAACCATTTCCTGTGCTATATTTCAAACCAACCATCACCAACAACCATTTGCAGTGCTATATTTCAAACCAACTACCACCAACAACTATTTGCTGTGCTTTATTTCAAACCAACCTCCACCAACCACCATTTGCTGTGTTTTATTTCAAACCAACCACCAACAACCACCATTTGTCATGCTTTATTTCAAACCAACCACCACCACTTGCTGTGCTTTATTTCAAACCAACCACATTTACATTTTCAAACCACATTAAGGGCACCCAAGGTCAGTAAAACCACACTCACAGTTTAGTAGATATGTGTTCCGTGTTATTCACAGCTAAGACTGAGAGACATGACCCTCTCGCTCCCCCATCTTGCAGAGACTGACTGAGGCACTCAACACTACCAGGTTTTATAGTCCCTCCGGAAGGGGTGTGGCCTTCAGGAGAGAGAATCTTGTAAATAAGGCTCACAGACACCTTAAAGTCTTCAGTACTTTTATTAAGCACACGTCATACATAGCCCTGGCTGTACGTGGTCTGTCACGATCACTAGAGAGCGAGCTAGGGGCGTGTGGGTTGCAATTATACTAAATGGTGGGGGGAGTGGTTAGCATGGACATCGTTACTATCAATTAAAGGTGTACACACATATCATCTACATCCTTCCTCTACCAAAACAAACAGTGAGTGACAGGGCGACCACGTCTCATGCGCCAGGGTGAGTGCAAACAGTAAAGCACAGGGATACAGGATCACACGTAATCGCCGTAACGGACCGGCGGCCTGACCAGGCGACCAGACCGGGTCTGCACCTCGCCATCACCTCCTTCCCCGACGGGAACAAGTGGGGACGCCGGGTCATGGTGGGGGCTACGGACAGGAGAACTCCTTGGCGACGAAGGCAGCGGGGAGGGAGGCGAAGAGAAGGGCGCGGAAGCCGGAGAAAGCGGGACCGCAGCTGGGAGGCGCTCCGGAGGAAGACGAGGGGAGGCCGGCCCCAGAGGAATGGGCAAAGCACAGGGCCGCGACAGGGGCAGTGGGGGGGGGGCATACGGAGCCGCCGGGGGTGGGAGAGGCTCGTTCACGAGCCGGAGATGCTGGCGGGACCGGCGGTACACCCTTCCGTCGCGGTTGACAAGGTATGAACGAGGGGAACCGGCAGAGCCGACGACCACGGCCAGCCTGGAACGGCCAGAAGAGGACCACATACGGACGACCTGGCCGAAAGAAGAGGGCAGAGGACACGGCAGGACCTGTCGTGGGAACGCTTCTGGATACCGTGTCTTTCGGTAATGCGTTCCCGGACCAAGGCAGGTTTAAAGACGGAAGGGGACAGGGACTGCTGAGACACCGGGACCGTGGGCCTCGTGACTCGGGACATGAGTCGCTGAGCCGGGGAGCCCAGGGCATGGTCGCGAGAGATGTTGCGGAGGTTCAGCAGGGCCAGCCAGATGTCGGAACGGGATAGGCGGCAATGTTCCAACAATCCTTTAGCACTGCGGACCGCGCGCTCGGCCAGTCCATTGCTCTGTGGGTATTCCGGGCTGCTGGTGTAATGACGAAAGTTCCAACGCTCAGCAAAATCGCGGAACTCGGCACTGGTGAACTGGCTGCCGTTGTCCGACTGCAGGCTGACGGGGGACCCGAAGGTTGCAAAGTGGCGGCGCAACTTGTCGATGAGTGCGAAGGAAGAGAGGGAGTGGAGCCGGTCAACTTCAAACCAGCTGGAGTAAGAGTTGACAAGCACCAGGAAGTGCTTTCCGTGCCACTCGAAGATGTCGGTTGCTAGCGCAGACCATGGCAGGTCAGCAGCTGGCTGCTGCAGGAGCGGCTGCCGCTGTTGCTGTGGAGCGAGGCTGTTGCAGGTAGGGCACGCGAGACTCTATCCCGGAAGTAGCGAGGCATGTCAGGCCAGAAGAACTGGCTCTGAGTGACAGAAAGGGTCGCCTCGGCCCCGGGATGGCCACGATGAGCGGTCTCAAAGTATTGTTCCCGTAGTGCTTCGGGCACCACCACCTTGTGCCCCTTCACAATCACACCATCACGCAGCACCAACTCGTCACGAACCAAGAAGTAAGGCACCGCTGCGGCCGGCAGGGAAGAACGGCGGTCTGGCCAACCCTGCCTGATGATCGCGGCCAGCTGCTGTAGCGAAGCGTCTGCCGCCGTGTGCTCGGCCAGGGACTTCAACTGACCGGAGGGCACGAAGTTCACGCCCAGGACCATCAGATCGGACGTCTCGTACGGATGCTGGGTTGTGGATGAGAGAGGCGCCCGAGACAGCGTGTCCGCAACAACCATGTCCTTGCCCTTGCGATAAACCACTGTGAAAGTGAAGCGTTGTAGCTGGAGCATCATGCGCTGGAGCCGGGAGGAGGCCATGTGTATTGGCTTGTTGAGGATGGTGACCAGAGGCTGGTGGTCCGTCTCGACAGTGAAGCAGTTGCCCAGGATATAGTCTTTGAATTTGGAGCAGGCAAAGACAACTGCCAGCAGTTCTTTCTCAATCTGGGCATAGTGTTGTTCAGCGGACGTCATTGTGCGGGACGCGTAGGATACAGGCAGTTGCACCCCGTCATGGATCTGCAGGCAGGCGGCCCCGAGGCCAAAACTTAGAGGCATCACACGTGAGAACGATGGGGCGCTGGAGGTCGAAGTACTTCAGCGTTGGCAGGCTGACCAGCTTAGATTGAGGGTGTCAAATGCACGCTGGTGTTGCGGGAACCAGGCCCAGGCAGTGTCCTTTTTCACCAGATCCCGCAGAGGGGCACTCAGTTCACTCAGGTCGGGGATGAATTTTCCCAGGTAGTTGACCATGCCCAAGAAGCGCTGCAGGCCAGGCACGTCAGCAGGTGCAGGCATCTCGGATATTGCGGCCGTCTTTTGCGGGTCGGGCTTCAGCCCCGATGCCGTGAAAACATGCCCCACGTAGGTGACCTCAGGGACCCGGAATCGGCACTTTTTCAGGTTGAGTTTCAGGTTGACCTCCCGGGCCCGCTGCAGCACCTGGCGAAGGTGGTGGTCGTGCTCAGCGACATTCTCCCCATAGACCAGGATGTCGTCGACAATGATGGCACACGGAAGTCCAGCAAACAGTTGTTCCATGGTCCTCTGGAACACCTCGCTGGCAGAGTTGATCCCAAATGGCATGCGGAGGAAGCGATACCTGCCGAAGGGCGTGCTGAAGGTTGTCAGGTGCGAGGATCGCTCGTCTAGAGGTATCTGCCAGAACGAACTCTTGGCATCAAGAACTGAGAAACACGGTGGCAAGGCCAACCTGTGCAGCAACATCCTCCACCGTTCGCATGGGATAGTGCGGGCGCCTGATGGCCAAGTTCAAGTCCTTGGGGTTGATGCAGATCCGTATTTCGCTCTTGTCTTTCTTCGCAGCGACAACCATAGTAGAAACCCACTGGGTGGAGTCCGTGACTGGCGCCAGGATGCCCGTGGCCACCATCTCGCGAAGAGCAGACTCGACCTTGCCCCTCATGGCAAAGGACACGCGGTGCGGGGGACGGACGACCGGCGTGATGTCGGGATTGAGGGCAATCTTGTAGCTGCAGGGCAACTTCCCCAGCTTCGAGTCGAACCGGTCCGGGTATTCGGCCAGCGGGTTCAGGGGTGCCTCTACCAGGTGGACATCGCTGTGGAAGCTCACCAACCCGAGGTCCTGGCAGGCCTCCACGCCGAGCAGGGGGTCACATTTACCGTCTAGCAGGAAGAAAGAGAGGGGCCGAGTGGTCGACCGCACCTTGCAGTGGAGAGTGGCCCTCCCCACAGGAATAAGCACGCCACCCCCATAGGCACGCAAAACAGCACTGTCTGTGGAAACAGGCTCATTATTTCTTATCTTCCTGAACAGGCTTGTTGACATAACATTGGCAGCTGCCCCCGTGTCGACCTTAGCAGAGAAGGCCATGCCATTCACCGTGACTCGGACGGTCGGGTCCGTTATCAGTCCAGCTGCACCTCGCAAGGAAAACACACTCAGCTCGCTCTGAGAAGAGTCAGGGTCAGACAGGGGAAGATCAACATGCTGGAGATGGGAACTAGACTTTGAGTCATCACGTGACAGGTAGCGAGACGGTTTCTGCTGTGGTAGTGCAGGGTTCCCACGGGAACGGCATGCTGCCGAAAAGTGCCCGAGCTTGTTGCAAAAGTTACAGGTTTTCCCCAACGCCGGGCACACATTAAAACGGTGTGAGACAAAGTTACAATTGGGACATCGTTGAGGCGGTCTGGAGCCCTGCAGTGGTCTTGCCCTCTGTCGCCGGGGAGCATTGTACTGGGGACCAGCGAGACTGGCTGTGTGGACCACAGGGTCAGGTACAGCGGAGGAGACAGCCTCAGCTAAACGAGAGGCATGCAGCGCCTCATGGAATGTCAGATCAGGCTTACGCAGCAGCTCAGAGCACAGCTTATCATCCCGCAGACCAAAGACTAAAATGTCACGGGTCAAAGTATCAGGGGTCAGGTCATGCAGGTTACATCGGCGAGCCAGCTGGCGCAGCGCGGCCACAAAATTGTCAATAGACTCCCCAGGGTTCTGGCGTCTGGAGAACAGTTTGAAATGCTCTAAGATGTGGTTAGTGGGAAGGTCACACATCGCCGTAAATTTAGCAATCAGGCAATCGGGGTCCTGGACACTCTCACCATGTCCATAGACGAACGACTCCGAACGCTCGAGCGCCTCCGGACCAGCCAGGTTAAGCAGCAGGGAAGCCTTGACAGCGGGGGCCACAGCAGGGTGGGCGATTGCAACATAATGCTCAAAGTCCCGTCGGAACACACTCCAGCGATGAGTGATGTCTGCATCAAAGACTAGGATGTCAGGTTTACGACAGGCAGAAGCCATCACGGAACAGGGAGGGGGTACTGGGACTAAGAAAATAAAACGCGATAGATCAGAGACGCAGGAAGAAGCACTTCTGACGCCATGTAAATAAGGCTCACAGACACCTTAAAGTCTTCAGTACTTTTATTAAGCACACGTCATACATAGCCCTGGCTGTACGTGGTCTGTCACGAACACCAGAGAGCGAGCTAGGGGCGTGTGGGTTGCAATTATACTAAATGGTGGGGGGAGTGGTTAGCATGGACATCGTTACTATCAATTAAAGGTGTACACACATATCATCTACAAATCTCAACATTTTTAAAACACTAATAACTTTTATTTTTCATCGATTGGAAAAATCCTCCAGTCCTGCACAGCAGAGGGGGTCTCTGAATAGGATGGGCAAAAATCACAGCCGTAAGTGGCAGCGTTTTTTCCAAAATTAATATACAGAACAACAGGAAGTGGTCAAGATCAAACTTTTAGTATTATAGATTAGTAAGGGATTGGACATGCTAGATGCAGGAAACATGTTGGGGGAGTCCAGAACCAGGGGCCACAGCTTAAGAATATGGGGTAGGCCATTTAGAAAGGAGGCGAGGAAACATTTTTTCTCACAGAGTTGTGAGTCTGTGGAATTCTCTGCCTCAGAGGGTGGTGGAGGCAGGTTCTCTGGATACTTTCAAGAGAGAGCTAGATAGTGCTTTTAAAAATAGCGGAGTCAGGGGATATGGGGAGAAGGCATGAACGGGGTATTGATTGGGGATGATCATCCATGATCACATTGGCACTGCTGGCTTGAAGGGCCGAACGGCCCACTCCTACACCTTTTGTCTATTGTCTATTGTCTATTGCCTTTCCATCAACAATTATTGTGATCAGTCCTAAAAGGACAAACAGAGCTGGAGTAATTCAACGGGTCAGGCAACATCGCTGGAGAACATGAATTGGTGACATTTCGGATTGGGACCAGTTGGAAGAAGGTTCCGACTTGAGACGCCATCTATCCATGTTGTCCAGAGATGTTGCCTGATCTGCTGAGTTACTCCAACACTTTGTGTCCTTTTGTGTAAAGGAAACACTTTTTCACCCAGAGGGTTGTGAATTTGTGGAATTCTCTGCCTCAGAAGGCAGTGGAGGATGATTCACTGGATGCATTCAAAAGAGAGTTACATAGAGCTCTTGGGGCTAGTGGAATCAAGGGATATGGAGAGGTCAGGAGCGGGGTACTAATTGTGGATGATCACAATGAATGGCGGTGCAGTCTCGAAAGGCCGAATGGCCTACTCCTGCACCCATTGTCTATGTATGTATGTATGTATGTATGTATAAGAGGATTTTCGACATGCACAAGTATTATGCAGGGAATGGAAGGATATGGATCACGGACAGGCAGACAAGATAAGTTTAACTTTGCATTGCGTTTGGCACAGACATTGTGGACCAAAGGGCCTGCTTTGCTGCTTATTGCTCTATATTCTATATGAAGCTGTTAAATTACAACATATGGCTCCTTGGCAATGAGTACAAAAGAAAGAAAGTGGTGCAAAATCTGCGGTTCTTTGTTTCTACATGGTAATTAAATGTGTTGGGGTATTGGTATGTTGATATATTGTAGTTCTGTGTTAAATATCACTAGATACTCATTTTATATCTCCGCCTCAGTAAGGGTTGGAGGCATGAATAAAAAAAGAAAGTCGAATTTATGAGGCACACAAAAAGATTGTTTTAGGATAGTAAATCAGACCAAGGATAGTAAATCAGTACAAGGATAGTAAATAAGAGAGATTTGCCTGAGGCATTTAGGCACAGGATGTTGGGAGAAAATGCTGTATTATTGGAGAGACACTTTTTAAAAGGAAGGTGGCATATAAGATAACCAGAATAAAAACATCCACATAGTTGTGATAGAAACAGGAAGCTTGGGTAAAATTGGAAACAGTTGGACGACTGAGAACAAATGAACGAATCCAGAGCATTTTAGAAGGACAGAGCATTCGTAATTAATATAAATAGCATGAATTATAAAATGCAATTGTTTCTGTTTTCTACTGATGGAAACAAACGATGAGCAAAAATACATGTTTAAAAATGTTTTTAAAATGCTTAAACTGTAGCAAATTTAATAAAGAAATCCAAGAATCAAAGGGTAAATCCATATGTTGGAACTGTGAGGGGACAAATTAATGGGTCCCTGTGGCTAAACAACCCATCACTATTCAAAACACATTTGTCACATAAAAATGTAATATCTGCTGTTCTTTTCTGCTGTATGAAGTATCCCTCCTCTGCAAAACAATTTTAGTAGACCAGCCTAGGCTGCAATAACAGATGGCCAACAAATGCAGGCCTGGACAATATAATTCTCTTCCTGGATATAATTCATATTAAAATATGATTTTTGTTTCTCAGTCAGCAACTGGAGATCACAGGAAAATCTGGCACCAAGATTAAATGAAAACTATAGCTTGGTTTTTACTCTCCCTGTCCCACCTGAGTTGCAATGACGTGGTGTGCCTTCTGATATGAATCCCAAGTGTACAATACCAGTGCCATCATCAAGCTGACTGAGTAGCCAATCCTCCTACAGAAGGTCTGAAGAAGGGTTTCGACTCGAAACGTTGCCTATTTCCTTCGCTCCATCAATGCTTTCTCACCCGCTGAGTTTCTCCAGCATTTTTGTCTGCCTCCTAAAGAATACACACTCACACCAAGCAAGGAAGCAAAAAGCATTAATTTAATCTAATTTTTAACTATTTCACAGCAACTGGAATAATAGTAAAATGCTAAACTGCCATGTATGCACACTTTGGATTAAGACAGATGTTAACCTGGTGACTCACAATCCACCCTTGAAAAATCAATTTTTGCGTTGATCTGTAGTGCTTCTTTTATTTGCTCCAGAATATGTTTTTCTGCTGTTTTGAAAAGATCAAGCAATGTTTAAGTACAAAAGGAGTCTTAAGGGCCTGTCCCACTTTCACTACCTAATTCACAACCTTTTTTACATGTGGACATTTTTCATCATGCTAGAAAAAATGCCCCGACCTACTTGATGCCACGAGTACCTATGACTAACATTACGGCCTGCTACCCCCTACCTACGGCAGAGGTCGTGAAAGTGGGACAGGCCCTTTAATACCTTTCTTTGGTATCTAATAGTATTCTCACCAATTTAAAGCTACCAATAGGCAGAAATTTAAGTTGACTGGTCAATATTTTCAAGAATACGTCACAAGATGAATAATCTGCAACAACTTTGGATTCTGTTTATTAATCTTTTTCATTATTTTTGTACTCATTTAATCAATAGTTGAACAATAGGCTCTCTTACTGCCTCTATTATTTAAACCTGCCTTAATGGTTGACATTGAATTATTTTTCAGTTTTCACCATGGCTGTAATATATTTTGTTTCTCTCCAATTTGTCCAGGCCAAGTCCCCTTCCATCCCTTTGTGGTTTAATTATCTCAACTAATCAACTTTGTATTCGGCACCAATCTTACATTCTTTATTTTAACCTAAAACCCGTTAATCTAAGTCACTCTGATGTTTTTCTCCAGTTTTCATCATGCCGAAGCCTCTTTCAAGAATCATTGCAAAAGCACTTCTTTGAATCATTATTTCTCATGTATTCCAGGATTCAGAGGCAAGAAAAGATTTGTGAGTTCACGTCTGAAGATCTGGTCTTATAAATGTTTGAGTTATATGACTTTGAGGAAATTCACACACATTATTTATTTCTATAAATATTTTATAATGTAGCCCTTAAGATCTTGAAAACAGGGAAATGGTTATAATTAAAACCTTGGCTAATTGAAAATTGTTAAAAAACATTGTGGGTCATATGGTCATTCCCAAATTCTTTGCAGACTAATTACAAGAGATAGCTTTGGCAGATAAGTTAAAGGGAAATCCAAAAAGATTTCACAAGTATATTCAGGGCACATGAGTAACTAGGGAGAGAGAAGAGCTCCTTAAGTTTCAATGAGATTGTCCATGTGTGGAGCTACGGGGGATGGGCGAGGTGTGAAATTAATATTTCTCAGCAGAATTTAACGTGGAGAAGGACATTTAACATGCTAGGGAACTTGGGCAAGTTAATAGTGATGTCTTGAAGAGAGCCCACAATACAGAAGTGGAAGTGCTGGAGGTCTTAAAATATATAAAGTTAGATCTTTATGGTGTGTCTTAAAGGTATGTCTGAAGAAGGGTCTCGACCCAAAACATCACCCATTCCTTCTCTCCAAAGATGCTTTGTCCAGCTGAATGACTCCAGCTTTTTGTGTCTATCTTAAAGGTAAATATTGTCAGTTGTATTCTGAGTGAAAAGATCCATACGGAAGTACAGAAAACTGAATGCATAGATATCAAAGTATGCCGCATCTAATATACTGTGTTTTTTTGTATTGTATACTTTGAAGTCATTTTAGATATCTGTTTTTAAATAAATCATTTCTGTTTGATCATTCAGGCTAATTGAGTGCCTTTTATTCCTAAAGTTAAAATATATGATTAGATTAATTTCAATGTTTTTCTATTTCTCTTTTATGTTCATTTTTTCCCCTCTAAACTAACGTTTCTTTTGTTTAAACCAGCTGAAAAATATAACTTTAATATCAAAAGTATTCCTATCAATCTTTTTTTGTTATGAATCAGTAACATATTGGATTAAATGCTTGTAATGTCATATAGTATTTTATTTATATATATCTTGAAACAAGAAACAATATTTGTTTATTTATTGAGTATGCGTGAACGTGTGTGTATATATACACACTGAACTATTTTTCTCTCCCAGTATCTACTATGTTTACATATTCTGTTGTGCTGCAGCAAGTAAGAATTTCATTGTCCTATTTGGGACATCTATATAACTATAAGTCTCATCTTGACCACTTCCTGTCTGCGATGTTAATTGATTTTAGAAAAAACACTACCGTATATCGCTATGATTTTTGGCCATCTTACTCACAGTCCTCCTCCGCTGTGGCAGCCCCAAGGATTCTTCCGAGCGATGAAAAATAAAAAAGTTATGAATGTTTAAAAAATCTTGAGATCAGCTGATTGGTCCTCTCGCCTGTCAATCACCATGATGATGTAACGCCCCTTCCCGGGGGTGGGGGAGGGGGGGAGGACTATAAAACCCCGGATGCCTGGACGTGAGTCTGTCACTCTGGAAGTGTGACTGACTCATGGCCTGGTCTGACACGGGCCTTTTGGGCCAAAATGCTCCTCCTGGGCTAATACGGGCATTTTGGGCAAAAGGGACTGGTTTCTCGGCTAATCGGGGCTTTATGTGCTGAAATTAGTGGTTTCAGGCAGGCCAAACAACGCGTTTCATTTCATTTCCATTTCCATTTCCAGCACAGGGCAGGCCAAACAACTCATTTCATTTCAATTTTCATTGTGCATTGCCATTGCAAGCACAGGGCAGGTCAAACAACTCATTGCATTTTCATTTCATTTCCATTTTGCATTGCCGTCTCAAGCACAGGGCAGGCCAAACAACTTATTGCATTGTCATTTCATTTCCATTTTGCATTGCCGTTTCAAGCACAGGACAGGCTCCTTCATTGCTGTGATCTACAGAAAAAGATGAAAAATGTCTAAAATTGATTCTATATCCTCTCCCCCGTCTCTCTCACAGTCTCTCACCTGTTTTGGGCAGAATTTCTGGCAGTTTCTTAGCAGCCAGCCCACCAGGGCCTGAGTGACTGAGGTGCCAGCCCAATAATCCATTCGGCCTACAATGTCCATACTAGCCCTCTGGAAACCAGTCCCTTTGGCCTACAACAGCCATACTAGTGCTCCAGAAAAGCCCCCCACGCCCACTGGCCACCAATATTAGAATTGGTAGAGAGGTGGAATATTGCGTTGGAGTACCAGCCTTCCCGTGTGAACATGGGACACGACGGGTCTCACTTAGTAAAACACTATTGACTCTTAAATGCCAGGTATTGAGCCAGAGTATGATGTTTACACATGATGTTATACTATCGGGAATTTCCTTCTTTTGACTTTTGGTCCAGTTTTATAAAATAGTGTATTTCAAGACTCTCGTTTGCTTTCTAGGTTCCATTTGTTCTTTTAATCATCAACCATTCCCATGACGACTCACTTAATTCCTTATTTATTAATCTTATCCTTTTTTTGTTGTTCTGTTTTCCTTTGTTTATTATTGAACTTCAAAATTCGGAAAAAGTAGGGTGCATTCCCAAATGGAGCAAAGAACAGGAACGAGGATTGATGATGAAGAACTGTATACTTGGCTAAGACATTTCACACTGCAGTGTAGAAGCAAGGATTTGTCACAGGAAACACAAGAAATCATGGAAACTGCAATACAGGCACCATCATTAAATTTTTAGAGCAGATCAGAGAGTGGAGAGCATTCGGAGAGTGGAGAGATTGGAGAGTAGAGAGCATTTTTAGAGCAGATCGGAGAGCTTCCGGCTGCAGCGAGGCGGGGTCTTTAGATCTTCGACCGCCGGCCTGCGGCCTACACCAACCTGAAGCTGCGGTCTCCAGTGGGGAAGCACCGATTCAGGACTTACCTGGACTTTACCTTTCTACTCATCTGGAAGCCTGGATGAATGCTGTGGTGGATGTTTGTGTTCAATTTTTATTGAGTTTTTGTGTGTTCTTTTTTCATTGTACCGCTGCTGGCAAATTCCTTTCACTTGCACTTTATGTGCAAGTGACGAATAAAACTGATATTGATTGATATTGATTGACACTGGAGTCCAATTTGGAGAGCTTGAATTTGTTCAATGTCATTCATTTGCCTCGAGCTATGTTTAGATAGAATTGTGGTCACAGCTAACAAATTGCTAATGGATTTCAGAAGCAATACTGCTTATTTAAGATGGATTCTGGGGTGGAAGATTGCAACCTTCACGTGGTCCGCCCTGTTTCGACTAATGCAATCAACTCGACGTGCACAAACGGAAGATCAAATAGAACAAGTTGTCCAACAACCTTAGGCTGTGCACGCCACAGGAAAGAAGAAGAAGATAGATTCTCATCTTTTGAACAATTGTCTCAGATTTTCAGTTTAAAGCACTGCTGCATTTTAGTTTCTGTCTGCACAACTTTCCTCTCTGATATGCCTCAGGAACTTTATTTCGCATCAGGTTTCAAATGATAATGCCTTGGATGCCTGAAAAAGCAACATCCCTAATTGCCAATTTCACTTTTCACCTGAAACGGGCACAGATGTAGTTTTGTCCTTTCTTGTCATTGGAATGGCAATGCACACTGAGAGGATTGCTCTGACACAGGTGTTGTACTTGGATTTATATTAACCTAAAAAGCCCTGTGCATTTCAAAGCAAAATATTTTGAAAACTCCAAGCATATGATCTAATTAAACTTGAACACTGGTCCCATGCAGGAAAAAAGTAATTTTCCTGATTATTTACTGTGTGTCATGTGTCCACTTATGGTGTCCTCACATGCAATGGCCATTGAGCTCCTGGAAATGGTTCAAAGGAACATTGATACAACTTTTGGTTGAAGAAGGAACTGCAGATGCTTGAAAATCGAAGGTAGACAAAAACGCTGGAGAAACTCAGTGGGTGAGGCAGCATCTATGGAGCGAAATAGGCAACGTTTCGGGTCGAAACCTGAATCTGAAGAAGGGTTTCGACCTGAAACATTGCCTATTTCCTTCGCTCCATAGATGCCTCACCCGCTGAGTTTGATACAACTTTGAAGTGTTGGCCTAGATTGTGTCCTCAAATCTTTGTAAGGAATTTAAAGCTTGCAGCCTATTGATCAGTGGTGAGAAAGTTTCCACTGTGTTGAGTCTGACATGTAAAAGCAAGTTTATTATGTGTTGCCATGTTTTGTTACATTTGAACCAGATCAATGATAATTGCACTTGACAATTTTTAATGTCTTACGCAATTAATAACAGATTGTTTGAAGTTTACTGGAGAGCCTGCACACCAAGTGGATTCCCAACCAATTAATTATCTGTAATACACTCATAATGTTACAGTATGTAAATACATATGCATAATCTATCTATTTTAATCTTGTTTATTGTTCTGGTAAAATGAGACATTTGCAGGTGTCTCACATCTGATGCATTAGAGCTATTGACATATAAGTTGATTGGAGAAACATTTATGTTATTAGACAAGCTAGTGTATTGTTGTGCCTCACACCTCCTATTTGGAGTATTCTAGTCTGCAATGACTGGTGTAATGAGGATGAATAGGTATTTTACAGACAGGTAATTCCATGACATTACATCTTTGCTATTTAACACTGTCTAAGTTATTTTCAGTGGTGTTGAAACTTGTCTTTGAGTACCAGTATTGAATTTAGCCGTGCAGTGATCTGTGATGTGTACAGTTCATTAATTTTGTGAGACCAGCTGTCACTGTCCGCTTTTGGATCAGATTACAGGATGTGATTAAACAGCGTTCTACATCTGTAAATGAATCGAGTCATTACCATGAGTTGTAGTCATAATTCTTATTGTACAAAGAAATCCAGATGGCAAAATAGCATGAGTCTAGAAAATCCAGCTTCACTAAGCTGGATGCATTCTATCGGTAGCTATCATGTTTATTTATAGCAGATTTTCTTAAATTCCTTTTGTATTAAGAAATAACTTAATAGGTTTGATGAAAGTGTAGCAGCTGGTTTGGTATCAATTGTTTGTTTGATCTTCAGATACCAATGACAATGTTGAGACCAAGATTGCTGCAACTAAAGTTGTCTGATCATATCAGAGTATAGATGTGGAAAATTCCTCAATCTATTTCTCCTTCTGTCGACTACATTTGTGCGAAATTTATATTTGTGCGAAATGTTCAACAAAGCTTTTTGTTTCTTATTCATCATCATAGAGTTATACCGCATGGAAACAGGACTTTCAGCTTAACTCGTCCATGCTGACCAAGGTGTCCCTTCTACACTAGTTCTACCTCTTCGCATTTGGTGCACAGCCCTCTAAACATTTCCTGTCTGTGTACCTATCCAGATGTCTTTGAAATATTGTTATAATACCTGCCTCAACTATCTCCTCCGACAGTTCACTCCATATACCCCCAACCCTCTGTGTGATAAAGTTGACCCTAAGGTTTCCCAAAGCATAATCAAGTAAAATTGCAGATTAAATAAAACAACCTTAACGTTGATTTAAGATGAATTCTAATCTCATCGGTGGTTAGGTGAGAGGGATTTCAGCACACTGCATGACTCTGCTGTTCACCTTCTAATTAGCTGGACAGGAGGGATTTGAGGTATGAAAATACACCTCGTTAGGCTTCTGTTGCTCGGGCAGGTTGTGTAAATTGAGCGACTTTGCAACCTTGAAGAGGGAGAAAATCAATGGCAAGTGTTTGCATATTGTTTCAATGTATTGCAGGCCGAGATCCAGGCAAGTAAGGAGTCCCTAATGAATATCGAGGAACAGCAAGTCTAGACAAAGGATCATTGATAATGTTAGGAAAGACATTATGAATTCACTTACCAGAAACCATGACCATACTAAGAGGAAAATAAAGGCATTCTCCCCAACCATGCCTATCACTCACCTATGTGCCATGCAGGCATGTTCTGTTGTCAATAGTAAAACTCCCTTATTTAATGGTGAACTTTTGCTACTGTTCATGTAGACTTCCTATTAATTATTTTTATTGTTACATAACTTAATGTTGAGAAAACTTGAGGAAAATATTTATTTTATGCATTATACTATGTTTGCACAGTTATTGCGCTAAATTCAAATTACCTTTATCCACTAGGTATACAAATCTTATGTTTATCAGAACTTTAAGATTTCATCTATACTCTGCATGCATGCTGAATTTTTCTGGCTTTATTCCGTCCCAGCAACAAGTATCATTTTACACCCCCATAAAACAGCCTAACAGTTTATCGTTGTATTTCAATCAAGAACAAATGAGAAGTAAATCACAAAAAGTTAGCAGATCCAACAAGAAGGCAAACAGTATTTTGGTCTTCATTCCAAATGCCATTTAAAAACAAAGAGGTTTTGTTGAAATTGCACAGGTGTTGGTGAGACCTCACTTGGAATACTGCCAATAGCCCCCTTACTTAAAAATAGCTTTCGTAATATTGGAGGCAGTATTAATAGAAACATAGAAACATAGAAATTAGGTGCAGGAGTAGGCCATTCAGCCCTTCGAGCCTGCACCGCCATTCAATATGATCATGGCTGATCATCCAACTCAGAATCCCGTACCTGCCTTCTCTCCATACCCTCTGATCCCCTTAGCCACAAGGGCCACATCCAACTCACTCTTAAATATAGCCAATACATCTGAGATACATCAGGCTAATTCCTGGGTGAAGAGTGTTGTCCTATCACGAGAGACTAAATAGTTTGGGGCTGTGTTTGAAGTTAAGAAGGTTTAGAGAGACGGATCAAATGCTGGCAAATAGTAAGATTAAATGAGAACTTACCAGTTTGAAGTTTGATCGTTATTTTATGAGGAGTTGCGATGAGCGATTACGTGAAGAAAGCCATCCCCACGCATGCGCGTCAATCTTCAAAGCAGCGGCGTGAAATCACAGAAAAAGAGTTGTTGAACTAAAATAGTAAGATTACAGTTGACTGGAACTTACAGAAAGATCGTTATGTTACGAGGGTCGGGAACGGAGTGCATGTAATCGCTCATCGTAACTCCTCATAAAATAACGATCAAACTTCAAAATGGTAAGTTGTTTAATCTTACTATTTTACTTCGGAGTCACGTGAGTGACTACGTGAAGATTTTGAAGCTCTGTGATTTAATGCCATGGAAAAACGAGTCCACACAAGCACGACTGCATCAGTTGACCATAGATAAGGGAAACATTATACATGACATAGATTTAAAAACATGCTGATGCTGATAAATGAACAAACAATAATAACAGTAAGCCCTCTCATCCGAGGGGAACAATAAAATAGAATCTAAATCGAGTTGGCAAATACCCCTGGTCTGGCAATGGGTTAAAATAAAAATGTTGGATACCTCGTTTGTTAGAAAATCCTGCAGTTGACAGGATGTGGCCCAGAGGACTGCACATAACCCTTGCTGCTGGTGTTGTAGCAGCCCTGGTGGAGTGAGATTAGAAATCAGTATCTACTCCTGTATAAGCCAAAACCTCGCATAACCACCTGAAGATGGTCTGAACTAGTATCAGAGCCTCTAAGGCTCTAGATGACCTTGACGTAATGATGTAAATGTGTGACCACATGTAACCAAAGGTGCATGGGGTATGTAAACATGAATTATGATATTGCAGGTGTAACAATCCTGTCCATTCGCAATTTATGTAATGTCTGGACCAGTGCGCTGAGGGCAGCGCCAGGGAATAACCTACCTATGAGAGCCGAACCAAAGATAGAGATATAGCTGGAGCCCCATGGTGAATAAATGTTAACACAATGTCAATATCCCATACTTCCGGGTACTTGCGTCTGGAAGAACTTGTGTTAATGATATCCTAAATACTGGACACTAGAGGGTGAAACCCGAGAGAGCAGGTCCCACTTGCTGCAGCAACTATGATGAGAAGCACGTTGGGTACAGTTAATGGGACTATAACTTAATTTATTGTCAAAGACCCATAGAAAATGAACTCTAAGACGTCAGTGTCCAAGCCATATAATATGAAACGTAACATTTAACAGAAAACGCTTCCCATCTCCTGAAGAGCCAAAGTACTGCTTTTTTGGTGCTATCCCTGCACTCTGCAGTGAGGCATACATGGATCATTCTGACAGCCCGAGCCGCAGGAGCGGTCTTCTCAGATTCTGTAAAACACTGATTTGATTAATCATGTAGAGGCTGGTTCCCCAAATCCCAGGCTGAACCAGCAGAATTTTATGTTTAGAACCCCATATAAGGTTCTATTATTATTCCTAACTTCTGCAGGTAACCATGGCTGCATACGCCAGTCAGACAGTACAAGAACCCTGAATGCGGGATCTTGCTGAATTATTGCAAGCCCCGACTGATGAGGCAAAACGGAGAAACCACATAAAAGAACATTCCTCCCCGTGTAGCGAGAATGAGCCTGCATGCAAACATATCGATATTGGGTGCCATAGATCCTAAAATGCTTTGTGATCCAACATCCATACTGTGTTGTCATTGATTTTGCATGATGATACACCAGCGCCAAAAATATTTGAGTAAATGATGACAGGATACTTTGACTTTAATGCATCCATGTGACTAACATATGCCACCACCACAGTGTATCAACTTGGAACTGAGCATGCAGATTTTGCATATTCGCACAATAACCCTTTAACCCATAGTATGCACCTAGTGTCTATAGGTAGTTGATACCAATAACTGAAGAATTGGTGATTCATGCAAATCCCATCCGCCTTCGTTACTAGAGATGGCATTCGTGATTTTCCATCTTTGAGCTCTAGCATCTGTAAGTAATATAACTGAAGATTATGTGACCAAAACTACTGTAGCAATGCTGAATATAGTTCGACCACCATTGTGACTTTGGTAGCTTCAGCTGATAATAGCATAGGTCTGTTAACAATGACCTTTATGGCACTTGAGAGGTTACTACTTGCACGTTGAAAGTTCTGATAATGCAAGGCCCAATTGCACAGCTGAAACACAGCTGCTATATAGCCAATTACACTTGATAAATAGAAGACTGCTTGATAACAAGGTTGTTACAGGCTTCAATTGATTCCAATCTGTTGCCCCAGGGCGGAATCACAGGTAAATTAATAGTTAAAGGTAAATCCGATAAACAATAACTTCCAGTTGGTATCAACTTAAATTTGACTGGATGGCTGAAAACAGTTGATTTAAGCAAAACACAGTGTAAGAAATATCCTCCAGATCAATTTCAAATGTCTCCGGTGATCTCCTGTCAATGGGACCTAAATAGTATGCATCTTTGAGATCGATGCATGCCATAAAGATCCTAAGGAAATTAGTAGTTAGACAGTAGAGAAATTCCATATAATGGAAAGCTATGTTGCACATGGGAGTAAATGAAATATGAGCTGACATCCTCCATCTTTCACAATGAACAGGCTACGCCTGCCATAATTCTGTGCCTGCCTTGAATGCAACTCTGGCCATACTACTGGCCTGCCTTAAAACTGCTCCGACCGTAATTCTGAGCCTGCCTCGAAAGACAACTCTGGCCATATTACCGAGCTTGTCGCGGAAGGCAATGCTGGCTGTAATCCTGAGCCTGCCTCGAAAGACAATTCTGGCCCCAATTCCAAGCCATGCTTGGTACCAATCACATGTTATCATTTTCATTTGTACAAAACAAGTGTAAATATTACCAACTTGTAAATGGTCCACTTACCCCATGTTTTGAAAGAACCAGACCCACCTACCTCCATGGTCACCGGTGGTCTTGTGGTAAGCCCAAAGGCCCCTGATATGGGTTCTATTCCCATCCTTGATTTCCATATTCCTGAGACCAGCTTGGCCCAGCTTTCAAGCGCCCATCAACTTCAGTGAACTGCTTACTGCCGTTGAGGTGTGGGGGTATCATCGCCGAAACGATGGTTTCATTTGAAAGCTCTGTTCACTGCCAGCACTTGTAACATGAGGGAATCTGGCCCCTTCCGGGTTTTTTGCCTCTTCCCTTGCGAGTATGTCCTCGTACTCCCCTCCACCGAGAGGGAGACTCGTAGACAGCCCTGACAGGTGCTGCCGCAGGCCCCTGAGGATACCTGCGCTGACATGGCCCCTCAGACCTATATCAGAATATGACTCTGGGCCAGAACGAAAACTGATCCCTGATGCTCCCCTCCTCAGAGAGAGAGACATTGTGCAGCCCTGACACAGGAGCCGCTGCCAGCGGGTTTTTCATGATACCCGGGCTCAGATAGCTCTCTTCTGGAGCATATCTCTCTGGAGCAACCTCTCCTTCAGGTGCTCCAGGTGGGTTTTAAGCATTCACAGACGCTACCCATAGAAGGAGGGGGGGAACCTCCGGGCCCGACTCAACCGAGTCCCAAGGCCTGACCGGCTTCCTCATGGTTTAACCCCTTTCCTGGGGGAACCGTAGTGGTCTGTGAGTTGCTGACCCCATAGTGAGTGACTGGGTCTCAAGACCAGCTTACTGTCAGTTTTCCCCTTATTTGGGGAGACCTTAGCGGTCTGGGAGCTGCTGACCCCATTGTCAGAGACTGGTGTAGCGAGACCGGCTTTCTGCCAGTCTAACCCCTATCTGGGAAGCCCTAAGTGGTCTGGGGCTGCTGACCCCATTGTCCGCGACTGGAATAGCGAGACCAGCTTACTGCCAGTCTAACCGCTTTTTCTGGGAAGTCCTAAGTGGTCTGGGGCTGCTGACCCCATTGTCCGCGACTGGAGTAGCGAGACCAGCTTACTGCCAGTCTGACCGCTTTCTCTAGGAAGACCTAAGCGGTCCGGGGGTTGCTGACCCCATTGTCCGAGACTGGGGTAGTGAGACTGGCTTGCTGCCAGTCTAACCCCTATTTCCGGGGACCATAACGGTGTAGGAGCTGCAGACCCCATTGTGAATGACTGGGGTTGCAAGACCGGCTAACTGCCAGTCTAACCCCTTTTCCTGGGGAACCATTGTGGTGTGGGAGCTGCTGACCTCATTGACAGAGACTGGCGTAGCAAGACCGACTAACTGCCAGTCTAACCCCTTTCTCTGGGGGGGACCCATAGTGGTCTTGCAGCCCATACTGGGAGAAACCCCCACTCGCACACCCCTCCAGGGTGTCGCGTACCTCCTTGTCAGCGACTTGGGAGCGAACCCGACGGCCACCGTCTACCCACGCTTCCGGGATTTCCCCACGGTCCATAACCGGTTTCCCGCAGCCCGTCCAACTTCGCCCCGAATCCAGCAGGCAAACTCTGTCCTGCAAAACAAAAAACATCCCTAGAAATAAGTTAAAACTTACCTTCCAGGTTTAAAACTTACCGCTGGCAGGAGCCGCGCGCCTGCCAGTCAGTCGGTGCGCAAAGCGTCAGACGTAATGACGTGCATGCATGGGGACGGTCTTCTTCACATAGTCACTCACGTGACTCCGAAGTAAAATGGTACTAGTTCATGAAAACACCTTCATCAGCATGGAGGGCGATCACAGTGGTGCAGCGGTAGAGTTACAGCGAATGCAGCACCAGAGATGCAGGTTCGATCTCCACTACGGGTGCTGTTTGTACTGAGTTTGTACGATCTCCCCGTGACCTGCGTGGGTTTTCTCCGAGATCTTCGGTTTCCTCCCACACTCCAATGATGTACAGGTTTGTAGATTAATTGGCTTGGTAAATGTAAAATTTGTCCCTAGTGGGTGTGGGATAGTGCAAATGTGCGAGGATCGCTGGTCGGCGTGGACCTGGTGGGCCGAAGGGCCTGTTTCCGTGCTGTATCTCTAAACTAAACTAAACTAAGTGGAGCTGAAGGGCCTGTTTTGTGACTCTAATCAGGTGTGACCTTACTCAAACACATAAGACGCTGAGGGTTTGATTAGGTAGATGTTGGAATGTTTTCACTGGTATGAGTGTCTTAAACAAGGGAACATCACTACAAATTCAGGGTTGGTCATTTAAACTTGAAATGCGTGGTAATTTTTTTCTCACAAGGTGCGTGGTGAATCTCTGCAATTCTTTACCTTAGTGGGATGCGGCAGCTGGTTCATTAGATTTAACTGATAGTAAATATTTGATTGATAGAGAAGATGTTGGGTATGGAGAAATGGCACAAATCCAAGGAAGAGCCATGTAAATTAACCAGAGGAAGCAGCAAACCAGAGGACTTGGAGAAATTTAGAATTCAACAGAGGAAGACAAAGGGGTTAATTAAGAGGGGGAATAAAGAGCATGAAAGAAAGAATATAAAAACTGACTGCAAAAGCTTTAGATATGTGAAGATTAGTGAAGACAAATGTAGGTACCTTACAGTCGGAGACGGGTGAATTAATAATTGGGAAATAAGGAAATGGCAGACCAGTTACACAAATACCTTGGTTCTGTCTTCACTAAGGAAGACAGTGTATCCTGGAAATACTAGGGAACTGAGGATCTAATGGGAGGGAGGAACTGAAGGGAATCCACATTAGTCATGAAATGGTCTAAGGTAAACTGATGGGATTGGAGGCAGGTAATTCCCCAGGGCCTGATGGTCTGTATCCCAGAGTACTCGAGGAGATGGCCCTAGAAATCGTGGATGCATTGGTGATCATTTTCCAATGTTCTATAGACTCTGGATCAGTTCCTGTGGACTGGATGGTAGCTAATGTAACCCCACCTTTTAAGAAAGGAGGGAGAGATAAAACAGGGAATTATAGACCAGGTAGCCTTACATTGGTGGTGGGGAAGATGCTTGAGTCGATTATTAAAGATGTAATAGCAGCGCGTATGGAAAGCAGTGACAGGATCGGGCAAAGTTAGCATAGAGTTATGAAAGGGAAATCATGCTTGACTAACCTTCTGGAAATTTTTGGGGATGTAACAAATAGAATGGATAAGGGAAAGCCAGTGGATGTGGTGTATCTGGACTTTCAAAAAGCCTTTGACAAGGTTCGACACAAGAGATTAGTTTGCAAAATTAGAGCTCATGGTATTGGGGGTAGGGTATTGACATGGATAGAGAACTGGTTGGCAGACAAGAAGCAAAAAGTAGGAATTAACAGGTCCTTTTCAGACCCAGCAGAGTCAGACCACATGCTGTCTGCATTGTGGAGTTTGTGGGCCTGGTGCTGAGCCTGGAACTCTGGTGAGGTGACGGCTCTGGCCCGCTGGTGGCCGGTGGAGAGGCGAGGGTCAGCAGAGTCACTGTTGGAGGCCCGTGGTGAGCTGGAGTAGAGATACGGGTCGGCGGCAGAAGCATCGGTGGCCCCGGGAAGGTGGCGAGAATCGGTAACAACAGGGAGGCGGTGAGAGTCGGCAGCTGCGGCAGTTTCGGTGGTCCGGGCCTAGGTTGGGCCGGGAAGGCGGTGAGGGTCGGAGAGGCGGTGGATGTTGCGCTGCTCCTCGTGGTGGCCATCTCAGCCTCGTGGTGGTGGGGCAGGCGGCGCCGCGGTCCAGCGGTGGAGCTCCGGGCCCGCGGCGAGTCAAGGAGTGTCGATGGAGGGACCGGTCGGGAGGTGGGCAAGCTTGTGATCCTTGGTAGAGTCCAGATAGGCAAGGAAACGTTTGTTGAGGGTGTGGATCTGGCGTCGAATGAAATAGAGTTGTGGTCCATTGCAGGTGTGTGTGGTGGGTGAGCGAGTGAGTGAATGAATGAGTGGGTAGGTGAATGAGTGTGTGAGTGTGTGTGCGTGTGCGCGTATGAATGGGACTGTGGGTGGGTGTGTGCGTGTGTGTGAGTATGTGTGAGTGTTTGTGTGTGTGTGTGTGTGCATGAAGGCCCAGAGCTGCGGGAGAGTCAGGTTGGTTGGTTACCGTAATGCATCAAAAAACATGATTACCGTATTTTTCTTTACTTGCTTGATAATTATATTTCATGATAATTAGTGAGTGCAACCGTGCAATATTTTGTCATTTTATTAAATTAAGTATGTTTTATTGCACTAGTTATAGACTGGGATGTAGTGGGAGGCTATAATCTTGTTTGACCCTCTTGGGAGACTAGCTTGCCCCCCCCCCCCCCCCCCCCCCCCCCCCACCCCCCCCCCCCCCCCCCCCCCCCCCCCCCCCCCCCCACCCACCCCCCCCCCACCCCCACCCAAGCTAAACTTGAAATGAAGCTCTTGTTTGACAACTACGGCACCTCACAAATTAGCACTGCAACACTGGCAGGGTGAATTGGATAGGTTGGGCGGATGCATGGCAGAAACAGTATGATGTGGGTAAATGTGAGGTTATCCACTTTGGTGGCAGGAACAGGAAGGCAGATTATTATTTGAATGGTGTCAGATTAGGAAAAGGGGGGATGCAACGAGACCTGGGTTTCCTTGTACATCAGTCACTGAAAGTAAGCATGCAGGTGCAGCAGGCAGTGAAGAAAGATTTTCTTTCATTTGGCCTTCATTGCAAGAGGATATGAGTTTAGGAGCAAAGAGGTTCTACTGCAGTTGTACAGGGCCCTGGTGAGACCGCACCTGGAGTATTGTGTGCAGTTTTCGTCTCCTAATTTGAGGAAGAACATTATTGCTATTGAGGGAATGCAGAATAGGTTCACCAGGTTAATTCCCGGGGTGGCAGGACTGACATGAAAGAATGGGTCGACTGGGTTTGTATTCACTGGAATTTAGAAGGATGAGAGGATATCTTATAGAAACATAAAATTCTTAAGGGATTGGACAGGCTAGATGCAGGAAAAATGTTCCCAATATTGGGGGGATCCAGAACTAGGGGTCACAGTTTAAGAATAAGGGGTAGGCCATTTAGGACTGAGATGAGGAAAAACATTTTCACCCAGAGAGTTGTGGAATTCTCTGCCACAGAAGGCAGTGGAGGCCAATTCACTGGATGTGACCGGGCGGTCACGGTGGCGCAGCGGTAGAGTTGCTTCCTTACAGTGAATGCAGCGCCGGAGACCCGGGTTCAATCCTGACTACCGGTACTGTCTTGATGGAGTTTGTACGTTCTCCCTGTGACCTGCCTGGGTTTTCTCTGAGATGTTCAGTTTCCTCCCACACTCCAAATTCAGCGGTAGAGTTGCTGCCTCACAGCGAATGCAGCGTCGGAGACCCTGGTTCGATCCCGACTATGGGTACTGTCCCTAGTGGGTGTAGGATGGTGTTAATGTGCGAGAGCGCCGTCAGAGTGGACCCAGTGGGCTGAAGGGCCTGTTTCCGCTCTGTATCTCCAAAACTAAAAACAGATATAGCTCTTAGGGCTAAAGAATCAAGGGATAAGGGGAAAAAGCAGGACCAGGGTACTGATTTTGGATGATCAACCATGATCATATTGCTGGTGGTGCTGGCTCGATAGGGCGAATGGCCTACTCCTGCATCTATTTTCTGTGTTTCTGTCTATGTTTCCAGAAGAGGTGTTTGTGGAAGGCATAGATCAGCCACAAACATGTTAAATAATGGGACAGGCTTGAATGCATGATGGTCTGCTCCTACTAAATTCTTGTGTTCTTGAGCTCATGAGGTGCAGAAGGCAAAACCTACAACCAGAGTATCTGAAAAACTCCACCTTTAGAGCTCTGGGTCCCACCTTTCCTTGATCATTGTTCCTTTTTGCATTTCTTTCGTTCATTTGTTCCAAGTACCTTCTATATCTCTTGTTTTCCCTTTCCCATGGTTTCTCAATCTGAAGAAGGTCTCGACCCAAAACATCACCTACTCCTTTTTTCCAGAGATGCTACTTGACCCACTGAGTTACTCCAGCTTTTAGTGTCCAGCTTCGGGGTAAACTAGCATCTGCAGTTCCTTCCTACACATCTGAATAGTTTAACTAGCCCCTGCAATACGTCTTTCACAGTAAATATTAGCGTTCTGTAGAGTGTTATGCCCCTGTCCCAATTAGGAAACCTGAACGGAAACCTCTGAAGACTTTTTCACCCCCTCCCAAGGTTTCCGTGTGGTTCCCGGAGGTTCGGGAGGTTTTTTTCAGTCTCCCTAATGGTCGAAAGTGGTTTCCGTTTTAAAAATCAGTAATTTTTCAGTCGAAGCTGGTTGCGATGCTAGTTGAAGGTGGTTTCCTGGAGGACAAAAACCTCTGTGAACATCCGGGAACCGCACGGAAATCTTGGGTGGGGCGCAAACTCTCCAGAGGTTTCCATTCCAGTTTCCTAAGTGGGACAGGGGCATTAGCGCTCTGTATTAGTGCTCTGTAGAGTGGAGCAGAGACACATGGGAAGATAGGGAGACATTTCCCTGAAAATGGCAACATGGGTAGCCAGGGTAGTGAAGGAGGCATCCAGCACACTTGCCTTCATCAGTAAGGTCATGCGTACACAGTTTGAAGAAGGGTTCTGACCTAAAAAGTCGCCTATCCTTTTTCTCCAGAGATGCTGCCTGACTCGCTCAGTTACTCCAGCACTTTGGGCCCATAATGAGTACAGGAGTTGGGACTTTTATGGGCCCATGCTCTGAATACTGTGTGCAGTTCTGGTCACCCTGCTGTAGGAAGTTGGAAAGGGTGTAGACAAATGTCACCAGGATGTTACAAGGACACATGGGCTTGAGTTTTAGGGGAAGGTTGAATGAATTAATGAATAATACTTTATTATTTCTAGGGAAGTAAGTCCCAGACAATCCAGAAAGTTAAGGGTTTTAGGCAGCATATAGTATTATGGCATTATAGAATTACTGTAATGGAGAAAGTGCACATAAAAATGGTGTAAGATCCACAAAGAGGTAAACTTGAATATCGGGACTACACCCTTGGTTAAGAAAGGATCATTCAGTAGTCTGATAACAGTGGGGAAGAAGCTGTTCTTAAATCTGGTGGTATGTGATATCAAGTTTTTATTTCTTTTGCCTGACAAGAAAGGGAAGGAGATGGAATGACTGGGGCATAAAGGTTATGTTGGCTCTTTCCCAAGGCAATGTGACGTGTAGGTGGATTCAATGTGGGGGAGGCCGGTTTGTGTGATGGACTGGGCTATATCCAGAATTCGCTGCAATTCCTTGCAGTCTTAAACAGAGCTGTTGTCAAACCATGTAAATGGCGAAAATCTTTAGAGCGGGGAGGGGGGTTGAATGTCCCACTGGAAGGCTCAAGCAGATGGCACATTGTTAATGAATTTATTGGGGAAGGTTCAGGCTGGAACCGTGTTTCCAACACTAACAAAAATCCCAACAGAAAGTCAGGGATCAAAGTTCCCATGTGGCTCAAAGAATGCAATTTTGGTCTATTCCAAGTTAACACACAATTTTACCCGACACAGAATTTCTTTTAAGCACTGTGAGAATGAATTTCCAGGCTACAAAATTGACTGTATCTTTGGAATTTATCGTTTCCTGAGACAACTTTGATGTTTGGTTCCAGAATAGCACCACAGAGAAGTATGCTTTTGGAAATGAACACAGTAAACCGAGGAAATGAGTTGGAAGAGATAATTACACAATTCATCCAAAATGTTACTCTTACTTGCTTGTGTTTGACGCTCCTATGATTTCTACAAATATTTTTAATTTTTCCCTTACTCGTCGATAATTATTCTGCAATACCTCGGAATTGATCCGGATTCAATCCCATCAGTACAGAGTTTGTACGTTTTTCCTCTGACCTGCATGGGTTTTCTCTAAGTGCTCTGATTTCCTTCCACCCTGCAAAGATGGACAGGTTTGTAGGTTAATTGGCTACGGTAAAATTGTAAATTGTTCCTGGTGTGTCGGATAGTGCTAGTGCATGGGATGATCGCTGGTCGGCATGGACTTGGTGGGCCGAAGGGCCTGTTTCCGCGCTGTATCTCTAAAGTCTAATGTCTATAAGTCTCATGAGTACCAGGTAAACAAAATTGTTATTCAGCAATTGTTTTCATTGGCGGAGAGACAACAACCTGGCTGCTCAACACCCGGCTTGAGATCTAACTATTCCTTTGGTTTATGTTTCTTACATACTGTCGGACTGAAAATATAGATAAGAGCCACACAAAGGTGTAACTGGGCGAGCAGCTACCTCAGTGCCAGACACCTGTATTCAATCCTGATCGCAGTTGCTATCAGGATTGAGTTTGCACATTCTTTTGGACTACATGGATTACTTTGGGGCGCTCCTGCTTTCTCCCATCTCACAAAATCAAACAGCTGGTAGGTTACTGATCAGTCACTGTAGATTGCCCTTAGTGTGTGGCCAAAAAATGCTGGAGAAACTCAGCGGGTGAGGCAGTACCTATGGAAAGAAGGAATAGGTGACATTTCGGGTTGAGAACCCTTCTCAGTCTGAAGAAGGGTCTCGACCCAAAACATCACCTATTCCTTCTCTCCATAGATGCTGCCTCACCCGCTGAGTTTCTCCAGCAATTTTTGTCTACCTTCAATTTTTCCAGCACCTGCTATTCTTTCTTAAACAGCTCTTAGTGTGTAGGTGAGTGGTAGAATCTAGGGATGTTGAGGAGAATGGGAGAGGATAAAGAAATGGGATTAGTTTAGAATTTAACTAGACTAAGTGGAACCCGTAGTGTCCCAGCATCACATGGGAGGGCTGGTTCCCCAATGCAATATTCCACCTCTCCACCAATATTAATATCAATATTGGTGGCCAGTGGGGGGGGAGGGGGGGGGGGGGAGCCAGTATGGGTGTTGTGGGCTGAAGGGACTGGTTTCCAGAGGGCTAGTATGGACATTGTGGGACGAATGGATTATTGAGCTGGCGGCTCAGTCACTCAAGCCTGTTGTGTGCTGGCAGCTTACTCGCTCACGGCTGGTGCGCTGGCAGTTGACTCACGGCTATTCCCTGAAATTCCATTTGAAGCAGGTTGCAAGGCCACCAAATTCAAGTGCAGTTTCTTACCACTTCAAGCAGGTTGCAAGGCCACCAAATTTAAGTGCAGTTTCATACCATTTCAAGCAGGGTGCAAGGCCACTAAAGACAGCGAGTCGTGAATTCTCCGTCCTCCATCTTGCAGAGACTGAGCCGTGCCCACACTTCTGGGTTTTATAGTCCCTCCTCCCTCGCACCAGAAGGGACGTGGCCTTCATGGCATGATTGACAGGAGAGAGAATCTCAACATTTTTTAAACACTAAAACTCTTTTATTTTTCATCGATGGGAAAAATCCTCGGCACCTGATGAGCGAAGGGGGACTCTGAGTAAGGGCCAAAAATCAAAACTGTACGTGGTAGCGTGGAAGTGGTCAAGATTAGACTTTTAATTATATAGAAGGCAAGGCAACTTAAATGGGCAAGGCAACTTTAACTGGGCAAGGCAACTTTAATTGGGCAAGGCAACTTTAATTGGGCAAGGCAACTTTAATTGGGCAAGGCAACTTTAATTGGGCTAGGCAACTTTAATTGGGCTAGGCAACTTTAATTGGGCAAGGCAACTTTAATTGGGCAAGGCAACTTTAATTGGGCAAGGCAACTTTAATTGGGCTAGGCAACTTTAATTAGGCAAGGTCACTTTAATTAGGCAAGGCAACTTTAATTAGGCAACACAGCTTTAGCATTTCTAAACCAAAGGCAACACAGCTTTAGTATTTTCAAACCAAAGGCAACACAGCTTTAGCATTTCCAAACCAAAGGCAACACAGCTTTAGCATTTCCAAACCAAAGGCAACACAGCTTTAGCATTTCCAAACCAAAGGCAACACAGCTTTAGCATATTTCCAAATCAAAGGCAACACAGCTTTAGCATTTCTGAACTATATTTTCAAACCACATTAAGGGCACTGACAGGTCAGTAAAACCACTCACAGTTTAGTAGACATGTGTTCAGTGTTATTCACAGCTCAGACTGAGAGATGTGACCCTCTCGCTCCCCCATCTTGCAGAGACTGACTGAGGCACTCAACACTTTCGGGTTTTATAGTCCCTCCGGAAGGGGCGTGGCCTTCAGAAGAGAGAATCTCAACATTTTTTAAACACTAATAACTGTTTTTTTTAATCAATGGGAAAAATCCTCTTGTCCTGCGCAGCGGAGTGGGACTCTGAGTAAGATGGCCAAACTCACAGCCGTAAGTGGCATCGCTTTTTATAAAATCAATATACAGAACAACAGGATGTGGTCAAGAATGGACTTTTAGTAATATAGATAAATTCATACGTTCTAGGAGCAGAATTAGCCCATTCTCCTACATTTACCCCATAATCCCTGACACACTTACTAAACAAGAATCTGTCAATCTCTGTCTTAAAATATATCCATTGACGTCCTCCAAAGTGGTCTGTGGCAATGAATTCCAAAGATTCACCACCCTTTGGGACTAATTTAAGATTTGTGTAAATGGACAGTTGATGGTCAGTGTGGATTCAGTGGACCAAAGAGCCTGTATTTTGTCTGAAGAGGGTCCTGACCCAAAACATCACCTATCCATGTTCTCCAGGGGATGCTGCCTGACCCACTGAGTTACTCCAGCACTTTGTGTCCTTTTTTGTAAACCATCATCTGCAGTTTCTTGTTTCTACAGAGCCTGTATTTATGCTGCATGTTTTCATCAATCTATGTCACTGGGCAGCAAAGTCCAGGCATGAGGGACAGGTCTGCTCTTTGGATAAGGCTTTGGACGTCCAGAGAAAGAACAATGTTCTATAACCACTGAGGTATGGAACACCAACTAAATCGCCTTCCCATCCTCTGTGCCCATTGTGTTAACCTTCATTCTTCATTCAGAGCAAGCAGATCTGAATATGTACTGACCAAGTATTCTCCTTCTCCCGGAGACCCATATCAGTACATAAGAAATATTGGTAGGAGTAGGCGTCAAAGCCATTGGAACATGCTCTGCCATTCATCAAGATCATTGCTGATCTAATATTAGCTTCAACTCCACTTTCCTGCCGAATGCAGCACTCGCTATTTATTTAACAGTCCTCAAAATATTTTATGTTTGGTACAAATGTTGAAATCTTGGCAGTCTCCTGATGTGTGTACAGAGGACATCTTCACAGATCCCACAGAGAGTGAACTAGTAATGGCGAGTAACCCTTAAAATAACAGTAGAAATCAATATTCACTGTGTACCTGCTTCCAACAGTTGGTTATTGTTAAGAGAGAACACTAGTAGGTTTGTAGTGTCATTTGCCTAAAGCACTGAATAATGAATTCTAGCAAGAAATTTTAACATAATCAGCTGTGTAATGAATCTCAGCCAACTATGCCAATCACCAACTTGAACTCCTGAGTAAGATTACATCCTGTGCTCAATTTGGGCTAAATTTGTTTTGTAGCTTAATTCCTTATTTCAGAGGCCATTTGCTGCTTAAAATACTTGGCGTAAATTCATGCCAATAAGTTTTAGTGGTTAGCCATTCCAGATATTTTTTAAATATACAGCCATCCAGGTATTGAATAATGATAGAAAGACAGAAATACTGGAAAAACACCGTCAGACAGCATCTTTAGCAAGATCCTGAATAATAATTTTGCTTTTCCTTAACGAGGATCTCATGTTGGATACAAAGAGTAATGGGCCTGTCCCACAGGCGATTTATCAGGTGATTGCCGGCGACTGTCAAGTCGTAGCAGGTCGCTGAAAAACTGGCGATTGAAACTGTGACTGTCAGAGTGGTGAAACACACGCACACACACATACATCGCTTCCTTCACCAGCCAGTTTATGCAGGCGGGTGACAGGGCAAGTGGGGGAAGTGCTGTCTGAGTGAAATTCACACGGTGCAAAGCCAATGTGATACAGACACACACCACGATGAACAGGAAGGTTGGCGCTGTAATTAAGACGGTGAAGGCACGGTGTACGGGAAGGGTCATGTAGGTCCTTTAAAAGAGGGGGGAGAGGAGGGAGAAGCGGGGAGGAGTGGAGACAACTTTTAAGAAGCTGACCGGAATGAAGCCGCGACTAGTTACGAGAATGCAGGATCTACTCACCACCATGCAGGCTATACCCCGGCAACCTCCGGCGAAGATGTGGCAACCTCATACTGTCCTGTAGTCGCCTAAAAAGTTGCGTAAGTGGGACAGGCCCATTAGTGCTAGTGACAATTTGCTGAATGTATCTGCAGTCCATTTTAAATTATGTTAGTAAAAAGGACAAAGTGCTGGAGAAATTCAGCGGGCCGGGCAGCATCTCTCAAGAACATAGATAGGCAATGTTTTAGGTCAGGACCCTTCTGAGTCTGAAGAAGGGTCCCTACCAGAAATGTCATCAATTCATGTTGTCCAGGCATGAGATCCATAGATGCTGCCTCGCCCGCTGAGTTTTCTCCAGCATTTTTGTCTACCTTCGATTTTCCAGCATCTGCAGTTCCTTCTTAAACAAAAACTTTGTGTTTTTTACTCAAGATTTCAGCATCTGCAGTTCCTTGTGTCTATTTTAATTTCATCAGTTTTGTTTGTTGCAACTAATTTTTTAGGAATTTAAAAAAATAGTTTAGAACTAAAGATTCCGTTGTTTCTGTTTCCATGCAGTGAACATGAAAGGAAATATTTTCTAAGACCTGTCACCGGACTCTGGTAGTTTCAACATTGGTACTGAAAACGTGTGGGAATCACAGCACAATGAAACAGCCTCTCCACTCATATCATTTCAGAAATCTTTCAACCCATACTGCAGCAATCTGACATGGGCTGCATTTTTACGTCACAATTAATTGAAGTAATTAAAGTAATCTTATATAATTTTCCAGTGATGCAACATTTTCGAAAAAAGAGACCTTTTGTTATCACACAGTGTTATTAATAGCCTAAGGTTGTATGAAAAAAAATACTCCTGTAGTTGTAATGTACTGAGATTACTTGATGAAAATGGAGGCAATGCCTGTTGCCAATTCCAACGGAGTTCAAATAAATATTTTCTTTAGGGCCAAGTAAACAATGGTGCCAATTACTTTTTTCTGCCTCGGTTTTGGATTTATTTTCTAACCTGATCGTTGGATCTTTTGCATCTCACTCTATTTCTCAGTCGAGTTGATAAGAAGGAATATTTTCCCTTACCTCATCCAACTTTAAGCGCCAACTGCAGTTTAAAAATGTACTACAGCAGCTCAGGACGTATGAGGAAAATCCTATATAAACTTTATTCAATTAAGTCGTGGTGCAGACATTTCCAAGTTCTTCTGTATCCAAGCATTAATTTTCTTTAACATTAAACTTGATAATTCCAATATTATTAAAAATATTATCTATGATATTACCTGCATAATTAATGTAAAGAAAAACATTATAAAACAATTTAAAATCCAAAGTTGGGTTGGTATCAGTGCTGCAAATAGTGTTTACTAGACTAAGTGGTTCCCACAATGCACAAGGCTTGGTCCCCCAACCCAATATTCCACCACTCACCTATAGCCCCAAATGCACAGGCGCAGCTCATTTCTACTCATCCCTAGCACGCTCTGCCCCTCCTCTTCACCCTCCCTCTTTCTTTCCCCTCACCTCCTCCCCTCCCCCAATCCCTCCCTCGCCTCTCTCCATCTCCTTTCTCCTACCCTCAGTCACTCCCTCCCTCCCTCTATAACTCCTCTCCCTCCCTCCCTACCCCCTCCTATTCCTAGATTTGCACCCACCTCCCCCACTCCTCACCTCCCCCTATCCACCCCACTATCCCCTCACACCTCCCACTATCCTCCCTCCTCACCTCCTTGGTCTCCTTTTCCCTCTCCTCCTCCCCTCCCCCAATCCCTCCCTCACCTCTCCTTTCCCCTACCATCAGTCACTCTCTCCCTCGCTCCATAACTCCTCTTCCATCCCTACTCCCTCTATCCCCTCTCCTCCCCCACTCTCCCTCCCCAGGATCTCGAGGTTGCCGCTCCTCTCCCTTCCGCGGAGGAACATCAGCGTCGGTGCAGATCCTCGGCTCGGCCCAGAAGCATCAGCAGCTATGGCCGTGGGGCGGGGGGTGGGGCGGCGAAGCTGCGGGACGTTGTGATGGCGGTGATCTTGGGACTGGATCCTCCCCTCCACCGGGATCAGATCAGATTTCAGCTTTCTGTTTGGCAACATATCCTGCGCCGCGCTGGGCCGCTTCCGGTCCCTGCGAAAATTGTGTCCGGTTGGAGACTTCCGCCGGCCATCCTCAGCTCCAGCAAAGGCACGATGGCGCAGGAAGGGGCGAACCGTCCCGGGGAGTGACAGAAGAGACCAATCCACGCGGCGCTGACTGGCAGGAGAGGAGATCGATCTGCGCGCACGCGTTTTTTTAAGATTTTTAAACCTCGCTAACTTTTACAATATACTGCCGAAGCAAAACCTGTTGCACTCGCAGCACAGGAGAACAGTGAGTAAGCTGGTGAAAAATCGTAGCACTATCGCATATCGTTTTGGCGCAAACAGAAAAACCGTGCAAACTGAAAGAGCACAAGATCAGAGTTTTAGAGATAGATAGATAGGCAGGCAGACAGACAGACAGACAGACAGACATTTTAAACACTTTGGAATGAGGAAAATAATTGGGTATAGGGGATATATTAGATAGCAGCAGAAAATAGGTGCCAGAATTACAATTAACTTGCAGGACACTCATGAAGTTTATGCTTGGGTCTTTTTAATGTGACCATGTTAGTGGAGTGTTTTTGCCTTTGAGACATGAGGTCGTCAGGGAGATCAGAGTGGAGTAAAATTGTGAATTAAAGTGACAAGCCTGACTAATCTGTTCTCAGCCTCCGACAGTGTTCCAGCGAAGTTTGTTGCAAGTTCAAGGAATAGCACCTGAGCAGGCATATTACAATTACTTGTATGAATTCACTTAATTCAATAATTTAAATTTTTGGCATTTTTACATTTATTTTTCAACACCTGCATTTTAAATGTTAATCACTCCCATTTTACTTCAGAAGTAAATAAAAATGGATTCTATCCTTAATCCCAATAGCTCAAGTATCATAAAATCGTGCTCCATTTCTCCTACCATGTTTTTAAATGAATAAGCTTCCTGTTTTATACTATCAGTAAAATGACTATTCTGAGTTACTATATTTGACATCCTGTCTTTTAAAAAAAAATACTTGCCATTCTGCGATGTTGGGGAACCAGCTCTTTTTATACCCCTTTCATTGGTTCCATGAATCTCCAGATTTATTGCTGCAGAATTAGTGAATTATTGAAAGGTATGGGCCAACCACAGGCAGGTGGGACTAGTGTAGATGGAGCATCTTGGTCAGCATGGGGAAGTTGGGCTGAAGTGCCTGTTTCAATCCTGTAATTACTCTATGAAGCACAAATCAATGAAGTAAAGATCATGGCTATGACTGGGAATGGAAATGGAGCCATGAGAGGTGGAGCCTTGGGTCAATGCCTTGAGGCTGGGTTTTGCAAACCGCTCCTACAGTTGCTCAGCGCTGCGTGTAAATCATAGCTTGCAATATATTAAGCATCTTAGCTAATGTACGTAGAATATGATGGTGACTCATGTTTATGACCCTACGAGATGAAGGATTTATACAACTGCATTCTTGCACTGCAACTTTGCAGCTTAGTGTAACAAGCATATTGATTTATATGCTATTATTGGGACAATGAACCTGTATTTTTCCCTACTTCTCTGCCATTCATGCCTTATATGACAGAAGGAAGTAACAGAGATATTGGCCAGTATATCACAGATTAATGCAACACCATGTAGACAGAGCTAATCATTTAATGTCAGTTAAAAAAATTCAGACTAGTGGGGATCATTTCACTCAATCAATAGCCAAAAACAAAAGGTTAGAGAAAAAAATGTTTACTTATTTTTTTTAAAAGAAAGCAGCAAATATCCATGGCAGCTCGACGATTTCGGCTGGGAACTTACACGAGAGCCTAATGTCTGTGGAGGTACATTATTGGAGAGATCGGGTCTGCATGCATTTGAAAATGCAAGCAGTAATTAGCAATAGTCAGCAGGCTTCACATGTAGGGAAATTGTGTATCACAAAGTAAATTTGAGGAATGTTAGTACGCAGTAGACGTGTTCTGCATGGAAATCAACAAGGCCTTTGACAAGGTGCTGAATGATAGGCCAGTCCAGAAAGTTAGATCACATGGGATTTAGGACAAATTAGCAAACTGGATACAAAATTGGCTTTTAAGTAGGAGGTAGTGTATGGTGGTAGAGGATTGTTTTTCAGACTGGAGGTTAGTAACAAGTGGTGTGATACAGGGATTGCTACTGGATCCAGTGTTGTTCATTATTTATATTAATGATTCAGATGACAATATTTGGTGGCAATGGTTACTATTTTTGTAAGTGGCACTAAAATTAGTGAACATGAAGAAGGTTATCTGATTATAATGGGATCGTGATTAACTGAAAATTGGAGAGGAATTCAGATGAGTTTAATTCAGATAAGTACAAGATATTGCATCTAATAGGACAATCCAGCGCCGCTGCCGAAGCTCTGGTCCGGCCCTGGTCTCCGGTAGGAAAGGCCGCTCTGATCCAGTGGTAGGCCGCAAGGAGGGGGGGGCGAGGACGCGACTTAGGAGAAATAGCCGCATCCCCGCCAGGAAGCGACTGAGAACGGTTCCCCCCCTTAAACCCTCCCCCCCCCCTCCCCCCACATAGAAAAACAAAAGTATCCCCAAACCAAACTGGTTAGACAAACTAAAATTAAAAAAAGATGGGATAAAACGGACAGACTGTAGGCAGAGGTGCCTTCAATGCGGCGGCCCTAGTGGATAGTTTTGTATTAGGGCAAAACAGTTGGCCCCTGAAATCTATCATGCCTTGACCTGCCAAACCACCATGTACAAAGCCAACATTGATGGCTCACCATGCTTCCATAATCTGTAAGCTTAGCAATCAGAACCCAATCTGCTCCTGAGCATTGAACCATCTCCAGCAGTCCTACCTAGCGTAGAACTAAGCTGTTCAACTGTACTGGTTCTCCAGGTGATGCAATATTTTAACGGAAATGCATCATAGCATGGTTTGGGAACAGCTCATTCCAAGAAAATTGCAGAGAATTGTGGACCGCCCCAGACCCATTATGCAAACCAACCTGCCTCCCATTTACTCCATCTAAGCTTCATGCTGCCTCGGCAAAGCCACCAGCATAATCAAGGACAAGTCTCACTCTGGATACTCCCTTTTCTCCCATCTCCTATCAAGCAAGAGATACAGAAGTGCAAAAATGCACACTTCCAGATTCAGGGACAATTTCTTCCCAGCTGTAATAAGGCAACTGACTATTCTATCAAACAATGGGAGATAAGTCCTGAGCTACCATCTACCTTATTGGAAACACTAGAACTATCTTTAATTGGACTTCACTGGCCCTTATCTGGTATTAATCGTTAATCCCTTTATCCTTTATCCGTGCACTGTGGACAGCTTTATGGTAATCATGTATAGTCTTTCCGTGACTGGATAACGCACTGTTTACTTGACATAGAAACATAGAAAATAGGTGCAGGAGGAGGCCATTCGGCCCTTCGAGCCATCACCGCCATTCATTTTAATCCTGGCTGATCGTCCCCAATCAACCAACCCGTGCATGCCTTCTCCCCATATCCCTTGATTCCATGAGCCCCTAGAGCTCTATCTAAAACTCTTAAATCCATCCAGTGACTTGGCTTCCACTGCCTTTGTGGCAGGGAATTCCACAAATTCACAACTCTCTGGGTGAAAAAAGTTTTTTCTCACCAGTCTTAAATGGCCTGCCCTTTATTCTAAGACTATGGCTCTGGATATATATATATATAGATATATATATATAAATATATAAATATATAAAAGTTAAATTTAATTTAAATTATATATTTTAAAATTAAATATTACAATATTAAAATTTCATATATATATATAAATATATATTTTTTTTTAATAATTGTCTATAAAATATCACTGACATAGTTTCAAATGTTCCATTCTTTCATTCTATATAGCGTAATCACAATGTAGTGCATACATACCTACATATTTAAATTCAGTCGATAAGTTGGTCAAATAATATGTGGGACCATCTAGCTTTTTTTTTTTGAGACATGGATTTTTTAAATGTGAATGTCTCATATATGACACATTTGTGGGTCAGCCGTATGTTGCATCAACCCCCACATTTTTCGAATTACTCTAAATTGAACTTTATAAACAAGGAAAACACTTTTTATTTCTGTCATTTATGGTAATATTTAATAATTCACATCATTTTTTGCTCGACATATATAGGAGGTTGCAGTGTTTTTGAAAGTGATGTAAAATTCAACATATTTCAGACAATGATAGTGCCACCCCTTGCTTACCCCAAAGAACAAAATGTCCAACTTATACACAATAAATAAATAAATCGTCATTTGCACAATTTTGTGTGGGTAACGGGAAGTACTCATTCTTCCTCTTGAGTAACCAGCGTTGGGAAAAAACAGACGTTTTTGGGCGTGTTCGGTGATGTCAAATAGCGTTGGAACTGCATTGCAATTTTAGCCTGTTATTGGTCTGCCTGTTGGAAAACGAGTCAAGTTCAGTGTTCAGAACAAAGAACGGCAGAAGTGGTTGACAAGTACACCGGAGTTTGGTGGAGGAGATCTTGTCGACGAGTATTCTGGACCCGCTGTCAACATTTGAAATTACAGAAAAATCTCATATAGGATTAACTAAGAAGGAAAAATTGTAGTTATAACTACATATCTGCAGAATGGATGTTATATCATTTAAGTGCTATTGTTGAGTTGTGGGGAGAGACCTGTATATTGAAGATGCATTTTGCCACTAATATGTCAATTTACCTTCAATGTAGAAGAGCTTATTTAAAACTTCTTACGTAGACCATTTAAAGTATTTTCTTTCTATCCTCTTTTGGACGTAAGACACTAGCAAGCCTGCCAACTCTCAGGGGGAGAGGGGGAGAGAGGGAAGGGCAGAGACAGAGAGAGAGAGAGAGAGAGAGAGAGAGAGAGATAAGGGCAGAGACAGAGAGAGAGAGAGATAGAAAGGCAGATAGGGCAGAGACGGAGATAGAGAGAGACAGGGAGAGAGAGAGAGAGAAGGGGCAGAGAGAGAGAGAGAGAGAAGGGCAGAGAGAGATGGGGGGAGAGAGGAATGATGGCACATTATAACGCACAGCCTCCCATTCTGACCGCCGCCGAACCCCGCACCGCAACATTGCACCCTTCTTCAACGGCGGCCCAGTGATGTCTCGGTTCTGACAATTCGAGGGATCTCATCGGTAACAACACTGAGAGCAGCTCCGGGCCGCCGGGCTCCCTGACTCGAATCTGAGGTTAAAATCATCGTGACGGGCCTGATGTGTCTCTCTCCCCAACTCCCCTGCCCCTTCTCTCTCTCTCTCTCTCCCTCTCTCCTATGGACCATATTTTGGAGACTCCTGCCATACAGAAACAAAAACAAAAATGTACAGAAAAACATAAATTCCTGACTTTATTATTGTGGTAAGTTTAGATCTATTCAAAAAAAAATCTAGTAACTTGCTAATGTACCAACAAACCTTGTTTCCCAATGAGTGTTGATGGGGGAACAAAAAAATACTATTTTCAGGACAGAATAATGTCGACAGAAAAACAATAATATTTCCTTCACCTTTCTTTGTTGTTGGGGAACCTGAAGAAAGACAGGTTGAGTTGTCAACATCGGCGTTGAGAGCAATTTACACCGAGCTGTAGATGTGGACGCCATGACAGTGTGGGGGCGGTCCGGTAAAATGGCGTCAACAATCACACATGTCATACTATGCTTTTCTCGCTAAGTGGCGTATCTTGCTCCTCTAGTATCTTTGGTCAAAACGGGCTGAGGAGGTAGCGGAATCTCGGGTACCATTTCCTTGAACAACAGCACACGTAACGGTGCTTTGAGGAAGATTCTCTTGACATTGGAAACTAGGTGATCGACATTTGGAAACCAGCTACATCTGTGATTGGCAATTCTATGAAGTCCTTGAGCTAAAGGAGCTGTCTCCCTTGGGTGACCTAATTGGCGAGGTTTAGAAGTGTTTGAAAAAATGACATGTTGAAGACCTCCTTCAACTAAGTAGAAGAACCTCCTTTGACCTCCTTCGACTATGTTGAAGACCAGCTTCGACTATGACTAGCTAGACTAACTTCGGAAAAATTGGACACCGAATATTGGAGAGCGAAGACGACCTCCTTCGACCTCCCTTCGACCTCACTTCGACTATTGCTGAAGACTATCTATGACTATCTTCCACTACCCTCGATTACCTACCTACTAGAACCTACTACGACCTACTACGACTAAACCTACGAGTAAAATTTTTTTTCCATGGCAACCTTTTTTTACTCGTGGGGATTTTTTAGCATATTGAAAAAAACGCCGCAAACCTAGCTGAGGCCTTGAGTATGTGGAAACCACTCTCGAGCATGAAGGAGAGTTATGCAGACCTCCTACCGACCTTGTGTCGACCATGCTGCAGTATAAGTCGAGGGCAAACTCGCCAGAACTCACGGATTAGGTCGCCTAAGTGGGACAGGCCCTTTAGCATGTCAAAATGCAACATTTTGGGGAATAAAATAGTAAGATTAAATGAGAACTTACCAGTTCAAAGTTTGATCCTTACTTTATGAGGGAGTAACTTTGAGGGATTACGTGAAGAAGCCCCGCCAGGCGCATGCGCGTCATACTTCAAAGCAGCGGCGTGAAAACACAGAAACAAATGCCGAAGTAAACATAGTAAGGCTTTAAGAAGACTAGAACTACCAGATGATCTCTTAGATTATGAGGGTGGGAGCGGAGGGCAACGTAATCCCTCAACGTTACTCCTCCATAAAATAAGGATCAAACTTCGAACTGGTAAGTTCTCATTTAATCTTACTATTTTGCTTCGGAGTCACGTGAGTGACTACGTGAAGATTTCAAAGCTCTGTGTTTCCATGCCGTAGATACACTCCATACGACAATCTGCTTCGGTTGACACAGTAGTGAATAAATAATATATTGAACATTGCTTCCAAATTATTCAATAACTATTTTAATAATAATAACAAAAAACAGTAATAACCCTCTGTCCCAGGGGGAAATTACAAACAATGATATATAAACAAAGCAAATGAATTAAATGGAACCCAAAACAGCATGCCCAAACTGTGGCACTGACTGTACAGGTTTGTCATAGAATTGAGAAAATGTTGATTCTCCAGACCATCCTGCAGCCGCGAGGATTTGGTCTAGCGACACGTCCTGAGCCTTCGCCACGGATGTTGATGCCGCCCTGGTGGAGTGAGATTTAAATACATGAGTGTCGACTCCAGCATAATTGAGAACCTGTTTCAAACCATCTAGAAATAGTTTGTACTGACATGTTTTATATGGCTTTTTGTGACTAATGAGCAGTCCTGTCTCAGAACCTCTGAGACTTCTTGTTAACTCAATATTTGGCTTAAATGTTTAACTACACATAAACATTTGGTCAATTAGGATATGCTTTAAACGTCACCTTGGTTCCTGCCATCCCTGGCCTGCTTTGTTTGATTAATCATAGACATAAAATGTAATGTCATCTAGAGACAAATGCATACAACCTATTCGTAACAATTGTAATGTTTGTACACGTTGTGCTGAAACCAGCGCCATTAGCATAACCACTTTAAGAGTTAATCTCTGCATAGATAATGACGTAATGGAGCCCATACTGATATCCCAGATTTCTGTATATCTAGGCTTAGGAGGGTGTTTGTTAAAAATTCCTCTCATAAATCGGGATACTAACGGATGAGACCCGATAGGTTGTTGTTGTTCTGAAGACTGCCCTAAATAGGAGGACAAAGCACTGTTAATGGCACCATAACTCAGGTGCTCATCAAAATGCAACTTAGCAAGGAATTCCAACACATCACATATGCTTGCAGTATGATAAGATATATTTGATTGTACACAGAACATCTCCCATTTCTTTATGTGCACCACGTATTGCTTTTTATTGCTATTTCTCCAGGCTGCAGTGATAACCTCCATGGTCCTGTTCGATAATCCAAGGCCTTGGAATGGTCTGGTCAGAACCTGCAGACCAACAAATTGATACAGTCATGTAACGGGTGACTTTTCTCCTGTAACCGGATGCACCAACAAATTACTGCAGCTGGGAATCATCATGAATGGCTGAGCCATCATTCTCAGTACTGATGGGAACCATGGTTGAGTTGGCCAATCTGGGACCACCAAAATGCCTGTGGCGGAGTCACGCTCTATTTTGGTGAGACATTTTCATGATCAGACAAAATGGAGGAAATGCATAAAAGAATGAGTGCCCCAATGTCACGAGAATGCATCCACAGCCACTGCTCCTGGATCTGGCTCCCATGAAACATATTTAGGCAACTGGTGATTCAATCTGGATGCGAACAGATCAATGTCTGGCAACCCAAATCGAGTGACAATTGTTTGAAAAATCTCAGCATTCAACATCCATTCTATATTGTCATTAAACTTTCGCGACCTATGGTCTGCCACCACATTGTCTATACCTGGTAGATGGCTGAAACCCTTGAAATACATCAATGCCAGATGAGGTTAGCCAAGATATCACATGATACTGATCTTGCTCCTCCCATATGATTAATATATGCCACTGCTGTGGTGTTATCAATCTGGAGTTGAACGTGTAAATTATTCATTTTGGAGCAATATGCTTTTAATCCGTAAAATGCCCCCAAGAATTCCAAATAATTTATCCCTTGTGTGTGGAGAATCAAACCTTCTTGTTCATTCCATTTACCCCCACAGCTAGACTCCGTGTCTGTAGCCCCCCCATCCGAGAGCACTTACGTCAGTCTGTAAGATCACTGAAGGTTCGTGCACCAAAATGTTATTGGTAGCTTGACTAACATTAACAATCCACCATTTTGATTCTGCTAGAGCTATGGTTGGTAACTGCATAGCCCGATCAAAATGGCCTGTGTGCTCTTTTAATGCTTGTTCTCTTGCTTTTTGCAAATGTTGATAATGGAAAGGTTCGAACTGTACTGCAGGAAAAAACTGCTACCAATTTCCAATGACCTTGGCGACTTCTCGGATGGAGGGATAAAGCTTTTGTGTGAGGCAAGTACAGACATAGCAATATCCACAACCTTGGCTGTTGGTAATGTTTACTGTCATATTAACTGAATCAATAAAAAATCCCAAATACTCAATATTTTGGGTTGGCTGTAACTTAGTTGGATGGACCAAAAATCGCAATGTTTCAAAACATTTTTGGTTACTGCAACCGATCCTTCAGCTGACTCTGTAGTGTTGCTGATAATTAAGATATCATCTAAATAAGCCATGACAATGTGATTGTGGGCCCTCAATAGCCCCAGCACAGGTTTTAACAATTTAGTAAATAGCCTAGGTGAGCTTAATCCATTAGGCAATGCTTTGTATTGCCACAGCTGTCCCATCCCATTAAATTTCAAGTACCTGCGATATGAGCATGAATTGGCACCGAACAATATGCATCTTGCAAATCAATAGTTGCCATATAACAACCCTGTGACACCAGCTGCTTAGTAGTAACAAAGGTGTCCATTTTAAAATGCCTATAGAGAACTGAAGAATTTAAGTGAGTGAGGTCCAGAATTACTCTACAACCCCCCATCTTTTTTAGGTCTGGGGAATATATTAGACACAAATTGTTGAGGATGATTAATGGCTTTCTCAATCACTCCTTTTTGGCATAAATTCTTTATCTCATCGTTTACCTGTTCAGTCTCTGGAGCAGAAAACACCAACATTTTATTAGGCTTGTGCTGTTGAGGTGGATCTATCCCCGAGATGAAACTCAATGGTAGAACCTGACACAGTATTTGGTATAAACATATCAGACGTTATACAGCACCATTCATTATAAAACAATTGTATACCCTCCAATAGGAGGTTATCCACCAGAAACTTTATCATTAACAAAACGTCCCTGTACCTCTCCAGTTGGCCTGTAAGCCTGTTGTCTGCCCATATTGGGGTTGTAGCCGATCTGTCTTGGTGGGTATCCTCGTTGCCCCACTGGCCTCCCCCTGCTGGGCCCAGCACCTGGGTCCGGACCTTCGGTACATAAACCCAGGCTTTCGAATAGGTGGCCTGGTTGGCTTCATTAAGCCAATAGTTTTTTGCCTCTCATCAATCTCACAAATTTGCTTCACAAGATCCGTTCCAAACAGGAATTCAGGCGTTTGAACATTCGTCGCCTTACACAGAGCAGCAAATTTCTGATTGAGAGTTGGCCTGATGGCGATTTTCCTAATGCAATTAACCTCAAAAAACGCATTGCATAACATAGCCAACATATCTTTTTGTATTTGATTTATCATTGTCCCTTTTACCATTGTGCCAAATGCAGTAATTGTAGCCGCCACCAGTTGGAGGACGTGTTGATATCGAACCTCCTGTCCCCTCATAGAAGGACTCATGGGTGCCCATATTGCTGGGTTCACCGTAGGCACTTTCAGTGATGCACAGTTGACAGGTGTCTTATACTTGTTTGTGGTCTCTTGCATCATAGATTGCTGGAGCTGGTGAGACACTAAATAGTTGATGTTGTTGGCAAGGTACTCTTCCATTGCCTCACCAGTCCCCTCCAGAATAGCAAAGCTCATTGCTATTTCCGGGACACCCGGAGTTTGATTCTTGTGCTCTGGTGTTTGCACATAAGCAGGGACACCAGAATCAGGGTCAGCTGCATCCTGCCCTGCTTCTCCCAATTCATATTGTAGGGAGGCATCCTCCAGTCCTAAACAAGGCGCTGGAAGGAAATCCCCTTGCTGGTACGCCATATATTCCTCTTGATATGGGCCTTCTTGCACAGCTCTCTGGGGAACCACTGGGGCCTTTGACCCTTGTTTTATCAAAGTTTGGAGCATCTTCTCCATATTGTGCATCCTCCCCCACATTCTTTTATTATCTGGGGGAGAGTCACCATCTTCGTCAGACTCGTCTGACAACACTGTTCTGTTAGACTTACTTTTTGCCTTCCTATGGCTGTCAGTAGCCTTAGGCTGCTGAGTCTCTGGAGCTAGTGTAGGAGATTCGCTCTCTAGCATAACTGCTGCTGGTAAAACGGCACCCGGTATCGGAACCAGAGTTGCCGCGCTAATCTGCCGACCCGATCAAAGTTGTGAATCCTCACCGGACCCACGCTTACTACGAACCCTCCTACCTGACCCCTCCATCTCTCCAACTCCTACGGACTGCTGACCCAGCTTGATGGAGTTTAAGGACTCCCAGGCAAAGCTTTCAAAACCACTTACCTGCGAAGTCTCTACTTACCGCTGGTGGAGCTGCGCCCTCCAGCTCGTTCAATGCGACATGCGCGGATGTAATGACAAGCATGCGCCTGGCGGGGCTTCTTCACGTAGTCACTCACGTGACTCCGAAGTAAAATCAAGTCATAAACAGAAGTACATTCTTGTGTTTTATACCTTCTGGCCAAAGTACAGCAAGTGAAGATGTAAACAACTGAACAATAGTTGAGCTGTTTGACTTCTCCAATACTTCTGATGTCAACAAATACTCCTTTGATGGTTGACCTGCCTCCAGTGTACCGATAACCACATTGGCAACAAATCTCCCCACAGCATTGGTTGTCTCGTCTATTGAGATCCATATTTTGTTGCGTGCAACTTCATCTCTAATTTTCTGCACAACAATGTTGAAGTTGCTATCAACATAATTTTTCCATAATGATGACTCGCTTGGTATATGTTCCTCTGTGTATTTCTCTAAAAAACCTCTGAGAGATTTGTTTTCAAATTTCCACAGTGGAATTCCAGCATCAATTAATGCCTTGTACAAATCACTCGTAAACTCAGATTTGCGATTGGAGCCAGCAGTAAATGTAGTGAGGAGACAAGCTTGGGTAGGTAGTCTACACCACAGTGGTATCAACAATGCTCTAATTTTTGATAGCCCTTGTCTTCTCCCTCCTCCCCCCTCCCCCTTCCCAGCTCTCCTTCTAGTTCTACTGTCTCCGCCTCTTTCTTTCTTTTTCCCGCCCCCCCCCCCCCCCACATCAGTCTGAAGAAGGGTCTCGACCCGAAACATTGCCTATTCCTTCTCTCCATAGATGCTGCCTCACCCGCTGAGTTTCACATTGTTTCTCTTCGTCTAGCTTCGATTTTTCCAGTATCTGCAGTTCTTTCTTAAATAGATTTTCCAGAAAACTGAACGAACGAATGAATGACGGACGGCGGCGCCCCCGGTTTTGCCCCGGTGGTGGAGGTTTTCTTGTAAGTTATACTCTGTTAACATGTTAATAATAACATTAATATTAACGTGTTAACATAGAAAATGTCATTATAATCACAGTACAAACAGAGAAAATAGCACAACCTTTTAGCATAACGGCAAAAAAAGGCTGATTTTGGCACTCAATCGTGAAAAAGGCATTAGCCTAGTGAAATATTCAAAAAAGGCAAGAAAAGGCACATGGCATTTATGGCAAAATCCTGGCTCTTGTGAAACGAAAGAAAGTCACACAAACAATTTATATAACAATGTTTTATTAGGAATTCTTAATTGGTATCATTTGTAGAAGTGTGTTCGGGTATTGATACTTCTTATTATCTTTTATTAATTGCACCATGTATATTTATATTTGTCTCCAATACACAAAGGATTTGATAAATACTTTTCTTATTCAGTATGTTCAAGGCAGAAACAATGCTAGTATTTATAGAGCACAACACTTCCAATTGGCAGCTCAGAGAGGACAATTTTGTTGGTTGTACACCAAAAGAAAGGAATTGCTTAATTGATTAATGCTTTCAATTTAATTTACAATTTGCACCTCTGCTGATCTAATAATATGGATTTAGTATCAGCAACCTTATTGTTGTTTCAGGATGAGAAGTTACTCTTGCTAGCAGATCTCCTTTCTATTAAAAAAAATGTTAGGGTGAAATTAAGTTTAACAGTGATCCATTTTGATAATTTTATCAAATTTTAGCAAGTGGAAATAAAATCACAGGAAAAAATAGAAATTAGAATATCAATAGAACATCTCTAATATACAGTTTGTGCGTCAGTTACCGAAAATTGGAGAATAGTAAGATTAAATGAGAACTTACCAGTTTGAAGTTTGATCTTTATTTTATGAGGAGTTACGATGAGCGATTACGTGAAGGCCGTCAGCCCGCATGCACATCAATCTTCAAAGCAGCGGTGTGAAATCACAGATAACAGTTGTTGAACTAACATAGTAAGATTAGCGATGACTAGAAATTACCAGATGATCTTTATGATATGAGGGTTGGGAGTGGAGGGCACGTAGCTCATCGTAACTCCTCATAAAATAAAGAACAAACTTCAAACTGGTAAGTTCTCATTTAATCTTACTATTTTACTTCGGAGTCACGTGAGTGACTACATGAAGACTTTGAAGCTCTGTGATTTCATGCCGTGGAAAAAAACGAGACCACACAAGCACGACTGCATCAGTTGACCATAGATAAGGGAAACATTCATAATGCATACAGACATGACATAGATTTAAAAACATGCTGATGCTGATAAATGAACAAATAATAATAACAGTAACCCCTCTCATCCGAGGAGAAACTATAAAATAGAATCTAAAATAGAGGCAAATACCCCTGGTCTGGCAATGGGTTAAAATAAAATGTTGGATACCTCGTTCGTTAGACCATCCTACAGTTGACAGGATGTGGTCCAGAGGACCACACATAACCCTTGCTGCTGGTGTTGTAGCAGCCCTGGTGGAGTGAGATTAGAAATTAGTATCTACTCCTGTATAAGCCAAAACCTCGCATAACCACCTGGAGATGACACCTTCTTATGAGGATTTTTTCTTTTGTAACTAACAAACATAGCTAGTATCAGAGCCTCTAAGGTGCTAGATGACCTTGACGTAATGTTGTAAATGTGTGACCACACGTAACCGAAGGTGCATGGGGTATGTAAACATGAAATATTATATAGCAGTTGTAACCATCCTGTCCAGTCGCAATTTATATAATGACCGGACCCGTGCGCTGAGGGCAGTGCCAGGGGATCAACTACCTATGAGAGCCGAACCAAAGATAGAGATATAGCTGCAGCCCCATGGTGAATAAATGTTAACACAATGTCAATATCCCATACTTCCGTGTACTTGGGTCTGGGAGAACTATGATGAGAAGAACGTTGGGCACAGTTATTTTGACTATAACTTAATTTATTATCAAAGACCCATAGAAAATGAACTCTAAAACGTCAGTGTCCATGCCATATTATATGTAACATACCATTTAACAGAAATGCTTCCCATCTCCAGAAGTGGCAAAGAACTGCTTTTTTGGAGCTATCCTTGCACTCTGCAATGAGCACATACATGGATCAGTCTGACAGCCCGAGCCGCAGGAGCGTTCTTCTCAGATTCTGTAAACCAATTAATTGAATAATCATATAGAGGCTGGTTCCCCGAATCCCAGGCTCAACCAGCAAAGTTTTATGTTAAGAAACCCATATAACGTTCTATTAGTATTCCCAACATTTGTGGGAAACCACGGCTGCGTAGGCCAGTCATACAGTACGAGAACCCTGAAGCGGGATCTTGCTGAATTATTGCAAGAACCGACTGATGAGGCAAAAAAGGAGTAACCACATAAAAGAAACATTCCTCCCCCGTGTAGCGAGAATGTATCTCTCGCCACTGTTATGCCACATGTTTTTACAACTGGTGAATGAGCCTGTATGCAAACATATCGATATTGGGTGTCATCGAGCCATAGACCCTAAAATACTTTGTGATCCAACATCCATACTGTGTTGTCATTGATTTTGCATGATGATACACCAGCGGCAAAAAAGTTTGGGTAAATTATGACAGGATACTTTGACTTTATTGCATCCATGTGACTAACATATGCCACCACCACAGTGTATCAACTTGGAACTGAGCATGCAGATTTTGCATATTCGCACAATAACCCTTTAACCCATAGTATGCACCTAGTGTCTATAGGTAGTTGATACCAATAACTGAAGAATTGGTGATTCATGCAAATCCCATCCACCTTTGTTACTAGAGATGGCATTCGTAATTTTCCATCTTTGAGCACTAGCATCTGTAGTAATATAACTGAAGATTATTTGACCAAAACTACTGGAGCAATGCTGAATATAGTTTGCCCATCATTGTGACTTTGGTAGCTTCAGCTGGTAATAGCATAGGTCTGTTAACAATGACCTATATGGCACTTGAGAGGTTACTACTTGCACATTGAAAGTTCTGATAATGCAAGGCCAATTGCACAGCTGAAATAACTGTTGCTATATAGCCAATTACACTTGATGAATAGAAGACTGCTTGATAACAAGGTTGTTACAGGCTTCTATTGATCGTAATCTGTTGCACCAGGGCGGAGTCAAAGATAAATTAATAGTTAAAGGTAAATCCGATAAACAATAATCTCAATTCCTCAAAATATAGTTGCAGCTGAAACAGTTAGACAGAAGAGAAATTCCATATACTGAAGCTATGTTGCACATGGGAGTTAAATCAATTATGAACCGACATCCTCCATCTTTCACAATGAACAGGCCACGCCTGGCATAATTCCGTGCCTGCCTCAAAAAACAACTCTGGCCATACTACTGGGCCTGCCGTAAACTGCTCCGGCCGTCATTCTGAGCCTGCCTCGAAAGACAACTCTGGCCATATTACTGAGCTTGTCGCGGAAGGCAATCCTGGCCGTAATCCTGAGCCTGCCTTGAAAGACAATTCTGGGGTAGCGACCAGCTTACTGCCAGTCTAACCAATTTATGTGGGAAGACCTAAGCGGTCTGGTGGCTGCTGACCTCATTGTCCGCGACTGGGGTAGCAAGAACGGCTTACTGCTAGTCTAACCACTTTATCTGGGAAATCTAAGTGGTCTGTGGCTGCTGACCCCATTGTCTGCGACTGGGCTAGTGAGACCGGCTTACTGCCAGTCTAGCCCCTAATTCTGGGGGACCATTACGGTGTGGGAGCTGCGGACCCCATAGAGTGACTGGGGTAGCAAGACCTGCTAACTGCCAGTCTAACCCCTATTTCTTGCCATAGAGGTAGTACAGAGAAGGTTCACCAGACTGATTCCTGGGATAGCAGGACTTCCATATGAAGAAAGACTGGATAGACTCGGCTTGTACTCGCTGGTATTTAGAAGATTGAGGGCGGATCTTATAGAGACACAAAATTCTTAAGGGGTTGGACAGGCTAGATGCAGGAAGATTGTTCCCGATGTTGAGGAACTCCAGAACAACGGGTCACAGTTTAAGGATAAGGGGGAAGTCTTTTAGGACCGAGATGAGAAAATCATTTTTCACGCAGAGAGTGGTGAATCTGTGGAATTCTCTGCCACGGAAGGTAGTTGAGGCCAGTTCATTGGCTATATTTAAGAGGGAGTTAGATGCGGCCCTTGTGGCTAAAGGGATCAGGGGTTATGGAGAGAAGGCAGGTACAGGATACTGAGTTGGATGATCAGCCATGATCATATTGAATGGCGGTGCAGGCTCGAAGGGCTGAATGGCCTACTCCTTCATCTATTTTCTATGTTTCTATGTTTTCTGGGGAACCATTGCAGTGTGGGAGCTATGGACCCCATAGAGTGACTGGGGTAGCAAGACCGGCTAACTGCCAGTCTAACCCCTTTTTCTGGGGGGACCATTGCGGTCTGGGAGCCCATACTGGGAGAAACCCTCACTCGTACTCCCCTCCTGAGTGTCGCTGACCTCCTTGTCAGCGATTTGGGAGTGAACCCGAACGGCCGCCGGCTACCCGCGCTTCCGCGGTCTGGACCGGGATTTCCCCACGGTCCATAACCGGTTTCCCGCGGCCCGTCTAACTTCACCCCGAATCCAGCAGGCAAACTCTGTGAGGGGCTTCCTGCAATACAAAACAAACAAAAAAAATAACCCCTAGAATTAAGTTTAAATTTACCTTCCAGGTTTAAAACTTACCGCTGGCGGGAGCAGCGCGCCTGCTCCTGCCAGTCAGCCAGTGCGCAATGCGCTAGACGTAATGACGTGCATGCGGGCTGACGGCTAACACGTAGTCACTCACGTGACTCCGAAGTAAAATTCAACATTCATACCAATGATTGAGTAATTGGCCTGTCCCACAGGCGACTTTTTAGGTGACTGCAGGGGACTAGGCAGTCGCCACATGTTCGCGGGTGGTTGCCGGGAAGTTGTCTTCATGGTCGTGAGGAGTTCCCGCATTCTGGGGACTAGTTGCGGCCTCATTATAGTTGCCGCAAATTTTTCAACATGTTCTTATAGGTTCTCGTAGGTTATAGTGGGTGCTGACCGGTGAATTTCATTGGCTCATTGGGAACGTAAGCAATAGTTTTCAGAACCAAGGATAACCGACCGGTAATGTTAATGTCCGCCGAGCTTCACAGCCGTGTATCTCTGGCTTCTTAGAAGTTGTCTCCACTCCTTCTCCCTTTTTCTCGCACTTCTCCCCCCATCTGCCCCCTCTCCCCCACTCCCCCCCTCTTTTAAAGGACTTACCATACACTGTGCTTTAGCCATCTTAATTAAAGTGCCATCCTTCCTGTTCATTGCGGTGTGTGTCTGTAGTACCTTGGCTTTGCACCGTGTGAATTTCACTCAGACGGTGCTCCCCCGCTTGCCCTGTACCCCCGCCTGCATAACGGGCTGGTAAAGGAAACGATATGTGTGTGTATTTGTGTATGTTCCACTCTGAGAGTCGCTGTTCCAGTTGACTGTTTTTCAGGCGACTGCCGGCAACTTGACAGTCGCTGGCAGTTGCCTGAAAAATCGCTTAAGTGGGACAGGCTCATAACTCAGCGTGACAAACAGCATCACTGGAGAGAAGGAATGGGTGACATTTTGGGTCAAGACCCTTCTTTTCATACTAATGGGTTGCAAGCTACCCAAGCAGAATATGGGTGTTATTCCTCCAGTTTGCATGTGGCCTCACTCTGTTGATGGAAGAAGCCCAAGATGGAAAACATAGTATTGGAAATGGAAAGGGGGTTAAAATGGTTAGTAACCGGGAGATCCAAGAGGCCTTGGTGGATTGATTACTTATGTTCGGCAAGAAGGTTGCCTCGTCTACATTTGGTCTGTAAAAGGAGGCTACATCCCAAGCACCAAATGCACTAGATGAGGTCAGAGGAGGTGAATGTGAATCTCTGACCAATGGTATAATGAGCTGCATGTAAATCTCTGACCAACGGTATAATGAATTCTCCAATTTTTAGTCACCAAACACCCCCATTCCCCCCCTCACTTCCCTGTGTACCACCTGGATACACACCCATTTCTCCCTTTCTCCATGCCATTCTACCTATATTCATTCGAAGGGCTTCATATTTCTCATCTCTGCCCTTTACCTAACAATCTGCCAATCAAAACCCCCCTCAACCGTATCCACCTATTACTTTCCATGCTTTGACCCACCCCCACCTCTCTTTCAGCTTTCTCTCCTCTAATAATAACACTCTAAAGAAGAGACCCAACCACAAACGTCACTTATCCATGTTCATTATTCTTATAATTGTGATTCAAAGACTGAGAAAAGAACAAAAGTGCTTTGTTGGGATATTGTTTTGCAGTCAAAACAAATTATCTATAAATTTGCAATCAAGAACTGAAGATCCATTTTTTTTAAGCTATATTGCAGGGCTATGGATATAGTACTCTGAATGAACATTGAAATGAACAGGAGACAGCAAAATAACACATCTTATAGTAATCTATTGTTATCAATTGGATGTAAATGTATATGGGTCAGGAAGTTTCCAGACAACATCAAGATTGCTGATCTTATGGATAGGGAGGAAGGTTGTCAACGTATAGAGCAGGATATAGATCAACTACAGAAATGGGCAGAGAAATGGCAGATAGTGTATAATCAGAGCAAGTGTCAGGTGTTGCACTTTAGAAGGTCGAATCTAATGGGAAGGTATGCCTTCGCTGGAAAGATCCTTAACAGCATTGATGTGCAGAGGAATCTTGGGGTTCAGGTTCATATCTCCATGAAAGTGACAACAAAAGTAAATGGAGTGGTAAAGAAGGCGTTCGGTAAGCTCGCCTTCATTGGTCGGGGTGTTGAATGAAAGAGTCAGGAATATTGCGTGCAGTTCTGGTTGTCCCATTGCAGAAAGGATGTGCAGGCTTTGGAAATAGTGCAGAAGAATACTGCCTGGATTAGGGAGTTTTAGCTACAAGGTTGGGCAAACTTAGATTGTTTTCGCTATAGGCCAGAGACTGAAAGGAGGCCAGACAGAAGTATATAAGATGATGAGATGCATGAATCGGGTAGAGAGTCAGAACCTTTATCGCTGGGTTATAATGTCAAAGACTAGAGGGCATAAGTTTAAGGTGAGAGGGGCAAATTTGAAGGTGATGTGCAGAACAAGTTTTTTAAGGGGAGAGTAATGGGTGCCTGGAACACACTGCCAGAGGTGGTGGTGAAGGAAGGTAAGGTAGTGCCGTTTAAGAGATTTTTAGAAAGGCACATGCATAAGCAGGGAACAGAGGAATGCGGATCAGGAGTAGTTTATTAGCTTATCTTGGCATTACATAATGTGGGCCAAAGGTTCCTGTGCTGTATTTTTCTATCTTCTATGTAATAACTCTTTATATAAAATAATAGCAAGAAACTGCAGATGCTGGTGTACCATAGATAGACACAAAATACTGTAGTATCTCAGCGGGTCAGGCAGGATCTGAAGAAGGATCCTGACCCAAAACGTCACCTTTCTCTGTTCTCCATTGATGCTGCCAGACCCGTTGAGTTACTCCAGCATTTTGTGTTGTTCTTTCCTTATATAAACCCTTATGTTGTTTAGCATTGTAATCTTCTTCTTCTTCTTCTTGCGTATGGCTTACACAGCCTAAAGTTGTAGGACAACTTGTTCTATTTGATCTTATTTGATTGTGCATGCCGGGTTGATTGCATTCGTCGAATCTGGGCGAACTACGTGAAGGTTGCAATCTCCCACCCCAGCATTGTAATGAATTAATGTAATAGATAAAGTTAAAATGCAATATAATCAGCACCAAGCAATGGAGTTAATTTGTGCATGTTTTTCTTGCCAGTAATATTGATAATAGTCCTTTAATTAGAGTAAATTGGCTTCACATTTAAGAAGGTAGTTGCAAGTGGTCATTCACATTTCACACCAGTCTTTTCATGTCTACAAATTCCTGCAAAATTTCAATGATATAATTTTATTGTTAACATTATCTAATTGAGTTTTTGCTGGAAACAATGGTCCCCACCAAGAGCCCAATTTAATGGGGTTTTTTTAAAGTTTAGTTTAGTTTAGAGATATTACACGGAAACAGGTCATTCAGACCTCCTAGTCCGCACTGACCAGCGATCCCCGGACATTAACATTACCCTAAACTAGGGACAATTTTTACATTAATACCAAACCGATTAACCCACAAACCTGCACATCTTGGGAGTGTGGGAGGAAACCAAATTTATTGAAGAAAACCCACGCAGGTTACGGGGAGAACGTACAAACTCCGTACAGACAGACACCTGTAGCCAGGATCGAACCTGAGTCTGCCGCTGTAAGCGCGGTAAGGCAGCAACTCTACTACTGCCCCCTGTGCCGGCCAAAAAGAGATCTTAGGAATCCCCCCCTTGCCCAACTCAAAGTCGTAGATATTGATCTAAAATCTGATCTAAGTCCATGACTGAGCCGCAGAAGAGCCTAGATTGTAACTATGTAATGCTCCCAACTCCCAGGTCCTACATTTCCAAGACTTCTGCTGCAAATGACTGACCATATTGAACTTTACTGCACATTTGCTTCAGTAGCAACCGGGAACAAGAATAAAGCAGGTTCCATGGAAAGTTTTGCCAAGAAAACTAGCATTTAATTGCTGGATTATATGGTATGCTTCAGTACTCCTGCAAGATTTAGATGTGTGAATTGGTGTCATATTGCAGAGTTTGTAGAAAGAGAGTTGAATTCACCATTAGCATAAACCGCTTCTCTTTGCTCGATCATCATTTTAATTTAATCCTGTCCTTCTCTGCATGCTGTGGCACAATTTCTGCATCAATTGAACAGTTTAAAATACTAATTCTGCTTTTGAACTATGACTTTTCTGATTTGCACTGAGTGCAGGAGCTGTTATTACGATAAATATGAGATATAATTACAACCAAATGTCAGTTTTCTTCCTGTGAGTCATGGCAGCAGCCTTAATGTCTGTTGGCTGGTTTTATTTACTGATTCCTTAGCATGCATAACGGTATTTGAATGTTTTTAGTATCGGTATAGAATAAATCATATGATGAAGGATAGCAGCCCTTCATGACAAAAAATGAATTATTATCACTGTTCAGTAATGGGCAACTGCCTTAAAATAACAGAGTTTATTTTCTTATTATCATTTATCTTAGGGGAATTGTAATCATAAATTAATAAAAATTAAACTTTTGAGTTTCTAAAGGATTGTTTGGATGTGTGCGATGTTTTGATTTTACTCACTCCTCCAAAAAGGAGCATTAGTAGAAAGGTGTGGAAAATAACAACAAACATTAGGATGTTATTTTTGCAAAAGCTAATGATGATGAAACTGTTTAAGAAAGAACTGCAGATGCTGGAAAAATCAAAGATAGACAAAAATGCTGGAGAAACTCAGCGGGTGAGGCATCATCTTTGGAGCGAAGGAACAGGTGACGTTTCGGGTCGAGACCCTTATTTAGTGATTAAATTTCACTTTCAATGATGAAAGTGAGTTACATTTCATAACCACAACAATCAATTCTCTTTGAGCTCTTTATTTAGTTTGCACTGGCTCCAAATGCTTAAGAAGTGGCACCAATCCGACTTGAAATATCAAATAATAATGCATTTCAGTTTCATAATTCCTTGAAGGTACATACTTCCTTAAAAGTGCAGAGCAGGTAGATAGAGTGGTGAAGGCAGCTTTCGGTTCATAGGCCTTTATCAGTTTGTATGTTGAATACAGAAGTTGGGATATTCTAAGGTTAGGGGAAGAAGGCAGGAGAATTGGGGTTGAGAGGAAAAGATGGATCAGCTATGATTGAATGGCGAAGTAGACTTGATGGGCCGACCGGCCTAATTCTCCTCCTATTATTTATAATTCATCATAGAACCAAATACAGAAATATGGCTGAAGGAGAATCATTGAATTCTCTTTACACCACTTCCAAAACAAAAAGACGGTGGCACTGACGCAGCGGTAGTGTTGCTGCCTTAAGGGCCTGTCCCACTTGCATGCGATTGCATGCGTTTGGCGCGACCAAACAGAAGCGGACTTCACGCGAAGTTCACGCTAAGTTCGCGCGTGACGTAATTTGCGTCATACTTACCAATCAGCTGGGCAGGTTCAATCCTGACTATCGGTGCTGTTGTATGCCGTTTGCATGTTCTTTCTGTGACAGCTTGTGTTTCCTCCCACATTTTAAAGACATGCAGGTTTGTAAGTTGATTGGCTTCTGTAAATTGTCTCTAGTATATAGGATAGAACTAGTGTTCGGGTGATCATTGGTTATCACGGACATTGTTGGCCGAAGGGCCCGTTTCTATGCTGTATCTCTAAACTATGCAAAAACGGAAAAAAATAAATTAAGGGACAGATTGACAGAAAGACCATAGAAATGTAGGTACTTCACAACTCATGAGAATTGTTTGACAAGTATCTTGCAGTGGGATGCAAGAGAGATAACATTGCAGAAACGTTACATGCAAATATTACCATAAATTGAAAATCAAAACTCTTTCATTTGATGCAGAATGAAACTAGAGCAAAATAACATGAGAACAGGCTTTATATTGAGGATCAATCTAAGGAGACTGCTCCCTCAGTAAATCCCTGGTCAATTCGTCCCTTCTCACCCTTCCCACTCCCTCCCCTGGTATTTTCCCTTGCATTTGTCGCTACACTTGTCGCTTTACCTCCCCCCTCGACTCCATCCAAGGACCAAAACAGTCTTTCCAGGTGAGGCAGAGGTTCACCTGCACCTCCTCCAACCTCACCTATTGCATCCGCTGTTCTAGGTGTTAACTGCTCTACGATCGCTTCGCCCAACATCTCCGCGCAGTTCGCATTAACCAACCTGATCTCCCGGTGGCTCAGCAGTTCAACTCCCCCTCCCATTCCGAAACTGACCTTTCAGTCCTGGGCCTCCTCCATGGCCAGAGTGAGTCCCACCGCAAATTGGAGGAGCAGCACCTCATATTCCGCTTGGGTAGTTTACACCCCAGTGGTATGAACATTGACCTCCAATTTCAGGTAATCCCTGCTTTCTCCCTCCTCCCCCTCCCCTTCCCAGCTCTCACACAGCCCACTGTCTCCGCCTCTTCCTTTCTTCTTCCCGCCCCCACCCCCACATCAGTCTGAAGAAGGGTCTCGACCCAAAACGTCACGAATTCCTTCGCTCCATAGATGCTGCCTCACCTGCTGAGTTTCACCAGCATTTTGGTCTACCTTCTAAAGAGATAGTGTATGCTTTTGTAATATTCGGCATACTGTAATGCGTAAAATACTTGATTTCATGGCAGGGTTTCCAATTCAATATAAATTAATCCAAATAAGTACATAGTCATAGAGTGATAGAATCCGAGAAACAGGCCCTTCAGCCCAACTTGTCCATACCAATCAACATGCCCCAGCTACACTTGTCCCACCTGCCTGCATTTGGCCCACATCCCTCCAAACCTGTCCTATCCATTTAGCTGTTTAACTGTTTCTTAAACAATGGGATAATCTCGGCCACAACTACCTCCTCTGGCAGCTTGTTCCATACACCCACCACCCTTTGTGTGAAAAAGTTACGCCTCAGACTCCTATTAAATCTTTATCCCTTTACCTTAAACCTATGTCCCTTAGTCCTCGATTCCCCTACTCTGGGCAAGAGACTCTGTGCATCTACCTGACCTTTTGCTCTCATGATTTTATACACCTCTATAAGATAACCCTTCATCCTCCTGCGCTCCAAGGAATAGTCAATAGACAATAGACAATAGGTGCAGGAGTAGGCCATTCGGCCCTTCGAGCCAGCACCGCCATTCAATGTGATCATGGCTGATCATTCCCAATCAGTACCCCGTTCTTGCCTTCTCCCCATATCCCTTCACTCCGATATCTTTAAGAGCCCTATGTAGCTTTCTCTTGAAAGTATCCAGAGAACCGTCCTCCACCGCCCTCTGAGGCAGAGAATTCCACAGACTCACAACTCTCTGTGTGAAAAGGTTTTTCCTCATTTCCGTTCTAAATGGCTCACCTCTTATTCTTAAACTGTGGCCCCTGGTTCTGGACTCCCCCAACATCGGCCACATGTTTCCTGCCTCTACCTTGTCCAAACCCTTAATAATCTTATATAACCATATAACCATATAACAATTACAGCACGGAAACAGGCCCTCTCGGCCCTTCCAGTCCGTGCCGACCATTTGTTTTCCCCTAGTCCCATCTACCTGCACTCAGACCATACCCCTCCATTCCCTTCACGTCCATATACCTATCCACTTTAATCTTAAATGTTAAAATCGATCCTGCCTCCACCACTTCTGCTGGAAGCTGATTCCACACAGCCACCACCCTCTGAGTAAAGAAGTTCCCCCTCACGTTACCCCGAAACCTCTGTCCCTTAATTCTCATGTCATGCCCTCTTGTTTGAAACTTCCCTACCCTCAATGGGAAAAACGTATCCACGTCAACTCTGTCTATCCCTTTCATCATTTTAAAGACCTCAATCAAGTCCCCCCTTAACCTTCTGCGCTCCAAAGAATAAAGACCTAACTTGTTCAACCTTTCTCTGTAACATAGTTGCTGGAACCCTGGCAACATTCTAGTAAATACTCTCTCTATTTTGTTGACATCCTTCCTATAACTAGGCGACCAAAATTGTACACCATACTCCAGAATTGGTCTTACCAATGCCTTGTACAATTTTAACATTACTTCCCTACTCCTATATGTTTCAATACCCTCTCAATAATTCCCAGCCTACTCAACCTCTGCCTAGAGCTCAGACCCTCAAATCCGAGCAACATTCTCGTAAATCTTCTCTGTACCCTTTCCAAATTGATTTAAAAGATCCTCCTCTAATCTGTAACTATTCTAAACTCTGATGATAATACTCACAACATGTGATAAGGCTAGGTAATAAGAAGTAAAGGCAGATTTTAACCAAATCAGGATGGTGGGTGCAGGTATGATACTGCAAGCAAGGGAGCTGTCCCGCAGCACAGCAGCTCACCACCAATCTGCTAATGGGCAATGAAGTGAGAAAATCCATGCAAGCATCTTGGCAGAAGACTGGTGGGAATCTCACCTCTCAGAAAAAATTAAATCTATTTTTTTTTCCAAATGAAAAAAAAGAATTAAAATGAGTTATGGGAGTAATCAAAAATGATAAAGAAGACCAGTGGAGTGTTTATCACTGGCAGTAGAATGGAAGCTAGGTGAAAGAAAAACAAAATATTTTCAGATAGGTTGTGGATTTGATGAATGCAGGTTTTACTTTGTGTGATGTTATAAAATGAGCAATAACTAAACCTCAGAAAGTTTTACAATTCTCGCCACTTTCTTGTTTCATCGATTTGAAAGCGCAAAGTCAAGGCATGGCCTCTATAAGTCAATGTCTGACTTTGCCCATGCACAAAGTTTAAAGGCTGTTTTATTTTTATTTTTTGTCGCTTTAGAAGTCTTGGAAATACACAGAATGAACAATCTCGGTTGAATTACTGTGAAGAGCAGCCCATGATTAGCTCCATATAAATGATAATTTATTAAATATGCAGGATGTTTAATGTTTACTTTTTGTGTTCAGCTTTCTTTTGTATGTGTGGGTGCATTATCCATCATTTTGACTAGCTGTCTTTAGGCAGTTTTGTTTGGAGACAACTCCAAAGTGTTCTACATATTTTATTCTGAACTGATGGCATGTGGCCATTTTTATATGTTGAAGCAGCCAAATGAAGAATGTATTGCACCACATACTCTGGGAATACCAGAATAGATGGATTTAATTCCTGTGAGATTTCCTCATTTTCATTGAAAATCCCTTTGTTCTTGTATTGAGACAGGAAAAGACTAATGTGGTAGTGTATTGTTCGGTAATATTTGGCACACTCCAACACAAATAGTACTTGATGTTGATAGAATGGAGCGGCTGGGCTTCTATACTCTGGAATTTAGAAGGATGAGAGGGGATGTTATTGAAACATGTAAGATTATTAAGGGTTTGGACATGCTAGAGGCAGGAAACACATTTCCGATGTTGGGGGAGTCTAGAACTAGGGGCCACAGTTTAAGAAAAAGGGGTAAGCCATTTAGAACGGAGATGAGGGTTGTGAATCTGTGGAATTCTCTGCCTGAGAAGGCAGTGGAGACCAATTCTCTGAATTGGTCAAGAGAGAGCTAGATAGGGCTCTTAATGATAGTGGAGTCAGGGGATATGGGGAGAGGGCAGGAACGGGGTACTGATTGTGGATGATCAGCCATGATCACAGTGAATGGCGGTGCTGGCTCAAAGGGCCGAATGACCTACTCCTGCACCTATTGTCTATTGTAGATTGATTTCATGGCAGGATTTCTCATCCAAAGTCTTTAGGACATTTTCAGCATGTCATTGTGTGCCTTATTTTCTTATTTATCAGATCTAATGCATGCACACACCAAAATGTAAGCCTGCTGTAGCCTCTGTACCATCTACAGCACATGCTTTTTATTTCCCTTCTTATTTGTCTGATTACGAGAAATGCAGGTAAAAGATAAATAGAAGTGAAGTGTATTTATGTATGGTATATCTGAGCTAGTTAGATAGCATGCAAAACAAAGCTTCTCACTGTACCTCGATACACAAGACAATAATATAGCTAAACATCAGAAGCAGTCATGGAGTTTAAACAAAACTCTACAATATTATTGCAATACAAATGAACTTGTTGGCATTTCCGCAGAAAGTTTCGGAAGATTTCATGCAAAAGATTCTGAAACATATGACAGCCAAAGGCAACCTAATCCCAGAAAATAAATTATTCTTAATCTTCTTAATCTTGGATACAAGAGTCTTAATTACTGTCGATAAAGCAGGCAATGTTACTAGGTCATACTGTATGTTTCAGGGTCCGACTCAAGCAAGACTGCTGAAGTTGTATTGACAAGGTTATAAATGTAACATACTTGAATGAGGAACAGGTTTTCAGACTCAAATTACCTTCTCTGATTGCAAACTTTGTCCTGTTCTATTTGATGCCTAGAAGAGCTGACATAGTCATAAGTAAACTATAATTAATTTGACTAAGTACAAACGTGAATTATTTCACCTTTAGTATTTTGAACACAAAGTTTCAGGAAGAGTTTCAGCACATGTCGACCTGGGCACATCCCAATGTAAGGATAACTTCAAGAAGAAGTTGGTAACAATATATTTATACAGTCCTTTATAAAGTCAACGCTTCTGCTGCTCCTTTCTTTTCCGTCTACTGTGTTCGCATTGCAATTATATAGAACTACATTATTGTGGGTGGATGTATCATGGAAGGCAAATATCCTAAGCTGCTTCCACCTGGAGTTTAGAGAGGCATGAAATTATGTGCTTCAGTGGATTTGAGGGAAAGGTGGCTGAATAATTCAGAGGCAGGCAGTGAACCAACATGGAAAAAGTACAAATTGAAGAGAATGAAAATTTCTCCTTGAACTATTTTCAAGGGAAGTTTTGAATTCTGATATGTGGACTTCTGCATGGGGTACAGCACCACCAAAATTCCACTACCAAACAGGAAGCAATATAGCATTAAAATATCTCCAAGGTTCATCAATTATCTTCCAAGGAAACCTTGAGATGGTTAAATTATGCTGGTCCATTCTGCACATTACTCAAGTGAATGGAATTTCATTGGAAACCCTCCCTTTCGACCACTGCAACTCTGTCAGATGTTCACTTGGAACTCATGATAGAGCCTAGGATAGAGCCTTCTCCTGCCAAGGTTACATCAGTTAATCCCTAAGGGGACTCCCAACAAAGATCTATCCTGTCATCTTGCGAAATGGCTTGAGAAACATTTTAGCCCACAACCTTGAATTCTTTGACAGGGCACAGGGAGGTGCACTCCCAGCCATATTGAAGAACATAAGACAATTTGAATATTATTAGTGTGGCTCATTTGCAATATAAGTGTGTGACCTGCTGGACTGCTGGAATTATAATGTCTGGAGAGAAAAGGTGCAACCTCAGTCGGACATTCAAATTTAATTTAGACGGTCGGTAATCCGATAGATCCAGCCTGCAGTCCAAACTGATGATCGTTGGTGTCTGCCTCTCCTCTCCAGGTTGATACTTCTAAAGTTTTTATTTTTTTAATATCATCCCGAGGTCCAATATGTTCGGGTTTAAGCTGTGAAGTTTTGAGTAGAAGATTTTGTGATTCCCTTTAAGATAATGGGAGCTAAAATTGATATTCTTCAATAGAAAGGTTTAAGGTGAGAGGAGCAAAGTTTAAAGGTAAGTTTTTTACACAGCAGTTGGTGGGTGCCTGGAACACACTGCCGGGGATGGTGCTGGAGTCAGATACAATAGTGCCATTTAAGAGGCTTTTAGAAAGGCAGAGTAAAGCAGATACGATAGTGGCACTTAAGAAGCCTTTAGAAAGGCAGAAGGATATAAAGGAATGGAGGGATATGGAGCAGAGAAGATTATTTAACTTCACATCATGTTCAGTACAGAGATTGTGGGCCGAAGGGCCTGTTTCCTGTGCTGTACAGTTCAATGGTGTAAAAATGGAAGGTGGGATTGTGACTTGTGATTAATCCTTGCCAATTGGTTGAAGAGCATTTAAAAGTGTGCTGCCTGCTGGTTATAATTCCTGCACACAAACAAGACTAACCAAACCCTGAAGATTTTACGTTGAGCTGCAATAGATGCAATAGCTTTTCACTGGACCTCGGTACACGTGACAATAAACTACTCTGAATAAACAGAATAAAACATTCAGTCAGCTCTCCCAAGACCTTTGGTCCAAGTCCGTGAATGTGGTTTAAGATGTCATATTCCACCATCCATTGGCTATTTGCATTGCATAGTTCACCACGATTCAATCACTCGCTGCCAGCAGTAATAATGATGTGTATGCATCACCACCACCTCTCCTGCTTGGATTCTTTGCAAACCTCACACTCAATCTAATCATTGGCACATTCTACCATCCAATTAGCTGAAAAACTTTCTAGAGTTGCTGCCACATACTCTTACACATAAGTCTATCTCTGGTTATTCAGCTGTTTACCATTTAGCTATTTTGCATTCATCATTGTATTTATCGTTGTACTTATAGTCGTTAGTGTTTAATTTATGAGCCTGGTGTCCACGGATCAATAGCATTTAGCATCCATCCCTGCCACTCCGATGGTGTATTTGCCTTTCATGCTTGGGAATGTGGTATACTTTCGTGCTGCACTTTCTTGCTCCAGAGCCATTTTTGAGTTAATCCTCAAGGTATCTGCACTGAAAGCAAGCAGCCTTGCGCCAGCCATTTTCTAATTCCAGAGGCAAACTTCAGCAGGCAGTGGTTCATCAGCTCATCATTGCATTGTGATCAATATAATGCCCACTCTGCTCTGCATGCATCAGCTGCATGTGTGCTAATACAGTCACCCATTATGCTAAATAGCATTTGCAGCGCTCTCAATTTGGCTGTCATGGAAGCCTAACATTGTTAATCCTGTTCTCCAAAACTTAGTTACGCAATAATGTTTATTTTAACTTTCACAACAACATGTTGATTTTATTGTTAAAACTCAGAGCAATGATGTGGTCCATGGCATCAGCAGATGCAGATTTTAAAAATAATCTCATTTGAGGCAAAAACGTGAGCTATTTTGTTGACTTTGTCGCATAATCAACAAGCAGCCACAGCTCATGCCTGATTAATCTATGCAATCTCTATTGTTTGCAGATCAAACATCACTGTATTATTCTGTGCTGATTGTCCAGATTATTTATTAGAACCATACTGCAGACATTACCACCATTCTAATGTTTTACACATGTTTGGCTTTTAAACATACTACTGTGCTTTTAAGTATTGCCAACTTTCCTAAAAGTCCACAGAACTTCATTCCTACCTGCACTGTCACCAACACAGTCTATTTCTTAAACTGAAGAAATAAAGCATCCTGTTTGTGCATTTCCTTGAACACATATACAATATTTTTTCCCTCATAATTTTTAAAAACCTTTGTTTATTTCTCTTTAGACTTGCCTGGCCAAGTGTTTTTACATTTGTTTCCAACCCTTTAGGAATACATTATTCTATTATTGCATGTTCTGCTCTAGAAATGTACTTTGTTTTCTTAATTTTGAATAATGGGCAGTCCAGACACTCCTTGCCCTCTATTAAATTATTTCAGATTCCATGTCCCTTTGGAGGTATTCAGTGATCCCATAAAAAACTCCTTTTTTATTTCTATGTTCTACCCTTATAGTTTCATCTCCCCCCCATGACTCCCCTTCCCTTGTCCCCTACCACCTTTCCCCCTCTGTCTTTACATTTCACTCTTCTTCTCGCCTTGTCTAACACTTTTTCCACCTCTAACTTTTGTCCACCTACCTGCTAATCAAATGCTTTTCATCTGTATCCAGCTATCACTTGTGTATGAAGAAACTGCAGGTGCTGGTTTACACCAAAGATAGACACAAAATGTTGGTAATCCTTGGTTTCCCTCTCTCTCCGTCTCTCCCATTCATAGCCTCCCTTTGATCTGGTATTTTGTTGGTTCACATGCTTGATCAATGGTGTTTTATCATCAATGTTTTATTATTATTAATGTTTAGTGTTTTCTGAGTCATTCGTAACTGTCACTGTTTGTCATGGTGTTGCTTGTGGGCAGAGCACCAAGGCAAATTCCTTGTATGTGAATACTTACTTATTATGTGAAAACTTACTTATTTACTTAAACTTAAACTTACTTATACCCGAAACGTCGCCTATCTCCTTCGCTCCTTAGATGCTGCTGCACCCGCTGACTTTCTCCAGCTTTTTGTGTACCCTCGATTCTCCAGCATCTGCAGTTCCTTCTTTAAAACTTACTTATTTACTTACTTACTTAGTTCTCCGACTAGTTTCATTGTCCTGATTAAATATTACTGATTGTGTGCCTCATTGTTCTCGATCATCGTCCCCTTTGATCTGTGTTTCCACACCTTACCTTTCCATATCTCTGTCTCCCGCTCCCCTGACTCTCAGTCTGAAGAAGGGTCTTAACCAAAAATGTCATCCATTCCTTCCCTCCAGAGATGCTGCCTGTCTCGTTGAGTTCCTCCAGGGGAAAATAGCAGCAGAAGCTAGAACGTGGTGCTATAGGAGAGGGAACGTTGAATAATGCAGCACAGGATTGTACATGCCCCACAATGTTCAAGCTAAACGTGATGCCAAATTAAGCTAATCTCCTCTGTCTGCACATAATCCAGTTCCTTCTCTTCCCTGCACAGCCATACAGCTAGAAACATAGAAACATAGAAATTAGGTGCAGGAGTAGGCCATTCAGCCCTTCGAGCCTGCACCGCCATTCAATATTCATGGCTGATCATCCAACTCAGTATCCCGTACTTGCCTTCTCTCCATACCTCTGATCCCCTTAGCCACAAGGGCACATCCAACTCACTCTTAAATATAGCCAATGAACTGGCCTCAACTACCTCTGTGGCAGAGAGTTCAGAGACTCACCACTCTCTGTGTGAAAAAAGTCTTTCTCATCTCGGTCTTAAAGGATTTCCCCCTTATCCTTAAGCTGTGACCCCTTGTCCTGGACTTCCCCAACATCGGGAACAATCTTCCTGCATCTAGCCTGTCCAACCCCTTAAGAATTTTGTAAGTTTGTAAGAATTTTGTAAGTACAGCTATCTGAAAGCCATATCTAGTTCTGCAATTCATGTGAAATTTATTGTCATATTCAATAGTACAGTAAGGTACAAGGACAATGAGAATCTTGTTTGCAGAAGCATCACAGACATAGACAATATACATACATATAAATATACATTAATTCTTTTACCAAACCAGGATTGGGATCTTACAGGTTGGTTCAGAACAACCTGACAGATGTAGGAAAGAGTTAAAGAAGGAACTGCAGATGCTGGAGAATCGAGGGTTACACAAAAAGCTGGAGAAACTCAGCGGGTGCAGCAGCATCTAAGGAGCGAAGGAGATAGGCGACGTTTCGGGTCGAGACCCTTCTTCAGACTGGTCAGGGATCAGGGAAACAAGAGATATAGACGGTGATGTGGAGAGATAAAGAACAATGAATGAAAGATATGCAAAAAAGTATCAATGATAAAGGGAACATGCCATTGTAAGCTGTTTGTAGTGTGAAAATGAGAAGCTAGTGCGACTAGGGTGGGGGAGGGAGATAGAGATAGAGGGAATGCCAGGGCCCGAGGGCTGAGGGAGAGTTGGGAAGGGGAGGAGACAGCAAGGGTTAACAGAATTGAGAAAATTCAATGTTCAAGCCCAGAGGATGCAGACTCCCCAAGCGGAATATGAGGTGCTGTTCCTCCAACTTGTGGTGTTGCTCACTCTGGCCGTGGAGGAGGCCCAGGACCGAGAGGTTGGATCTGGAATGGGAGGGGGAGTTGAAGTGCTGAGCCACCGGGAGGTCGGGTTGGTTTTTGCGGACCGAGCGGAGGTGTTCGGCGAAACGATCGCCAAGCCTCCGCTTGGTCTCACCGATATAGATCATCTGGCATCAATATGGAATCAGTAGGAAAGAAGCTGTTCATGAACCTGGTGGTGTGTGACTTCAGGCTTGTGTACTCCATCTCAACAGTAGTAGTGAGAAGAGAGCATGATGGTGGGGATGCCGCCTTCTTGAGGCAGTGTCTCATTTAGATTATCTCAAATATGGGGAGGGATGTGCCATTGATGGATTGGGCTGAGTCTACCACTCTCTGCAGCCTCTTGCATTCCCGTACATTGAAATTGCCATATCAGGCCATGAAGCAACCAGTTAGGATTCTTTCCACGTTACAATCCTTAAAGGTCGTTTGGAGTATTTGGTGACGTGCTGAATCCCTTTAAACTTTTAAGAAAGACAGGAGTCAAGAGTGTTTTATTGTCATGTCCTAGATAGGATAATGAAATTCTTGCTTGCTGCAGCACAACAGAATATGTAAATATAGTACTTAACGGGAGAAAAAAAAAGTTCAGTGCATATATACACACATGCACGTATACTCAATAAATAAACAAATAAACAAATATAGTGCAATAATAATAATAATAGTCTGTTGTTTGTTGTTGTGTTTAATAGGCTGTAGGGAAGAAGCTGTTCCTAAACCTGGACGTTACAGTTTTCAGGCTCCTGTACCTTCTTCCCAATGGCAATGGTGAAATGAGTGTGAGGCCAGGATGGTGTGGGTCTTTGATGATGGTGGGGAGGTCAGAGCTGGTGATGGACTGGGCAGTGGTCACAACTTTTTTGCAGTCTTTTCCGCTCATGGACGTTCAAGTTGCCGAACCAGGCCATGATGCAACTAGTCACTATGCTCTCTACTGTGCACCTGTAGAAGTTCAATGGAATTCTCTTTGACATACCGAACCTCCGTAATCTTCTCTGGAAGTAAAGGTACTGATGTGGTATAATTGCATCAGTGTGCAGGATCCAGGAAAGATCTTCGGAAAGGGTACACAAAATGCTGGAGAAACTCAGCGGGTGCAGCAGCATCTATGGCGCGAAGGAGATAGGTAACGTTTCGGAAATATGCACGCCCTGGAATTTGAAGTTTTTGACCCCCTCCACCATCGACCCATTGATATAAACAGAATTGTGGGTCCTCATCCTTCCCCTTCCAAAGTCCACAAGCAGTTCCTTGGTTTACGGATGTTGAGAGCCAGGTTGTTGTGCTGGTGCCATTTGGTCAATCAGTCGATCTCACTTCTATACTCTGACTCATCACCATCTGTGAGGTGCTTTAGAAGTTCTGGTGTACCTTCTTCATGATTGCATCTATGTGCAGGTTGCAGGACTGATCAACCAAGGTTTTAATAGCCAGCAATCTGAACATGCAAGGCGAAGCAGATAACATAATATACATAAATGTTAGCAAGGCTATTAACATCATATATTGTATTGGTATTGGTTTATTATTGTTACAGGTACCTAGGTACAGTGAAAAGCTTATGCTTATGTGCTATCCAATTAATTCAGGTAATACAATTCATGAATCCATTCAAGCCATAAACATGTACAACAGGTAGGGCAAAGAAAAAAATAACAGACTGCAGAATAGTTTTTAGCATTGTAGCATTACAGTTCCAGAGAAATAGTCCAATGTCCGCAATGAGATAGGTTGGAAGATTGGTACTACATTCCTGGCTGAGCACCTCACATTTGTCAAAACTTCAGTGAGAATTTTCCAATGTTACTCAGTTTTTCCTCATAGGTCAATTCCACATCACAGAAATCTGTTTTGTGAATCCATGTTATCTTACGAGACAAGCAAGAATACTCTTCTTGGTTACGGAAAGGAACATATGTCGTATTTCAATAGTTGTCCCAGTGAAATTCTATTGTATTTCTTATATTTCTAAGTTCTTTTTTGTAATAGAGGTTAAAAAGATTTGGTCCTTTGAATTGCATACTGAGCCTTCTTTTTACACCAACATTAACTAGTTTCTTGACGTTTTTAAACATGTTCTGCTTTCCATTCTTCCTACCCATAGGTGACTTTCCTATTTATTATTTGTGAGCGTTGTTCAGCTTTTCATTTGTATTCACCGGAGAGTTTTACTCTGCACCACAAAAGATCCCCTGAAATCTGATGCACATCACATCTGCCCCTAAGGGATTCTGTTAGCTTTTCACCACATGGAGGATGAGAAGGAAAAGACCCAGCTGAAATAGCAAAGACAGGTGCACCTACACCACAGGACTCGGGTGATGCAGAAGAAATACCAGTGAGCAGAACAAGTGTTTAGCCAAATTACTTCAGCTATTATTTACCAATCAACAACACAGTGTGCTTTTTGACATATTTTACAATCTATTTATATAGCTATCACCTGCAAATGTCGAATTCTAGACACAAAGCTGTTAGACACTGGAAAACTATTTAAAATGTTATGACTTCTACATGCTGGTACATTGGTAGTAGAAATAAAAAATGCATGGAATGATTTGGTTCACAGAAGCAGCTAGGAGCCATGCAGTCCACAGGTGCCCACCATAAGTTACTTTGTTAAGTGATAATTAATTATAACAACATAAGAGAGACAGTCTCTGCGGCTCCTCTTTTTGTGCAACTATCACATTTTCATATTTTTTAGTAATTAAAAATCTAACGAAGAATTATTTCTCTTCAAACAAAATTTATGACTAAAGGGCCTGTCCCACTTACACTACTTTTTCGGCGACTGCCGGCACCCGAGATAGGTCGCCGAAATGTTTTAACATTTTGAAAATTCAGCAGTGACCAGAAAGACGCTACAACTCTGGGTGACTAGGAGACTACTCACGACCATACAGGCGACGCCCTGGCAACATGTCGCGGGGTGAAGCCTGTATGGTCGTGAGTAGTCGCCCAAAGAGTCGTACCTTGTTGAACATTCGCTGCTGTTGAACATTTTTGGCAATCTATGATGGGTGCGGCAGTTGCTGAAAAAGTTGCGTAAGTGGGACAGGCCCTTTAAGATGGTGTTCTACAAATCCTTGTGAAAACTGTTGCAGTAATGTAGTGAGTAAATATAGAGATCTTTATTTCTATTACTATTGGACGTTTACCAAGATACCTCAAATACACAGAAACACAAGGAACTGCAGATGCTGATTTTCCGAAAAAAAACGTAAAGTGCTGGATACGTTATTGGGTCAGGCACCATCTCTGGATGACATGTCCATGTCCTGCAGAGATGCCTCCAGGCCTGCTGACTTACTCCACACTTTGTATATCTTCAAATACATTATTTAACATGATCAACCTCTTGCAAAGTTCCAATAACCAAAAAAACACAAACATTGTGAAATACAATTTCTACCAATTATGTTCTGAAATAATTGTCCATGGTGACATGGTGGCAAAGCAGTAGAGCTACTGCCTCACAGCGCCAGAAACCCGGGTGAAACCTGAATATGGGTGCTTGTCTGTACGGAATTTGTACGTTCTCCCTGTGACATGCATGGGTTTTTCTCCCTGATCTTCGGCTACCTCCCACACTCCAAAGATATACAGGTTTGTAGGTTAATTGGCTTGGTGTAAATGTAAAATCGTCCCTAGTGTGTGTGAGGTAGTGTTAATTTGTGGAGTCGCTGGTTGGTGCGGACTTGGTGGGCCAAGAGCCTAAACTAAACTACAGTAAATTGTTGGTACTCTTTGGAGAGAGTGACATGCAAGTTTCCAGGTAATTACACCTGCATTCCTAGGATGCAGATGTAATTGGGGTCCTTTGAGGGTCTGAGCTATAAATAGAGGTTGAGCAGCTAGGACTTCATTCCTTGGAGCCTGTTTCCACTGTATGACTATGCAATCTTTTGTGTGAAATAGGGTTAGGTAGTAATCAAATAGTAAGATTAAACGAGAACTTACCAGTTTGAAGTTTGATCTTTATTTTATGAGTTGCGATAAGCAATTACGTGAAGAAGCCAGCCAGCCCGCTTGCGAGTCAATCTTCAAAGCATCTGTGTGAAATCACAGATAACAATAGTTGAACCGAACATAGTAAGATTGGAGAGAACTAGAACTACCAGGTGATCCTTATGATAAAGGGTTGGGAGCGGAGGGCACGTAATCGCTCATCGTAACTCTCTTAAAATAAAGATAAAAAACTTCAAACTGGTAAGTTCTTGTTTAATCTTACTATTTTACTTCGGAGTCATGTGAGCGATTCCGTGAAGATTTCAAAGCTCTGTGATTTCATGCCGTGGTTACGAGTCCATGCGTCACACACTGCATCAGTTGACCAAGGATGAGTGAAAATAAATTATGCATTCAGACATGACATAGATTTAAATCATTCTGATGCTTTATAATTAACAATTGATCACAATAGTGACTGCTCTCATAGAAACATAGAAAATAGGTGCAGGAGTAGGCCATTCAGCCCTTCTAGCCTGCATCCGCCATTCAATATGATCATGGCTGATCATCCGAACTCAGTATCCTGTACCTGCCTTCTCTACATACCCCCTGATCCCTTTAGCCACAAGGGCCACATCTACAGTGGCTTGCAAAAGTTTTCATACCCCTTGAACTTTTCCACATTTTGTCACGTTACAACCACAAACGTAAATGTATTTTATTAGGATTTTATGTGATAGACCAACACAAAGTGGCGCATAATTGTGAAGTGTAAGGAAAATGATACATGGTTTTCAAATTTTTTTACAAATAAAAAACTGAAAAGTGTGGCATTTAAAAGTATTCAACCCCCTTTACTGTGATACCCCTAAATAAAATCCAGTGCAACCAATTGCCTTCAGAAGTCACCTAATTAGTAAATAGAGTCCACTTGTGTGTAATCTAATCTCAGTATAAATACAGCTGTCTGTGAAGGCCTCATAGGTTTGTTAGAGAACATTAGTGAACAAACAGCATCATGAAGCCCAAGGAACACACCAGACAGGTCAGGGATAAAGTTGTGGAGAAGTTTAAAGCAGGGTTAGGTTATTAAAAAAATATCCCAAGCTTTGAACATCTCACGGAGCACTGTTCAATCCATCATCCGAAAATGGAAAGAGTATGGCACAACTGCAAACTACCAAGACATGGCCGTCCACCTAAACTGACAGGCCGGGCAAGGAGAGCATTGATCAGAGAAGCAGCCAAGAGGCCCATGGTAACTCTGGAGGAGCTGCAGAGATCCACAGCTCAGGTGGGAGAATCTGTCCACGGGACAACTATTAGTCGTGCACTTCACAAATCAGGGCCTTTATGGAAGAGTGGCAAGAAGAAAGCCATTGTTGAAACAAAGCCATAAGAAGTCCCGTTTGCAGTTTGCCACAAGCCATGTGGGGGACACAGCAAACATGTGGAGGAAGGTGCTCTGGTCTGATGAGACCAAAATTGAAGTTTTTGGACTAAATGCAAAACGCTATGTGTGGCGGAAAACTAACACTGCACATCACCTGAACACACCATCCCCACTGTGAAACATGGTGGTGGCAGCATCATGCTGTGGGGATGCTTTTCTTCAGCAGGGACAGGGAAGCTGGTCAGAGTTCATGGGAATGATGGAGCAAATACAGGGCAAATCTTGGAAGAAAACATGTTAGAGTCTGCAAAAGACTTGAGACTGGGGCGGAGGTTCACCTTCCAGCCGGACAACGACCCTAAACATACAGCCAGAGCTACAATTGAAAGGTTTAGCTCAAAGCATACACATGTGTTAGAATGGCCCAGTCAAAGTCCAGACCTAACTCCAATTGAGAATCTCTGGCAATACTTGAAAATTGCTGTTCACAGACGCTCTCCACCCAATCTGACTGAGCTTGAGCTATTTTGCAAGGAAGAATGGGAAAAAAATGTCAGTCCTAGATGTGCAAAGCTGGTAGAGATGTACCCCAAAAGACTTGCAGCTGTAATTGCAGCGAAAGGTGGTTCTACAAAGTATTGATTCAGGGAGGCTGAATACTTTTGCACGCCACACTTTTCAGTTTTTTTATTTGTAATAAAATTTGGAAACTATGTATAATTTTCCTTCCACTTCACAATTATGCACCACTTTGTGTTGGTCTATCACATAAAATAGTAAGATTAAATGAGAACTTAAGGCCAGTTTTCGAAGTTTGATCTGTATTTTATGAGGAGTTACGATGAGGGATTACGTGAAGACCCCGTCCAGCACGCATGCGCAACATTCTTCAAAGCAGCGGTGTGGATTCACAGAAAAAAACACAATGATTGAAATAAATATAGTAAAGAAAAAATAAGAACTTAATTACCAGTTGATCTGTATAATAGAGGGTGGGAGAGGAGGGCACGTAATCCCTCATCGTAACTCCTCATAAAATACAGATCAAACTTCGAACTAGTAAGTTATCATTTAATCTTAATATTTTATTTCGGAGTCACATGAGTGACTACGTGAAGACTTCAAAGTTCTGTGATTCCGAACCATGTACCAGCTCATGCTTCACTCACTGTCTGAAGACCTTTGAGGGAGGAAGTATGTTATCACAATCAACAATAATCTGTTTGTGAACAAAAAAGGTTTATTAATAACAACAAAAACCAGAGAACTCCCCCGGGCTTAAATTAAATATTATCTGCAGACTCTAAAATTCTGTGTGCAAATGGAGCAGGTTCCGCCAGCGGCTTATTATAAAACCTTTGGAAAGTTCTTTCCGAGGACCATCCTGCTCTGGCCAGAATGTATTCCATAGGCACGTCCATTCGCCTAGCCGCCGACGTGGATGCAGCCCTGGTGGAGTGAGATTTGTAAACATTAGTGTTGATTCCCGCGGACCTTAAGCACCTGCTTGAGCCACCTTGAGATGGTTTTGGCTCATCACCTGACCATGGTGCTTCTTGTGGCTTATCCATAAGGCTTTTTCTCTCCCTCTTAAGTTGTATGTTGTGTCTATGCAAATGGCGAGATGGGTCTTGGCACACAGCCGTGGGTCAGATGAATATGCCCGGAACTCCATAACTGGAGGCGTGGTTCCTGGTCTAGTTTTGTTTGACCAGACCTTGAATATGGAATGTGATACAGTCCAATGACTCTGTCATGCTGTCCAGCCTCAGAAGGTGGAGGGACTGTACCCTTTGTGCTGACACTAGTGCCATGCACATAACTGATTTCACGGTAAGTTGTTCTAGCGTGAACAGCCTTGGAGTTGAGGTTAGCCCATTTGGTTAGGCTTTAAATTGCCATAGCTGTTTCATCCAGATAAACTATAGGTATTTACGATGCTCCTTGTGTATGGGTACTGAGTAGTAGGCATCTTTTAAATCAATGCTTGCCAGAAAGTACCCCTCTAGAAATGAATTGTTCTGGCTGTTTCAAAAGTTTCCATCTTGAAATGTATATACGTAACAGATTTGTTTAAAGAAGTTAAGTCAATGATGATGCGACATCCACCATCTTTTTTAGTTTTAGTGAAAATATTAGACACAAATTCCTACCTCCATGGTCTAAATATTAGACAAATTCTACTTCCATGAGCCCCTACTGCTCATATGCTGAGAGGAAAACCAGACCCACCTACCTCCATGGTACTGGTGCATCTTCTGCCTCTTCGCTGGACGATGAGGCGTCTGCTGGGCTGTAGAGGGCTGCTGTTGATGTTCATGTTGCTGTTGATGTTGATGTTGGGGGTGGCACATTTTCCATGGGGTCCGCTCTGGGCCCTGGCCTATAAAAGGCTTATAGGGAATGGTTGTGGACCCCGAGCTTTCACCAGTCCCATATGGTAGAAACGGTGGACGACTGGTGGACACCGTGGGGTACTGCCGCCTGGGTTTGTTAGGTCTGCTCGGTCCCAAACCTGCCCTCATGAGACCAAAGATCTTGGACTCTTCCTTCAGGTCTTTCACCTTTTTTGGAAGGTCCTCTCCAAAGAGCAGAATTGGAGGTCCTGAACCGGTGGTTTTGCAAAGTCCTGCAAACTTAGGGTTGAGGGCAGGCTTGATGATTTCTTTCTTAAATTGTTAATCTCGAATTGAGTGGTGCACAGCAGAGCTAATGTATCTTGCTGATTTGTGGTAATACCCGCACCATCTATGGACCGAGATATGAAGTTATTTCTGCTGTCAGGAGTTTTAGGATTTTCTGGAGCTTCAACTCCAGGTTCCTGAGATTCTGCCCCAAATGTCCCCAAATTTGGCTGTTTACAGCTGGTACATTCAGTGATGTACATTCTGGGGCTGACTAAAATTCAAGAGCCTCATTGACCACCCATTCTTGTAGGGGTTTTGAGGACAGGTGGTCAATGCTGGCTGCAAGTTTCGGCTCTAAAGGCCGACCCGCTCGTGGAGTGGCCATGTAGCGGTTGACCACACCCAGCAGCTCTTCCTGATCCTGTACACCCTGCGTACTCCGGACATCTTCAGCCAGCGACCCCTCTTCTTGACCAGCCCAGACCTGGTCGCCAATGCTGCCTTCAATAGAAGGTGAAGCAATGGCCAGTGCCGTAAAGGGCACTGCGGGAGTGCCTGAGCTCCCTTGGCGAGTCTGCTGCTGCTCTCTCAGCAGATCTCACTGGAGCAATCGCTCCATAAGCCGTTCCATTCAGCTTGGGCAGCTGCCTTTGCCGCTCTCGAGCGGTGAGGCATCTTCATCCGAATCGTCGGATACTACCGCCGGTTCTGGCTGCAGGTACCTCCAGCCCGCTGCTCAGGCTGCACGAGCGGTTGCTGGGCTCGGCTCGGTAGTCAATCCTGCCACCTCTCGCAGCCCCCCAAAGAACGCATCTCAACGGGAGACGAACGGGGCGAGCTACAGATTTCTTTCCTCTGGTCTTGCTCATTCTTTCTGGAACACAAAAGCAGACCACAAGAAAATACACACAGGTCACGGTGAACACTTACCTGTCAGCCCGACCTTCAAATGTAGCGTGAGCGCCTTGAACTCCCGTTCGTCGCGGGTGCACTGCATGAATGCTAATGTCGCGCATGCGTGCTGGACGGGGTCTTCACGTAATGTGGAAAAGTGGTCAAGTGGGTTCACGGGTGTAAACTTTTGCAAGCCACTGTACCTGCGCTGATATGGACCTATATAAGGACGGAGCATCATATTTGTGGGATAAACGCCCGAGGGCGCTATCCATGCTCCATCTGTGTTAAACGTCCAAGGACGTACCCATGAATGTCGGAGGGGAACCCTCCTGGCCTGACTTGTCCCAGTCCAGGCCTCTCAGAACTCCGTTTGGCTGCACACCCTCTCGGGCTGCCGGAATCTGAATTCGCTGACTGCACTGTCAGCAACTCGGGTAGCGAACCCGACCACTGCTGGCTACCCGCACTCCCGCGGTCCGTAGCCGGGTTTCCCCGCGGTCTCTGTAGCCAGGTTTCCCCGAGCCAGGTTTCCCCGCGGTCTCTGTAGCCGGGTTTCCCCGAGCCAGGTTTCCCCGTGGTCTCCGTAGCCGAGTTTCCCCGAGCCGGGATTCCCCGCGGTCTCTGTAGCCGGGTTTCCTCGTCAGGATTTCGCCCCGGATTGTCAATCAGCAGGAACTCTGTAGGAGCTTCCTGCAAGCAAAATCGCAAGCTGAGAGCAAGTTCAAAAAACTTACCTGCAGGATTTACTTACTGCTGGAGGAGCAGCACGCCTGCCAGCCACTCACGTGACTCCGAAGTAAAATCAAGACTTTGAGATAAGAGTTCAGCCTGGAAACTTCAGCGACAGTGAGGGGGTCAAAGAAGTAGCAGAGGAAAAGATTATTATAAAGCACCACACAAACCTTTCACATTGAATTCTCCACAGAGGAATTTCACCCCCAACTTGTACAAAAATATTGAGAAGGAGGACACCATACCTGCTCGTACTATCCTCCTTAATCTTCTTCTGCGAAAACTTTCTGCACCAGCTCGGGTAGTACAGCGGTTGCAGCTGGTAGAGCTACTGCCTCCACAATGCCAGAGATCGGGGCTCGATCCTGATCATGGGTGCCTCTGTGTGGAGTTTGTATGTTCTCCCTGTGACTAACACACACATCCCGAAGACATGAGGGTTTGTAGTTAATTGACCTCTGATAATTGTCCCAGTACATCAGGAGCGGATGCGAAGGAGGGATAACATAGAACAACTTTGAAAGATGATTGATGGTCAGCATGGACTCGATGGGCCAAAGGGTGTTTCCATGCTGTTTCTTTCCATCATTGGTTAATGCATTGGAAAGGACATATATGGATTGGGATAGACAAGGGCTGATTAGGAAATGTCAGTGTGGTTTCACAAATCTGAGTGAGTTTTTTTGAGGAGGTAACTAAAAAAGATTGAAGAAGGGCAAAGACATTAGACATTGTCAATATGGACTTCAGCAAGATATTTGATAGGTTTCACATATTAGATTGCTCTGGAAGGTTAAGATCCACATAAGATGCAGGGGGAACTAGCTAACTAGATAGAGAACTGGCTTTATGGAAGGAAGCAGAGGGTGATGGTGGAAGGTTGTTTTTTTGGACTAGAGGCCCGTGGCTAGTTATGTGGCTCAGGGATCAGCGCTGGGTCTCTTTGCTGTTTGTGATTTTATATCAATGATTTGATGAGAACGTTCATGGCAATATTAGTATGTTTACAGATGACATGAAAGTGGGTGGTACCGTAGATAGTGCAGAGGGTTATTAAAAATTGTCGCAGGATCTTGATCACTTCGGTAGCTGGGCAAGTTGGGGTATGAAAGCCCTGTTTCCACTTTGGCAGATCTATGACTATGACTGTGACATGTTGTATTTGCTACCTGCAGCAGAAGCTCCACTCGGGATTTACACCTGATGCATCCTTTAGGGAAGCTAAGGAGAAAGTTGCCAATGTCTTTGGACCCAGAGATCATGTTGATAGATTGAAAATAACGCTTTTCTAACATAACTATAACACCCTCAAGCTCTGTCAATCTCTGAGCAAAAGTGGAAGCTATCACAGAACCTATCAATGATCACGCAGTTGTGTCGTTCCTCCTCCTCCTCCTCCTCTCCTTCCCCTCCTCCAACCCCTCCCCCCCCCCTCCCCCCTCCCCCTCCTCCTCCTCCTCCCCCGTTTGTGCACATCGAGTTGATTGCATTAGTGTCGAAACAGGGCGGACCACGTAAAGTTTGCAATCTTCCACCCCACGCAATGTGTCCATCTCCTTTGACTGCTATTTTAGAAGTAAGAACACAAAACAAAAATGAAACTGAACACATACAGAACCTTCCAGACTGAGGTTGACTAATGTGTCTCAGGAGTTAGTGAATTGGAAAGCAGCCATCAGACTAGCTTTCCAGCTGGACGAGCAGAACGAGAGGTACACAGCCTAGTTCAAGCCTTATCTAATTAGTATGGCCTCCCTCAGGATATGAATACAGGTCAAGCCCTGGTCTTCTCCTGCAGATCATTGTGGTGTCATGGAATGGAAGATGAGACCAACAACTCTGGAGCTAAGCTCCAGAGATCCAACAACCAATTGCTTCCGGACAGCAAAATGCTACATAAAACGAGGCCAGATGCTATACCAGGAACATGAGAAGGAAGCTATCACCCATAATTTCAATTTTTGAACAGTGTGGAGCCATTGCAGCACATAACCCAGTAAATCTTTGAAGTGGTGGGACAAAATGACTAAATAAGGAATGTATTTCCTTAGGTTTATAAATAGAGGAATAAAATTTAAAAAGCTGGAAATCATAATAGGACATCATTAACACTTGTTTAGATCTCAGCTGGAACTTCAATTTACTTTCATAAATGATTTTTTTTATAAATAGAGGAAAAAAATTACCAGGGTTGAGGTACTTACGAAATAACAAAATTTCTTCTGATCGGCCAATATGGCAAGACCAAATCCAAAAATTACTTTAAATATATACTTAGTCCATAATCAAAATGCTTGGATTTTTTGGTATTAGGGAATCTCAATTTCACAATTCCATCTGTATTAGCTACTCTTGGCATCCATCACATCCATTAAATCCAAGAAATCAGTAACAGATAAGGCAAAAGAGAGATGACTTACTAATGTTTTCACATTATGGTAGGTCTTTGTGAAGTGGAAGACAATAACCCGATGCCTAAGATTTCCAAAGCAATAGCAAAACTAGCTCTTCATTAGTACGGGTGTCAGGGGTTTATGGGGATAAGTAAGCAGAAGAATGGGGTTAAGAGGGAGAGATAGTTCAGGCATTATTGAATGGGACAGAGTAGTCTTGATGGGCCAAATGACCTAATCCTGCTCCTATCACTTATGAACTTATGAACATGAAAATATCCAGAGGGAAAATGAAGAGAAATGCAATCATAGAGTTATTGAGAGCTGGAAAAAACTAGTGGAAATGAATTCCATTTATATTTAAAAGGTTACAGACATAAACTGGAATTGTGGAAATTAAGCATGACTTCCTTTTCGAGGAGATAGCATAGATATACTGGGTTGAATGACTTTTGTGTTTTAAACCTTAGATTATATTCTAACTTTAAACTATGCACAAAAAAACACCCCCCCACAAAAGCCATTAACCAGGACCCTGGAGTCAAACAATGTAAAGAATAGTTTGATTGTGTGCACTTTGAAACTCATTCTTGGTAATAAAGGATGTATTTATGTGGTGCTGACATCTTCACTGAGGTAATGATTATTGGCACAATCGTCTACGCGAAAAAAGGGTGGTGCAGTATTTCCCTGTGGTCGGATGTGCAGTAAACTGAGGGAAGGCCCCGATTTATTTGTAAGTAGAGACAAGCTTGCGGTATCAAAGAACAACTATATTCTGCAGAAGAGGAGACTCTGGTGATCACATGCACTGATATATGAGGCAGTAGTGTTTCTTATCCATGAATGCTTCCTGAACTCCTTGCTTTAGCTTGTGGCATTGTTCCTCAACATAATGAAAATATAAACTGTTTGTATATTTTTTTAAACTGATTACGCATAGGAAGGTGGTGAGTGGGAGTTCTAGGTATCTGGTTTTGTCCTGACTTACTTGAACCAACTCCTAATGTTTTTAAGTAATATGGCAAAACAAAATCAAAGAAATATTTTAAAAATCTACATTGGTCGATTCAAAATACTCAGATTCTTTGGCATTTTGGAAATCTCAACTTCCCAATTCCAACTTATCAGTTCCTCTGGCATCCATTTAATCCCTCATCCAATAAATCAGCTGCTGCCTGAATACAATTGTGCCCATGTACAGGCACAGGGGATGTGCAGCAGTGTGAACCTTAATGTGGATGTAGTGTATAAGTGACTTGGACGTGCATATTGTAGTATGGTTGATCTCTTAAAAAATTGCTCTGTAAACATACAGTGTGGGAGAAAGAGGTAGAAAGCAGGCTGGTCAGTCACTTCAGACACAAGGAACTACAGATGCATGGAATCTTGAGCAAAAACACAAAGTGCTGAAGTAAACTCACTGGATCTGGCAGCGGGAGGGAATGGGAAGGTAATGAATTAGATTAGTACCCCTTCTTCAGTCACTCCGCTGCAAAGCATGTAATAAAATCATAACTAACCCATCTGTAACCTGACTGACATAACTAAACTAGCTACACTACAAACAGTTCATAAAGTCTTATTTGACATTACTTCCAAAATCAAACTCTTGTATCTAAAATGGATAAACAAGGGACAGTAGGTATTGTGAGGAACACCACTTCCTGGGTATCATTCAAGTTGCAGATGATTCTAACTGGGATCTCACCATGCTGTAGGAAGAAAAACTGCAGATGCTGGTTTTAAACCAAAGATAGACACAATAAGCTGAAGTAATGTAGCGGGTCAAAACAGCATCTCTGCAGAAAGGAGTAGGTGGCGTTTCGGACCGGGACCCTTCTTCAACCCATTCTCACCATTTTTTAAGGAATCAGCAGTGTTGATGCAGCTGGTAGGGTGTTGCCTCATAACGCCAGAGACCGGGTTCGATTCTGACCTCGGGTGCTGTTTGTGTGGAGTTTGCATGCTTTCCCTATGATGACGGGGATTCCTCTGGGTGTTGCAATGCCCTTCCACAACCGATAAATATGCAGGTTTTTAGGTTAATTGACCTCTGTGAAATTGCCCTGGTATATTGGGAGTGGATGTAAAGGTGCGATAACACAGAACTAGTGAGAATGGTGTGATGAATCGATGTTCAGCATGGATTTGGGGAACCAAAAAAGTCTGTTTCTGCATTGTATCTTTCAATAAAGATCCTGGAATTTCTGCACACAGTGAGGAATTCACCACCATCGTCTCAGGGGTAATGATGGGACAGGCAATAATTGCAGGCCTGCCTGCATCGTCTATTTTCCATGATGAATTAAAAGCAAATAGCTATTTAAAGTTTTTCAGCAAGGGTCTCCGTGGAGCCAGCAAATTATAGGGTGGTTGTAATTATTACGGCATGAGTTATATCTCATGCCATAAGTTCTAGATTGAAAATATAGGAATTTGGGATTTTCGATAAAGGCTGTGGATATGACATCACTGCTCCTGGCGGAATGGGAAATTATTCCACAGATGATCAGACCTGGAGACCATGGCTCAAGTATTTGGGATTTGCTTTAATTGCGCTGTGCATAAATGTACACTTTCTCTGAATTTTGCTTGCAAAATCTACCAAAAGGAGGCATTGGTGCATTTGCACTCTTTACGTTTGGTTTGTACTGCAGTTCATTTGGGACACTCTCTTGACACACAATTTGCACAGGATTTGTCTGTTTTGCGTCGGGTTAAATATACTGGTAAGTATATTGCAATCAGCATCAAACTGAAGGTGCTGACCAAAGACGACTTCAAGAAAACCTGCACAAAGATCCAGTGGCCCTGCGGGCATCTCTGTTCTCAGCTCAGCTTTGGACAACAGGCATCAACTCTGGAATATCTCTGCTATCCTCCAACAGTAATGCCATCCATTTGACTGGAACAGATGATCAACCTGAAGAACTCGCACAGTCAGCAAACCTGGAAACCCACATTTTATTTTCTGCATTTTAAATATGGCAAAGGCAATATTAAGATTTGAATGCACATTTGGGATTAACATAGCAGCTGAAAAAATATAAAAACTCATATGTAACAAACTAAAAGCTGATCCTTTTAATAAACTTCATGCAAACAGAACTATTTTGATAATAAGCCATTGTTTGAAGAAATGACAATCTGCATGTAAAAAAATTATTAAAAAACCAGAGGGATGTTAAAAAATTATTGATGGCTTAGCATGTCATTCAAAACACACATAAATCCCATTCAATAAAAGTTTTCACAGAGTTTTACAGAGAGTATTTTGTACCTGAAGTTTCTCATCAGTTTCCTGATTTCTGAAGATTATCGCAGATTAAAGCCTCAAGGCAGACAGCATGTGAATGAACAGGACATCACAACAACAATGTTTGGATTTTGTGTTTTAACTATGCAAATGCACTCTCATAAAGAGCTTTTAAACTATACCTTGGTACACATGACAATAAATTAAACTAAACTAATCCTGAAGTTGCTGCAAGTTCTGAGTGTAATAGCAGCAACCATTGTCAACACAACTACAAAATCCAAGCCCATGCTTGCTGTAAAATTATACAACTTACTGTAAATTCCTGCCATTTCAAATTCTGCCCTGCTCCAATTTCATTTAGATGACATTTAGACAATTCAACCGGTTGACACACATATTCACAGTGAAAAAACTACTGAGGACAACAATAAACATTGACATATTTCCAGTAATACAGGTAATATTGCAACAGTTAAGAAACATTTAGGACAGACATTTGGGCAAAACGCGGCAGGTAGATGGGAGATGTTGACCGGTGGTGGGAAAGTTTGGCCCAAAGGGCCCCCCTGCTTCCCCACAATGTAAGACTATGATGTTGGGGAGTCCAGAACCAGGAGCCACAGTTTTAAGAATAAGGGGTAGAAAGTATTAAAACGGAGATGAGGAAAAAACTTTTTCACCCAGAGATGTTGTGAATCTGTGGAATTCTCTGCCTCAGAAGGCAGCAGAGGCCAAGTCACTGGATGCTTTCAAGGGAGTGTTAGATAGAGCTCTTAAAGATAGTGGAAGTCAGGAGATATGGGGAGGGAAGAAGGCAGGAATGGGGTACCTGATTGTGGATCAGAGCCATGATCAGAGTGAATGGCAGTGCTGGCTCGAAGGGCCGCCGAATGGCCTACTCCTGCACCTATTGTCTATTGTCTATCGTCTATGACCCAATACATAGGTTTTAACAATAATAGCAATCAAAATAAATCAAAATAGTTTGCAGACCCGTCATTAAGGAGGTCATGTTTGTTTGAAGGGGGTTTGGAAACCAAGGGTTCCAAGGTTATTCTCCTAAGCATGTTACACTACCTTCATGTCATGTCTGAAATTATATTGTGTTATATGGGAAAGGTAATGTTACATACCTTAAACTTATTGAATTACAGGGGGGGGGGGGGGGGGTGGGGGGGATACTAATGTTATGAACATATTGGAAGCATTTTTAATTGCTTAACCGAATAATAGCATATTTCTTATCCAAATCTGTAAGTCATTATTAATGGAGATGAACGGGATATTATGGGTTATGTCAAAATGTAGTTTGACAGATCAACATGTTTATCTTATTACACAAAATATTGGAACAGATGCCATTTGCTGTAGGTCATTTTATAATGACTAAACTCAGTTCAATCAATCCAGAATTTCTAGCGTTTTTATTGAACACGTTTTAATAATTTTAGAAACTGTTAGTCCATCTTTTGTTTTGTCTTAGGTTTGCATGATTCAATTTTAGCTGATGGAATCATAATTCTGGATGAAAAAATCAAGTCCAGGTCAGGGAGAGACTGAGTTTCAAGAATTAAGAACTGCAAAAGGACATCCATCATATTGCCTTGCTAGTCTTCTTTATGAACAGAGCCCAAACTCTCTACAGACTGAGCGGAGGGGGAAAAATGGGCTGTCTGTCCATTTTACAGTTCAGATGGCTGGGCAGATTGTGGGGATAGAAAGGTGTGGTGTGTTTGTGCGTGTGTTTGGTGCAGGGGAAAAAGGGGGGTGAGAGCTGGTAATGGGTCTACAGGTGGGGGGAAGATGTTGTAGGCTGGGTCGCGGCTAATAATAGGTGTGAGTTTCAGATCATTATAAAAGTGGGATGGCTGAGGGGGCCCCGTAAGGGAGCTGCCTGAGAACAAGTTCTTTACTGAATGTGCTCTCATCTGAAACCACTTCTTCACACTGGACTCCTGGGAACTCGAAGGCCTGTTCAGGTAAAGAAGAGGAGGCCAGTTGTACACCACATGCTGTTGTACATCAGTCTGCAGGTCTGAGTGATTGATGTGTGAAATCCCACCATACACATAGAAGTCAGAAGGAAAATTGCAGTTCTTCCGAGCATGCAGCATATGTATCCAAGTGCACCTGGCAAACAAATCCATCACATAATATATATCACTGTGGCATTTGGTGATGAGAATGTCTTGACATTTGGTATCTCTAGTCTAATAATTTTTGATTAAATTGCTGATAGCATTCGAACTTCTGCTGCCCTCGATATTGAAGGGTTTGCCAATATAGGATGGGAATGCATTTTGCAAGGGCTTAGATGGAATGGTCAAACTGTAGAACTGAAAGATATTGGTATTACAATAAAAGGCGCAAACGGTGATGGAGTAATTTAGTGTGTCTCAGCAATATGGGGATGGGAATGGGGGTTAAAATGATTAGCCTAACGAGAGTTCCGGGTAGCCCTTGGCGACCCAGTGATATTGGAAACGTTTTTATTACTGCCTTTCCATTCCCGTACTGACCTCTCTGCCTTTGCCTCCTCCATTGCCAGAGTGAGCCGACAACGCAAACTGGAGGAACAAGCAGCTAAGATGTTGCTAGGGTGGCTACCTACCCAAGTTTGGGACAACCGTTTGAATTCTCCAATTTTAGAGAACTTGAACACATCCACCTATCCCCATCCCCTTTTTCCCCACTGCCCATTCTCCGTCCCCCCACCCTCCCCTTCCTCTGTGCCTCAATGGACTGCCACATATTTCTCTCGTCCCTCACTGCTTTCCATCCTCTGACTTCAACAATTTGCAAACTTTCAATCCTTTTGTCTCACACCTTTTGCTCTCTGGCATTTGTCCAAACATCTGCTTATTTATACCCCCTTTCACCTGTGTTCACTATTGGCTACCTTGCTTTGTGATGCAGCACAGAGGCGCAGTGGTTAGAATTGCTCCCTTTACAGCGCCAGAGGCCAGGTTCGATCCCGCTCCAGGATGTGTATGAGTTTGGCACACTTCCCTATGATCGCGTGGGCTTTCTATGGGTGCCTCAGTTCCACTCCATATTCAAGACATGCGGTTTGTAGGTTCATTGGCTATGTAAATTGTCTATAGTGTTGTAAGATTAGAACTAGTGTACCAGGCGATTGCTGGACGGAGCACATTCTGTTTCCATGCTCTATTCTTAAATTGTAAAACTAGGTGAAGGTGGATAAGTCACCTGGGCCGGATGGACTGCACACTAGGGTCTGGAAAGAGGTGCTTTATGAGTTTGTGGAAGTATTGATAATGATATTTCTGGAATCACTATTCAGGTGTGGTACCAGATGATTGGACAATTGTCAGTATTACCACACTGCAAAAAAAGGGTAGCAAGGCAGATAGTGGGAACTGTAGGCCAGTAAGTCTGACTTCAGTGTGGTAGTGTCCATTATAAAGGATGAGTTTATGGACTACGTAGTTCAACGATAAAAATAGGCTGCAGTTCAGCATGGCTTTGTGAAAGGAGAGATCTTGCTTACCAAATTTGCCAGAAATTCTTTTTGAAGAAGTAAATAGCTGGACGACAAAGGAGAGTCTGTAGGGTTGTTTATTATGATTTTCAGAAGCCGTTGATAAGGTGCACCACGTTTGGCTGCTTAGGAAGATGAGAGCCCACGGTATCAAAGGGCAGATACTAGCATAGATAGCAGATTGGTGCATGGCAGAAGACAAGGAGTGGCAATAAAGGGGGCTTTTTCGGTTGCTGCTTGTGACTAATGGAGTTCCACAAAGATCGGTGCTGGGGCCACTACTCTTGTTGTTGTATATTAATTTGTTGGCCAAGGGGATTGAGACTTTGTGGCAAAGTTTGCAGATTTACAAAAATAGGTGGAGGGGGCTAAGTAGTATAAGAGAAAGTAGGGACTTGCAGTGAAGGACATGGTCAGGTTGAGAGAGAGTGGGCAGGAGAAGTAGCAGATGGAATATTGTGTAGCAATGTGTGGGTCATGCATTTTGGTAGTAGGAATAAAGGTGTTGACTATTTCCTAAATGGGATGGAATTCAGAAATCGGAGGTTGCAAGGGACTTGGGATGTTGGTGTAGGATTCCAAAAAGTTGACCAGTAAGTCAAATCGGTAGTAAAGTAAGCAAACTCTATCTTTTATTTCAAGAGGGCTTGTATACAAAAACAGGGAGGTATGTTGAGGTGCTAGTAAGGGCCGTATTTGCCAATATTGTGAGCAATTTGAGCCCATGTCCTGAGAAGGATGTGTTGGGCACTGGAGTGGGATACAGAGGTGGTTTTCAAGAAGGGATCCCTGGAATGAGAGGTTAATGTATGATAAGCGTTTGTAGGCACTGGGCCTGTAATCGCGGGTGTTGAGAAGGAATGAGGGGGGACCTCATTGAAACATACCAAATAGTGCAAAGACTTGGATAGTTATTTTAAATATTTTATTTTATAATTTAATAATAATTTGATATACAAATAATAATTACGTGTAGGATCTGTGGAGAGGATGTTTCCATTAGTGGGAGAGTTTCTAGATTAAACACTACAGTCATAGCCTCTTTATTTAAGGGCGTTCTTTTAGGAAGGAGTTGAGGAAAAAAATTATTTTAGTCAGAGGATGGGGAATATGTGTGAATTCTTTGCCACAGAAGGCTGTGGACTGCCAAGTCAGTGGATATTTTTTAAGGCAGAGATAGATAGATTTAATAATTTCATGTGTCAGAGGATTATTGGAGAAGGCAGGATAATGGGGTTAGGAGAGGAGAAGATAGTCAGCCATAATGAATGGCGGGTAGAATTCGTTAGGTCGAATGGTTCTAATTCTACTCCTATTTCTTATGACGATAATTAAAACTGAAAACTTTGTCCTGCCCTTCTCTCTATAGCTTCCCCCTCCCCCCCCCCTAATCAGTCCAAAAGGAAGGGTCCCAAAAGTTGATGAGGGCTGGTTCATTGATGCTGTCTCAATGGACTTCACTTAAACTTGTAAGGGTTCCATATGGTTAGTTTGGCTCTGTAAGGATAGAAGGCAAATGACCCAGGGAGACTATAGCTTACTGGATCCAGAAGAATTTGCTTCATGAAGGTAAGCAGAGAGTGGTTAGTTGGAAGGCTGATTTTCAGATGGGGCTAGTGACATGTGTGTGGAGCCTCAGGATTGGTTTAAGCCCATCACTATTTTCTCACCTTTGTCAACTAAATGGATGGAGATTGTATGGCATGATTATGTACATTTGCAGGTAATACTAAAAAATTGGTTGTATGTAGGGAGTGGAGATGATTTTCAATTATTACAAAATGACCTTGATCAGTGGGTTAATTGAGGCGACAAATGGCTAATACGGATTGTTTGAGGTGTTCATCAGCATTTTGGAAGCCTGAATCAGGACATTCAGCATATGAAAGTGATATCGCAGGTTGATAGAGTAGTGAAGAAAGCTCTTTGGACTCGCTGATGTGATAGCCTTCATCAGTCAGGGAATTGGGTTTTAGAAGTTGGGACCATTATGTTACAGTAGAGCAAGACACTGGTGAGGCGGCATTAAGAGTATTGTGTCTTGGTCTCCTGCTAAAGGGATATATGACATCAGCTAGAATAATGCAGAGATGGATTACGAAGATGTTGCGGGGATTCAAGGACCAGGGAAAAGTTTGTCAGGATAGAACTATATTCCTGGAGGCTAGGGCCAAAGGTTACAGAGGTGAATAATATCATTGAGGAGTAATGGACTTGGGGTGAATACACTGTCTTTTTTTCCGCAGAGGAGTTAAGGAGCAGAGGGCATAGGTTTAGGTGAATGGGAAAGGATTTCAAAATGAACTAAGGGGCACTTTTCACACCGAGGGTGGTGGGTAAAATTGAAAACGAGGCTGCCAAAGGATGTAGGTTAGAGGAGAGAGATACAATGACACATTTGAAAGGCATTGATCAAGTACATAGTAGGTTTAGAGGGAATTACCAAATTACCGCAATGGAACTAGATTCGGGGACAACTTGAGACATCTTGGCTGCTATCGACGAGTTGGGCCAAAGAGCTGGTTTTTCTTGCTGTACGACTCTATGACTTATCCTCCAAACCTACGCAGACAAGCATGCTATATGCCTTTCACATCACTATAAACTAGCATTGTCACATTCTATGTAATTTGACCTTTCAGGGACCTCTGAACAATACATCTCCAGATTAATTCTCAACACTGGCACCCTGCAGGATGCATTCTCAGTCCTTACTAACTCCTTTACACTACTATCCATGTGGCCAAATTCTGATCCAACTCATTTTCAAGTTTGTAAAGATGGACACCACCATAGTAGGCCAGATTGGATTGTAGTACAGGAAGCACTTATAGACAGTTTTGCATTATGATGTTAGGAAAACCTTCTCTTATTCAATGGCTGTGCAAACAAAAGCTGCAATTCATCGATTCAAGAAGGTGGTGGAGTACACAACCCAATCTCATCAATGGACTGAAGTGGAGATGGTTGTAGCTTCAAGTTCCTTGGCATAAATTTCAATAACAACGGGTTGTCCTTGTCCAAACACCATTGGATTGTTCCGATCAAGACGAAAGAACTCCAAGCTCTACTTCCTCAAAAGAATTAGCGGAATTCAGAATGTCTCAACTGCCGCTTGTACAAATTTCTTTAGACGCCACCTCTGAAAAGCATCCCATCAGGACGTAGTACCTCAGCTTCATTTGGCAACTGTTTTGACTTAGACCGCAAGAAATTGCAGAGAAATTGCCCAGAACATTAAACAGCCAATTCCCCTCAACTCCATCCACACATCATGCTGCTTCAGGAAGGCAGCCAAATTAATTATGGTCCACTCAATCCTCCCTTCTCGCTTCTCCCGTTTCTCTCCTCTCCTGTCAGGCTGAAGGACAGTAATCCTCTTCACCTCCCCCCCCCAATCTACATAATTGTGCCACCTTTGCACTTTCTTTTATCTGAACTTCTCTGTAGCTATAACTGTACATCTCACTTTGCTTCCTTTCTCTGTGCATATACCTGTTAAACTCATGTATTGTTGTGATTTATAATGTATGGAAATATTTCACCTGGATTGCATCAAAAACAAGGTTTTTTACTGTATTCAGTGACACCTGTCAAACTGATACATACTTTGTTATGATCTGGACCATGGAGTAGTCTCTGTCCATAACACTCCTTGGTGCCCTACCAATTATGTATATCTCCTACCTTACTGACTTCCCTCTGAATCCCCCACATCAAGGAAATGTATTGATTTATAGATTAATCAAACCACAGTTGATTTTTGCTCGTTAGTGTGTAATTGAGACATAGAAATCTGTGGGGTGGGGGTAATTGATGAGAATGCAACAAAACAGCAAAATGGAATAGTATTAGGATTAGTCATGTGATTGCCTATGGACAGTGTTAAATCAAGAGTCAAGAGTGTTTAATTTGTCATATGTACACTGACAACGATCATGGAAATTCTTACTTGCTACAACTTAACAGGCCCTTAAATGCGATTGCTGAAGGCTTACGATAGGGACTCTTTGACTAGGAGAGACCAATGCATTCCAATAACAGAAAGAAAAAGTAATTTTTTTTTTTAGATTCAATTGGGATTGAGAAATTAATATTCTCAAAATGCCTGATTATCCAAAAAGAAAATCGGAAAAGGGACCCAGGTAATAAATTTAGCAAACAGCTGGTTGGCGCCCCGTGTTCAGAAAGTTGTTAGGTTTTTCTTCAAGGCTTTTTCATTAGTCTGGACGCTTCAAAGCAACGTAACATTCATTTTTCTTTTTTATTTATGTTTTTCCTGATAAACTACTTGACAGAGAATGAATAATGACCTTAATTCCCAGGTCTCCGCTGGTACATAAAGAAAGATGGTGATGGGGGTCAGGTGAGGGATGTTTGCCTGAGTGCGAGTACATGACGATGTTGAGAAGGGGATCTCTCTTTTTTTCACTTACCATGAACTGCCAAATTTCAGTAAACTTCACCTGCTGAGGCCTCCAGACAAAGGATTATTACATTGTGTTCCTGCCTGGTTGAATATATGTGGCGTTGGGAATTGAAAAAAAAAAACTATTTAATTCTGTTGTTCTCATAAATAATTATCGAAGCATATGAATAGGAAAGTTTGTTATTTGGGGAAAATCACAGCAGGGCGTTTAAATTACTAATAGTTGATTTGACTCAGTAGTCAACAATGCGTTTATTTTACAGGACAGTTTAGTGATCTGATCTGCAATTTTATTGGCAAGTGGCTTAATTAAGAAGCTGATTGAGAACTTTGTAAGGGGTGGTACATTACAAAAATGCTTTGGCATTGGTTCACTAATAAATTCCATATTTATTATGGTGGATCTGCATGAAACAGACTCCATTTTGCTGTGTTCACTAGAATATTGCTGTCAGAAGCCATCGTACCTTAAACTGGTGAATGTCCAGGAACTGTTTACCAGTTAGGAGATATAATGCCTTATACTCCATTTTGCAGGATGCAGGAAATACTTGGTTTAATTGGCAAGCATTTGCCATAGGCTTTATGGGCTCAGCAGACAGTATGAAATGAAATTTGTTCACTGTTGCAGAAGAGTGAACTGTTCCAGTCATTTCCATTTTGGTCATGTTTTTTAAAGTCATTTCTTCAAATGAAGGGTATGTCTAAACTGAGGATTGAATTGAAATCTCCTTTCCACTTTACATCCTCTGTCCAGATAGTGCATTGCATGGTCATAAATTAGACACCTATTGAGACTATAGCTCTCTTCACTCTATTTCTCAGCAATGTGGCTTAACTCCATTAAAGAAAACAAAATACCCAATTCATTTTTGTGATTTTCTTTTTACACTCTTTGTAGCATCTCTGGAGTGTCAGAGGTCTGAGGGGAAACCAGATAGAATGTTTATAAAATTAAGAGAGCCATAGATAGGTGAGAAGTCAAAGCTTTGTTCTATGGTGGAACTGTCAAATGCACGAGGGGCATTGCCTAAGGTGAGAAGAGGATAGATTTACAAGTGTCATGAGGGTTTACACAAAGGGTGGTGGTTTAGTGGACTCCTAGCTAGATACTCACTGCCCGGGAGGTGGTGGTATTAGGTGGGGTAAAGGGGAGGAGAAAGGGGGTGGGTAAAGGGGTGTAAATGCAGAAGGACACAATAGTGGTTTTTTTGTTTTTTTTTTTTAAGAGGTTTTTTTGTTTTTGTTAAGAGAGATTTGTGTTTTTTTTTAAGAGGCCATTTTGACAGGCACATCAGGAACTGAAAATCCACGGGATATTAGAAGAAATATGGACCAATATTGGGTTGTCTAGATGGACGACAATTTGATTTATATGGTTGTAATTATATGGGATGGGTGGATGGGAATTAGTTATTGTTATTTTGTTTCATGGTTGGTTACAGACCATATTGGGATGTAGGGGCCACCAGGCAGAGAGATTACTGTGATATTCTTCTCTCGATGAGGGTTTATACTGAGAATGTTTTTCGAAATATGATTTTGCTGTTCTCTTGATGGATATTAAGATAATTCTTTTGTCATTAACCATATTAACAGTACCTTGATAGCTCTCTAATTCATTACTTTATTGTTGGATCTAAATCCTTCCTGAGGTATTGTTGTTTCTGAGACCTTCTTAAAAAACTAAAATACCAAAGGAAAATTACCTTAATGGCAACAATTTAGAATGAATCTGCATCAATTGGTTTCCAGAGATAGATAATAATAAATAAACACAATCTTAAATGCAAAGTAATAAATATTCCATTAATTGTTCTTGACTAACGCTATCTGACTTGGAAAACTGAACTTGCCGATGAGACAAATGTGTCTTTTACCTACAACATTTTCATGTCCTTTATTGTGGTTAAAAGCATTTTTTTTTTAAAGCAATTCAGGGCAATGATTGAACTTGCTAAATAGGTTTTGTCCCTACTTCAACAAAAGAACCCACTACTAAACAGCTGAAAAATAGAGAAGAAAATGACTATCTACTCAATTTTAACTAACTGAGTTGGGAAGAAATGTTATGGCCAGGTGTGAATGAAAACTCTTGTTTTACTTTAGGTTTCGCGATATAAGCATGGAAAAAAAAGCCCTTCAGCCACTGGGTCCACATGACCAGTGCTCACCCATACACTAGTTAACTACACATAGGGACAATTTCAGTGACCCAAATTCATCTACAAACCCTCATCAATTCTTAATTCTTTGTTATCTTATGACATTCTACTCTAAAATATTCACCCCCATTTCTATATTTCAAACACACTAATATACATCCCCCGTCTAAATCAATATCCATTTTATATACATCCTCAAACATCCTCCACTACACCCC